>OX439050.1:10422049-10868830 GCA_949317995.1 Acholoe squamosa | reverse complement strand
ATCAATCAAGCCAGAAGGTCCAAAAATTAACTAGGAGTATCCAAACAGGTCTAAAATACCAGCCACACATGTCTAGTAACATATTAAATAGCAGTAGTACAGCTCAGATAACTCTCAGGTTGCCCACAGCCAATGAAGCAATACCATGTCAAATGCCCTCCGCGTAGGCGGATACCGATCAAGCGCGTTACATACAGTCACTCATAGATAGAGGCTCCATAGAGATACTTAGACCTTTCATATCATAATGCTGCTTCATACACAACTACTTAAGCAATGGGACTACTGTTTAACACCAAGAAATGTACATTTTATACCTACCTGGGGTCTCCCGTATGCCTCGGAAAATAAAATTGCACTTTTTTGCGACTAATTTTTTTACATCAATCAAACCAGAAGGTCCAAAAATTAACTAGGAGTATCCAAACAGGTCTAAAATACCAGCCACACATGTCTAGTAACATATTTAATAGCAGTAGTACAGCTCAGATAACTCTCAGGTTGCCCACAGCCAATGAAGCAATACCATGTCAAATGCCCTCCGCGTAGGCGGATACCGATCAAGCGCGTTACATACAGTCACTCATAGATAGAGGCTCCATAGAGATACTTAGACCTTTCATATCATAATGCTGCTTTATACACAACTACTTAAGCAATGGGACTACTGTTTAACACCAAGAAATGTACATTTTATACCTACCTGGGGTCTCCCGTATGCCTCGGAAAATAAAATTGCACTTTTTTGCGACTAATTTTTTTACATCAATCAAACCAGAAGGTCCAAAAATTAACTAGGAGTATCCAAACAGGTCTAAAATACCAGCCACACATGTCTAGTAACATATTAAATAGCAGTAGTACAGCTCAGATAACTCTCAGGTTGCCCACAGCCAATGAAGCAATACCATGTCAAATGCCCTCCGCGTAGGCGGATACCGATCAAGCGCGTTACATACAGTCACTCATAGATAGAGGCTCCATTGAGATACTTAGACCTTTCATATCATAATGCTGCTTCATACACAACTACTTAAGCAATGGGACTACTGTTTAACACCAAGAAATGTACATTTTATACCTACCTGGGGTCTCCCGTATGCCTCGGAAAATAATATTGCACTTTTTTGCGACTAATTTTTTTACATCAATCAAACCAGAAGGTCCAAAAATTAACTAGGAGTATCCAAACAGGTCTAAAATACCAGCCACACATGTCTAGTAACATATTTAATAGCAGTAGTACAGCTCAGATAACTCTCAGGTTGCCCACAGCCAATGAAGCAATACCATGTCAAATGCCCTCCGCGTAGGCGGATACCGATCAAGCGCGTTACATACAGTCACTCATAGATAGAGGCTCCATAGAGATACTTAGACCTTTCATATCATAATGCTGCTTCATACACAACTACTTAAGCAATGGGACTACTGTTTAACACCAAGAAATGTACATTTTATACCTACCTGGGGTCTCCCGTATGCCTCGGAAAATAAAACTGCACTTTTTTGCGACTAATTTTTTTACATCAATCAAACCAGAAGGTCCAAAATTTAACTAGGAGTATCCAAACAGGCCTAAAATACCAGCCACACATGTCTAGTAACATATTAGATAGCAGTAGTACAGGTCAGTTAACTCTCAGGTTGCCCACAGCCAATGAAGCAGTACCATTACAGATATCGGTCAAGCGCGTTACACGCAATGTCATGCAGTTAAACATAGGTACAATACAATATATACAATATATAATGAACTATAGCAGCCCACCAGTGTAGTGGGTCTGCTGTACAATGCTAATATACTTCGGGTGTCTTTGGGGTTTTAGCTGCTTGTCTGCAGATCCATTCGGCGGTCGAAGGACTTGGCGGTGGCAAGCCGCGTCGCTGTGTGTTGTGCCCTGGAGAAGATGGGAAGATGTAGATTCGTCCATTGGGTTTCCTGGGTCTGCATCTGTCCGGCATCCTTTGATTGGGCACAGTTTGGGTCTTAGTTATAGTGGCCAAAGTAAAACAGGTGATAACCGGGATCAATGACATCTAACCAGTGCACTCGCTGCGGTACTTGAGAAGCTTCCGATCAGCCAGTTGGATGGTGAGGGGATCAAGTTTGTAGACAGCGTTCTCAGTGTTGCCATAACGACTTGGCTTGGGCAGAGTGACTCTGCCAAGAACGTTGAGGGGGTGGACCCTAGCTGGGATGATCTCCTTCCCCCACTTGAAGCTTCTCTTGTCCGACGCCATGTAGCGCAGCATGTAGTGCACTTGGTAGAAGTCATTGTCCTTGGCTATCACCTTACCCATAAACCACTTGTCCTTTGAGCTGGTACTGGCCAGGCTGGCAGTGATAAGAATGTCACCTACATGGTACTCATCCTGCACCAGTACCAACTTCCCTACACTGTCCGTTGGTTGTACATCCTCCTGAGGGAGGGTCGAGGTCGGTGGATCCTGTCGTGCTCGCTTGGTTGTAGGGACGGCGACGGCACGCTCCGCGGCACGCTTTCGTGCGGCACACGGGGCAATGTTCTCCTTGTCAGGTGTTGGCACCCGGTCACTTCGAGTGCGCTTACGTGCCACGACTGAGCCGTCCCTGGTGCGCTTGCAGACAGTGGTGCGCACAACAGGATCAAAATCAGGGTCGCCGGTGCGGGCATCCGCGTCGTCCACCTCTGCAGGGACACTGGCAGGCCGCGTTTTCTTCTGCCGTGTTTGCTTTGGTGGGGGAGGCTTCTTGTTCTTGTTGAAAACCAGCTCATGCTCAATCCATCCGGAGCAGCCAGTAACGGACCTAAGGTCGACCCAGCAGCAGGGGTCAAAACAGGATTTGTCACGGACAGCGAGTGACCTTCCTTCCTGTTTGACCATGGCAGCATGGACACTCATGGTGCCCTCTACTGACTTGTCTGCTACCACTGAGCCGAGAGTGAGGCGAGCGGAGGTGACATCCTGCAGAGGGACATGGATGTAGTGAACGCGGCCTTCAAGTTTGTTACCTTCAGCCGCGAACTCCTCTGCATTGTTGATGACGGGATGTCCTTCCTTGTTGCGCTTGACGATGTTGTCAGCGTTGCGCTTTGCAGCAGCGCCGACGCCATCGCAGGGGCCCTTTCCATGACCCGCCTCGAAGTAGGTCCATGTTGCCCGTAGTCCGTCAAGTAGTTCGGTGTGGCGTACGAGTATCGAGAACACCGAGATGTTTCGATACTGGCTGGAGGGTGAGTCAGAAGCATAATGGACCACCTTGACGTGTGGCAGGTTCTCCCTGATGAATGCTGCCAGGCAGCGGAGAAACGCCAAGATGGCGCCAGTGTCGTGCTTCCGGTCGTCGGTGCACAGAGCGACAGAGTGGTGGTTTGTGGTGCCAGTGTCCTCATCACGGTAGTGGATGACTGCAGGGTGCAGGGTCACTGGCTCCTTCGCGTAATATGTACTCTGTGGAGCATCGGGGTATGATACCATCCAGTTTTCCGCAAAGTCCATCTGGATGGTAACTTCCATCGACGACATACTCGCTCGCAGCTCACGTACGATGCGGTGTTGGTTGTGAGCACGGTCGACATGGGCAGCCATGGTGATGAACTCCAGTCTGGTTTTCTTGATGAAGTCCGCCTTGGATGCAATCTCTGTACAAGGGCGGAGCTTCTTGATGGTAGTCTTCTTCTGAGTTCCATCCTTGCCTGTCGACACATACTCATAGTCCACATTCTTCCACACTTCATACTTGACATTCTCGGGGGCTTTGTCCTGGAGAGTCTGTTCGAACTCTGCCCAGGATGTCATGAACATCTCATCTTTGAAAGGGATACTGACAGCAGCAAGCCGGAGTGCAAAGTTCTGGTGCTTCTGGCAAAGGCACAGATCAGTGCTTTGGAGATCCACGGGGATGAACCAGGGAAGGTGTTCTTTCCTGATGCTGTAGAAGAGTGACCGTGAGACCTGCAAGTGAGGAGGTTGTGTCGCCTCGTACCTCTTGTGGAGCACATGGATAAACTCCCTGAGGTACATTTGCTGGTGCTTCACCTTCTTCAAGGTCTTAGTGTCTTTCTTACCAGGTCTCATTTCGGAGTTCTCCGGGTCAGACAAGAACTCCTTGACACTCTCTATCTTGGCCTCCTGATTCACCACACGTGGAGATGGCTGGTCTGAAGGGGTTTTGAGTAGTGACCGCCTATCCATGCCAAGGGTCTTTGCCAAGCTCACCGCGATCCGCTGTTCTTTGATCACAACGGGCGAAAGCACCTTGTTCATGATGGCGGTTTTGTCCTTGCGAGGAAGGTTGGCCAGCCCTTCAAGCACAGCCTTCACACTCCTGTCATGCGCCGTCAGCTGTTCCTGTGCAGCTGCTGCAACGCGCTCCTCCACGTGCGCTACAGCAGGTTCCCCATCCGGTGCAGCTGCTGCAACGCGCTCCTCCACGTGCGCTACAGCAGGTTCCCCATCCGGTGCAGCTGCTGCAACGCGCTCCTCCATGTGCGCTACAGCAGGTTCCCCATCCGGTGCAGCTGCTGCAACGCGCTCCTCCACGTGCGCTACAGCAGGTTCCCCATCCGGTGCAGCTGCTGCAACGCGCTCCTCCACGTGCGCTACAGCAGGTTCCCCATCCGGTGCAGCTGCTGCAACGCGCTCCTCCATGTGCGCTACAGCAGGTTCAGCGACAGTTGGATGGTTCGACTGGGCATGGGCAAGCTGAGCCTGCAACTCCTTGATCTGTAGATGTGCCTCAGTCAGGTCTCTGTTCAGTAGCCCTTGTTTGTAGTAGTAGCGGTTGGTTCTGGGAGAGTTGGTCTTCCGTTGCTGTTTCTTCAGGTTTTTAGGAGTGGTCGGTGTCGGTTTGGTGGTCGGTCCTGGTGTCGTCATCTTGAGGTGGGGCTGTGCACGCGGGCTGCAAACAAATGAACAATCATTAATTTTCAGTTTCATCATGCCCCATTTATTTATAAGATACATGTAAGGCTACTACACCCCTGGGGTCCCCATGATATCATTTTGATCAAGCGCGTTACCGCTGACTAAAAATTTTGATCAAGCACGTTACACATTGCCATGGCCTTATTCTATGATATTATACACAGTTATTCATCATTTTTGCCCTAGTAAGGCTACTACACCCCAGGATATATCATTTTGATCAAGCGTGTTACACATTGAAATGGCAGTACATGTACAATAATCTTAATTCTAAAAATTCAACAAGCAAGGAAACATTCAACATGGAACAAACTATTCTTATCTCAGATTTATTATGATAGTTACATTCACTGAGGAACACTGTCTTTACGGACGGTGGCACTGTAAATTGATAACAATTAGTTAAATGGTATCATTGATTAAGTTAAGTTAAATAGAAGTGTGGAATAAATCATACTAAGTAGCACTTAACTGATCAAGAATTTTAGGGCCAATTTTAGTTTTAGAATTATTATTTATAAATTTATGATTCTTCACAGTTAAGAACACAAAAGAAGGGACTATGATTCAAATACTTACGCGATGTCCTCGAGGAGTTCCACGTTGAACCCCGGTGGGGAGGCCTCCTGGACCCGGCCACTTCGGCGCCTCTCTGGGGAGTCGCGCCGAGCAGCCTGGCGAACAGGCCGGGCCTCCGCAACCGGGGCCCCCTCCTGTGTTGGGGCCTCCGTAGGCGGCTGTGGTGGTGCAGGCACTACGGGGGCCTCCTCCTCCTCGGACAGCAGGAGGGGGTTCTCGGGGACATCGCCTGCCAGCGTCCGTTCCTCCTCCTCCTCGCTGGAGATGACCTCCGGGTCTTCCGGCGTCTCCTGATGTATAGAACAAGGAAAATATTCATGAATAACATTTACACGATGCACCAATGCAGTGCTGATGAGTTACTCTTTAAGTACATAATTCTACTTTGATAACCAATTACCAAAATAACAGTGCTGATGAGTTACTCTTTAAGTACATGTATAATTCTACTTTGATAACCAATTACCAAATGACACTTTTAATTCATACTTACTCCATACTCCTCGTAGGCCACCGACCCAAAGGAAGTGGTAGGGGAGCGGGAAGTGAACAGCGCGACCGGCAGGCCGCGCCCACGTCCACGCGCTGGGCGACCTGCCGGTGTCTGCTTCTTCGAGCTCTTCCCGTGCCCCTTACCCTTGCCCTGGGCCGGTGGCTTTGCAGTGGCAGCAGTCGGGGTGGCGGTCTTGGCGGCGGTCTTGGGGGCCTTCGCTGGGGGACCAGCAGCAGGAGGTGCAGGGGCGGCAGGAGGTGCTGGGGCGGCCTCCCCGGAACACCCTTCCCCGGCTGCCTCCCTCTCCGCCGCGGCCTCCGCCTCCTCGCGGGCCATCTCCGCATCTACCCACTGAATAAGAAAAGGGTCACAACTTGCATTTGTCAGCAATACAATACGGGCGAGTTAATCTTTTGGAAATACTTTTGCTATACTACAACTCTAGTGAAAGATTTAGAATTAAGAATTCATAAAGAGTTACTTTACATACATGTACATTACATTTATAATTTACATTGGTTGAATGTCTGCTATTGTTTGCATTATGTATATACATGTACTTAATTTCATTATTTCATACCTCAGCCGCGTTGGCCTCTGTCCATGCGGGCGGTGCGACGCCCCGCTTCCGGGCGTCATCCAAGGCCCGCTTCTTGGCGCCCCGGAACGCCCCCATCCTCCGCTTGCGGTCCTTGGCCCTGTCAGAACGCAGGGCGTCGCACCGCTTCGCGCTCTCCCTCTTCCTCGCGTTCTCCTCCTGCCGCACCACCTCCTCTCCCTCCTTCTCTGCCCTTCTGGCCATGTAGGCCTTCTGCGCGGCCGTGTGTGTGACGGCCTCACCCTCGGGCAGCTTCTTACGACCCATTCTGAAAAGGAGATAAAAAGCACTGAGAAAAGAGCAAATATCAACACTGTAACATGTACAACAAATAGATGGAAATATGTCTATATTCTAAAGAATGGATGTATTGACCATGCCAGGATACTGTGCAAGATTACTGACACATTGGGAGACCTCCGGGAAGCGACATGTGTATTGTAACTGAGAATTTATCAAAAATTGACCTACCCCAGATACATGTTGAAATTTTTTTTTTCAGAAAGGAACGGATGACCATTCCACATGATAGAGGTACCATAGGCGCACATTGTGTTAATTTTTTGGGGGGCTGACTACAGGATAGGTGCATTTTTTAGGCATAATAGTGGTTATGTAACGCGCTTGATGAAAATAAATTCTTCTATAAATCATAGTAATTAAAGTCTAACACACATCATATTAGGTCTGGACATTGGAGAGTAGTCCCAAATAATATATTAACACCAAAAATACACGAGTTTGCTATTATTGTGTACAAAGGAGGGATTTTTGACTCGCCGGTAACGCGCTTGATGAAAATAACATCTAACGTCTTCTGGTGGTCACTGTGCCAATATAATCAAACCCAGCAGCGATGTAACACAATAAAACAATGAGAGGTACATAGAGGATGATTCATAACGACAGGAAAGTGTGTAAATAGTGAGAAGTTTGGAGAAAATCAATCGAAATGGTACCTAAAACAGTGTCAGCAGAGGGAAAAAAATGATTTGGCATGGCTGGGGGGTTCAAAAATGGCTGAGAAGGTACCAAACCTACACTAAATGTAAGCCAGGGCCTTATTCTATCGTATTAACCATAGTTATTCATCTATTTGCCCATATTTGTGCCACTACAGGCCATAATATCATTTTCATCAAGCGCGTTCCCGTCGAGTTGAATTTTGATCAAGCGCGTTTTACGCCATTCATAAGCCTACAGAAGGTACCGAGACAGCGGCAGCGCTTGTATTATCGCCCACGCCGATCGTTGAACATGTTTTCTACATGATTTACACACTTTCGGTACAAAAAAACCACATCAAATACATCAATCGACATTCAACTTCAATATTTCATCAAGTTTTCATCAATATCACTCACCTTTTCGTTGTTTTTCTGCAAACTGTTGGCGTTAAACACCTCGATAAACGATCCCAAGCAAGTTGAGGACCGGA
The DNA here is from genome assembly GCA_949317995.1 of Acholoe squamosa. NCBI lineage: Eukaryota > Metazoa > Annelida > Polychaeta > Phyllodocida > Polynoidae > Acholoe > Acholoe squamosa. The sequence continues at coordinate 10,860,811 of OX439050.1, read as the reverse complement.
TGACAACTTTTGGGAAGTCCCCGGATGGAGGCTACTTCCGCCCGGGTAACAGGAGCTGTTTTTCTTCTCCCGCCATAATTTTGCCGAATACCGATCAAGCGCGTTTCATACGATAAACGACCATGGTTTGGGGCAACTGAAGCATGTAGAGACCCGATTTTTTTTTTAAAACGACACCTCAACAATAGATACACACTATATAATAGGTGAGATAACCCCTAGATGATTTATATAGGCTGCACAGAGGAAAGTGTTGCTCCAGGGGGAGTGGGGATGACTGACTTGAAAATTACTTGAATGTGTATTGCGCGCACGAGGCGGGAGATACAAAAAAAAATTTTTTCCTCAAAAATACCCCATATGCTCCCCCTCTATGGTGATAGATGAGAAACCACAAACAACTGTTCTAGTATCTATTATATTGATTTTCAATTTTGATCAAGCGCGTTACACGTACTATTTCAACTTAGAAGAACTGATGTTAAAAAAGAATTACTGGACATTTCACCTCCAATACACATGGAAATGTTAGATAGGACCCCCAGCTATGAAATAAATAATAATATGGTGGACTACTACTGCTTTCCTTGATGATATTTGGCCTGGAATAAGGTGGAAATTGAAAAAAAAAAACAATTTTTGGCAATTTTCCAACTTTGGGCCACCATAGCTCAAAAGATATTGGTCCGACATACGCAAATTTGCCCTCTTTTTGAAGCCAAACATGTTTTCTTTCAAATGAGACCATAAATAGGAAGATTGGTTGAACAGTTTTTATTCTGGAGCCACATGTATCCAAAAAGACCCCAAAAACCCAAAGGTGGGGCAGTTCACAGGAATCACCCATATGCTCCTTTATACAAGGCACATAGTGGTCTTTAAAGATCGTTTACTCTTAGGCAAATGACCATGGTAGCATCTGTCAACGCTTTGTCAAATACCAGCAATAAATGGCACTGTAAGCTGGCAATTATGTTTTGGAAACCAAGCAACTCTTATCACAGACGTTCTTCAATGAATCTGAATTCCCCATTTCAGTGCTATGCTTGAAAACACAGATTGACTTTCTGAGTAGATTCTCACAACTCACCTAAAATAAATGCCACCATGTTGTCACTCTTAGAAATTATTTAGTTGGGAAAAATGAAACAAACTTGTACTCAATCTTTCAAAATATTTCCAAATAGGTATGGTTCTAATATAAGAATTAAACATATCAAGACACAAACAAATGTAATGCCTGTAAACCCCCTGCAAACCTGACCATAGATATAGATCAGGAATATGAGGCATAGATCTGACAGCTATAATATTTGATACATCTGCTTTAGACATCAGAAAGGATCTATGTGTTATTACATTCATGTCACTGACACGCCCCCTGTATATATGATACAGATATTATCATGCAGTTCTACAGCTTCATAGTTATAGCCCTTGTGGTGTCTTTGGTTCTCATTATTCAACTGCTGTTGGTGTCATAGTTCTGAACTGAAGTGCACTGAGAGATGTAAATCCCAGATGGTGTCATGAAAATACTAAGTGCAGCTCCATGTTCAAATTACCAGAAAACTTAAACATGATATATCTATTGTAGTGCTATGGATGCAAACTGATTTTCCCCCGAAGAGAAATACTTCTTAACCTATGTTGGTCAGCTTTCTGCATTCTAGCAGGCCAGAGCAGCCAAAGCAGCTAGAACGGCCATTGCGTAAAGCTGAGATAATTCTTTCAACCAGGATCAGATTTGCTGGTTTGCAATAAGTAAATGAGCAGAATGGGAGTACTAGTCAGGTGGTACTTCAGAATACATAGATTGGCTCTCAGAAAGGGCAATTGTCAATTGAAATTGCAGGATATAGTAGGGGACGTAGGGGTTATGTTGCCAGTGATGTGCTGTATTTCATCATATTTCTGGCCTAAGATGTTAAACATGGGGGATCACCCCCATTTAACCACATTAAGTTTCACACACTGAGGTGCACACCTCATTTTTCAGAATCCTAAATTCAATTGATTGCAGTATAATTCTCACCCCTCAAAATGATGCCTTACAAAACTAATCACTTGGGCACATGTGGACATTTACCCAAACTACAGTAGGGGGATCAATCTAAGTTAGGCTAGGATGACTGATAGGATGACATGCAATAGTATGATCAACTCTTCAACTGTTTCATTAGATCCAGGTTCCTCAATTCCCCTGTATGCTTAATAGCCGGCTAACTTTCTCTTCCCCATCTCTAGCTCATCTAAAATACAATTAGATGGAATGTACAATTTAGGAACTTCTCCAGCTGTAGACAGCGGTGGAGTCTTTGACATCTAGGACTGATGTGGCAATGCTATCACCAAAAGTGAATTGATTGATGTGAGCAAGGTATGAGGTTTTTCTCGGAGGCAGACAAAATGAGAAATCGTTACTGCCATCAATGTACAGTTCATCTCCTAGTTCTCAAATACATCCTAATCCCCATACAAGCCCCCTATGAACTTATGGGTCCAGAAAAAAAATCAATAATCTTATATGTTATAAAAGAATATTGACACATAATTTATCAACTATGTATTTCAATTTATAAACAGCCCATGGCACAATATTAAAACACTCACTATTTTTTTTTTCATTTTCCCCCAAGTAATAGTGTGGTGAGTCCATAAATCAAAATGACTAACATAGATATTTTGGTCAAAGCTGTGATGATCAACCTGGTGTTGTTATATGATGTTATACCACGATTTCTGGCTTACACAGTGCTTTTTGGGGTCTATTCCCATCCACATATCTGTTGATATTGCACACCCTGTAGGCTGTAACATCAACTTTGTAAGGCGTGCGGTTATCCATGTAAGGCGTGCGGTTATCCAGGATAACCGCACACCTTACATGTCCTTACATGTCATATGTTACATGTTAAAACCCATGAAATTTTCAAGGCCAGGGCAGGGCTGGAACCTACAGTCTCAGATCCCTAATCCAACTCCCTATGCATTGCGCCACAGGGACTGACGAGAGAAGCTTGGTTAGAACCACATCTGGATATGATACAAAGCCGTGTGCGCTGTCGCTGTCTGCTGCCGGGCGACGAGGTGTATTATACACAAACATAACCGCTAGAAGCATCTTTTTTCGACGTGTGCGCTGCTGCTGTCCGCTGCGGGGCAACGAGGTGTATTATACACAAACATAACAGCGAGACGCGTCTTTATCGCCGTGTGTGCTGTCGCTGTCCACTGCCGGGCGCTGAAGGAGGAGACGCGGTGGTCTAGCGGTTAGCACATTGCGCTCAGCAGTGAGAGGTCTGCGGATCGAATCCCGGCCCAGACGCGTCTTTTTTCGCCGTCTGCGCTGTCGCTGTCCACTGCCGGGCGAGGAGGTGTATTTTATACACAAACATAACAGTGAGACGCATCTTTTTTCGCCATGTGTGCTGCAGCTGTCTGCTGCCGGGCGAGGAGGTGTATTTTATACACAAACATAACAGCGAGACGCGTCTTTTTTCGCCGTGTGCGCTGTCGCTGTCCGCTGCCGGGCGAGGAGGTGTATTTTACACACAAACATAGCAGCGAGACGCATCTTTTTTCGCCGTGTGCGCTGTCGCTGTCCGCTGCCGGGCGCCGAGGTGTATGTACCATACCGATCGTGTACACACAATGGCTGGCATCGAGTCCCGGGGAGGGGGAATAATTTTTGTTTTCAACTTGAATTTATTGGTATTATATTGATTATTTATTGGTTTTGTGGTATAAAATAAGTAGTCGTGGGGGTTATAAGTAGTCTTCATGAGTTATCCATTGGTTACTTGTTCAGTATACATGTGTTCCAGTGATTGATGAGATCATAGTATGAAATATCATTGATGGTTGGGAGGAAATCTGATTACAATTACTCCAGTGCTAGACCTAGTCATAGGTCATCTCTACTCTTCACATTGTACATCTACCTGCAATATTTGCTAGAAGACAACCAGAAAGCATAGCTCATGCACCCTGTCGTGGGTATTCGTTTCTGCTTGTCTGCTTACATTTCTGTCATATACTAAAATCCTTATTTACAAGAAGAACACAGAGCCGAAACCAAGAGGATATATGGGCCCCTGTGTGAATTGTTAGGTTTTTTTCTTGTCCTGAGTTTGATATGTACAGAACATCCCTGAATCATACAGGGGCTCACACAGTACAGGCATTTCTCCATAAGGCATTTTGTTTGAGCTGGACTGGCAGCAATGTGTTAAAGATTAACAAGGCTGCTGATTGTTGTTGTAGATTGAGATGTGTCCTGCCTCCTTCTTACACCTTGTTAGTGCAGCCTCCCTCACATCAACAACACCCAGCCATTCACATCATCTCTTATTTACACATCTACCACCGTACATCTACAGAATGAATTAAATAAAATGTCTTTCCTATCTCATACAGAGCATCCTTAGTCACAATGATTAAAGTAGGACTGGGCATCACCTACCCATTAGAATCAGCAGAATTGGTCTAAGTTTGCTTTTCCTTGTGGTATGGTAAATCACATGATGGCATTAAAACAGGTGAAGCAAGGCAGTTTTGTTGTCCCCATCAATTACATATATGGCTAGATACTAAATATCAGCATTACTTTATGTGGTTTGATATGCCTGGTTTTGTTATTTGTCTACAAATTGAATATATTCCTCTTCAGAACTGAAGGTCAGCCTACCAGCTCGGTAGGGCTGCAAATCCCCCGATCATAGGAGGAGGGCGGAATATATACCTCTCGTCACTTATTAGAACTACTCAGATATCGCTGTCCGGGATGATTGAATGATTGATCTCTATTATTATACAATCTGCAATGAACTAAAACTCAATTGCTCAAAGGGTCTGGATAGCTGTAAGGCTGCAGTTGCAATATTTGATCATCTCTGATATCTGTGTGGGCAAAAGGCAACAGCATCGAGGAAAGAGTGAGTGAGTGAGTGAGTAATGGTTGTTTAACGCCAAGCCGACAGCTAAGGTCATATTCATGGCGGAAAAAGTACATTAGACATCACGTCACAAAGGAATACATGTGCCTGTGCCCGTGCATATGGACACCAGACATATGTAAGAAAGAGGGGACAGGAAAGAGGAGATTCAAGGAACGAATATGTGCCAGTGCCCGCGCATATGGACACCACCCACACTCAGAGAGGATAGAAAAGCAAGACATAGACCCCTTTTAAAGATGGCCTGGGGCTGGGGAGGCCCGATCGAGGAAAGATGATTGTTAGATTAGCCCACCCTTGGATCACTCACTTCTGCTCTCTTCTTCCAGAGTCTGCTTTAAGAATAACACGTTTACTCCATTGCCATGACTTATCCATGCCATCTTTGTCTCCCACTAGGTTAATACATGTTCTCAAAAGGATGACATTATGTTCACCTGTGATGTGTATATCATGTTACAATAAAAACAGATACATGTGTGACATTAAATGCTTAAAGGGATGTTATTGCAGGGTACTTTGAGGTCCCTCATCATCATTTATTTCACAGGTATTTTTGCATTTTTCCAACTCTGATGTGCCTATTTGGGCCAGTGCTGACAAGCTGAGGCAGCACTGACATGGAAAATTAGGTTTTGAAATTCAACACATAATAAAACAGAACTTCCCAAATTTCCCTCAACCAAAAGAGAGTTGAGGAGAGGAGGAAACCTTGACATTAATGACACCCAACAACAAAATGTCAAACTCCAATCACCATGGTGACAAATGACAGGAATGACAACTCACCGTTTCTGACCTGGGGCATTGTGCCTCAAAACTTCATGTTTACCTGATGCACCCATTCAGTTTCATAATTTGTTTTAACAGCAAGGTTTTCCTGAAGTTGAACAGATCTCCGTGATACAACATGGGAGAATCCGTCAGTATGTTATGACTTTTGGGCATTGGTTGAGACTGGATTTTAGGTTCTGTTGCCATGAAAGTGTTCTTCTCGCATTTTTTTATAACTAGGATTTGATAATCAGGCATTCTTTTGCCATCATACTGCTTTTAAATTTGCGGCTTCCTCTTTAGGTAAGACAATGAGGGAGTGGAGTTTGTAGAGTGTAAAAGGTTAATCAGGTTGTGCAGACGGTGCAGACACCCAACTAGGATCAATACAATGAAAAGAAAATCTATGGAGGTTAAGTAGAAAAAAAGTCTTGAGAGACTGAAAACCTTAAAAGAGGAATCAGGATGGTCAAAGGGGTAAGAACCAGCAGTATTTGTTTATCCAATATAATCACACTTCTTGTTAGAGAATTTAGAGTTGCAGCAAAGGCTGGAATAAGACCTAATGCCTTGCCATTCAGCTTTTTCTGCAAACTCAGTCCAAACCAGTTTGGACTACTTCCCTTCCAGCCCATGGGTATCTATCCTTTTTGTAAAGGATATAATTAACGTGCCTGTAGGATTATAGAAGATGGTGCAGACACCCAACTAGCATCAATACAATAAATAAATCTCTATGAAGGTTAAGTAGTAATCCATAGGAAGGAGGCAATAGTGGGTGCTACTTATGTGGTCTTCATATAATGCTATCCTCAATGCACCTACAAAAGTCCTGCTTGGGCTGCTTTAGGGAATAGCAAGAGCTCACAATGTATCAGGATGTTCAAATTGGAACCATTGTCCAAATCACCATGTATACACACCAAAGCCTGTCTAAATTACTACAAAACTGCATAGGTTATTTTACATTCTACTATTGCATATTACACATGACAATGGCAATGCTGCTCTCTAGTCCCTTGTACAAGGCAGTAATTAATGCAGTGGATGCCTGGAGTGAGGCATTATACACCACCTCATTGAAGCCTGTGTAATGTCCCTAGCAGGCATTGTCCGTGACTGGGTCAATATCACTTACCCTACGCCATATCACTTAGAGGGCTAATGGTCGGCACAGCAGGTTCAAGTCTTCTCTCTAACAGCACCTCAATTACATCTAATGAGATAGCTATACCTACATTGGTGTAGTTACCTGGGTAACAGAGGCATGACTTAGATAGGGCTTCACCTCTGGGAGTACAAGAGAGCTACATCATATATGCCTTGTATACATTCTGTTCGAAAATCAACACAAGAATGCCACTTTTTCTAGCAACATATTTTATAGGTCCTTTATTCAAAGGAGTATAGCAGGTATTTGCCATCCTAGTAAAGGGGGTGTTTAGGCAGATTAATGCTTAATACACATTTGAAATTTGGTACTGTATCCTTGCAAACTGAACTTTGGATAATGTGATAGTACAGTGTGTTTGCCATCTGAAAAAAAAACAATCTTAATTGATCCAATTACCTATTTGAAGAAGGCCAACAATTTCCCACAATGCTTTAAACTGCATAAAGGGCAACATGTATATTGGCGTCATGCACCTATAATAGACATACGAGAGAACAATGTGTATACACCTTTGCCTTTCCATGTACCACAACGACAAAAGAAAGATAAGTTTACAGTATGCAACAGGTGCAGCAGCCCTTCACAGAGTTTCTATAGAAGTTAGATGTCATCTCCCAGGGACAGACGTCACTGACATACACCCTCAGGGCAGGTGTATCTGGTTGTTATACTCTGGGGACATCACTCTGTAAGGTTTACACAGAATTATAGATGAAGAAATCTGTTGCTCTACAGTGTATTGTGGGTGGGGATGATAGTATGTCATACGCTGCTGACCACCAGGTTCTATTGGGGTCATATCCTGTAAGACCTGGATTATATAGAACTTCACTCTCAGCAGGGTCTTACTTGTCAGAGTTTCTCCCACAGGGCATGTCCATCAGGCTATACTATAAAGCCATGGCTCTGATGGCTCACAATTATCTATGAACATATCTCTTTCCCTGCTCTTTATCAACCAATGTATACATCTCCAATATACATAGGGCATGGATACACATGAGGTATGTCATTGCCCATGACACAGGATGCAGCCCCTGAGGACCATCTGTAAGCCATGTTAGCTATTCAAAATACAACCATTAACTGCATACCTGGTAGACAATGCTCAGTGCCTATTGTACATGGTAAGCAGTATAGGAATCATATTTTACCATGAATGTCCATCTACCTTGATGTTTGTCTGTGTGAGCAACACACTACATCCGCACTAGTGTCATAAATATGGCTTAGGTAACCTGAGCTTAAGTCAATGGAATTTTGATAGTAAGATGTTATTAGTGCCATGCTCTAAGGATTGAGTGTCTGGTATCAAATCAATCATTTCTGTCCTCTGCCTGTCTTTGATGCACAAAGACGTGGAGTGTCCTGTTACTGTCCTACTGAGTATCGGAAGTAAAATGTCTTTACTGTTGATGTGCATAGCTGCATATTACAGGGCCTTGATAGGAAGAACATATGAATTGTCTTTTTCATTTGTCTTGGGAGGTCTGCCTCTGAAGTACACATTTGATATTGCACAACTACCTATGATGAGTAAAGGAATGTTTGCTCCCTATTGTTGTAGGATGAAATGTATTTGAAGAAGGAATTAAAAAACACCCTGTTCCTAGCTGCTCGTAAATTGGATACCAATTAAAATGATAACAGAGCTGTAGAATGTAGACTGAACTATTTTTAGTCTCAATTATCTGGGCATTCCTTAGAAACTCAAAAGAGTTCCTCCAGTTCAATTCACTAGTATGTTGGTTGAGTTAGTGAGAACATCAGCAGAAAATAGCTTAGTTTCAGATGATTACAATCTATGATTTTGGGAAACTAGGATGACAGGAAATTCCCAATAAAGAGCAAATCTAATTACACTTATTTCGTGTTAATATCTATCTATCCCTTTTCCAGCCTAATGACATGGTTTTAGGTATAAAATGAACTTTTGTGTCAAATTCTGCATATGGCTGATTGGATTTTACCCCAACTAATATGAGCAGGACATCAAACCCAACTTGAATCAGATTGGAGACTCAATCCAGCGAAGGCGGAAATAAACTGCTCAAAAGTATAAATGGGACATATACAACTTCTTTCTAAACATTATTGAATATGTCTGACAAAAATAAGAAGGCAGGAATTTCTGTTAAAAGTGCAAAACACATGATACTTGGCACTAATGGCAACTTTCAGTTTGCCCATATGTGGGACTTTTTAAGGTGCAGTTTGTTAATCACTTGTTTTAAGGAAAGACAGGACACTCACTCTGGAATTCTTATTGCTATTCATTTTTGATGATTGGATTTCCTTAAAAATTAGTTTTAATATTTTATGTCTCGGCTGTTAAAATCCCTTTTACTGTATAACTGTAAAACTTATGAAATCAGGAAATCATGGATATATATGTCCTTTCAAATTTTGCATATATATGGATAAAGCTGAAGCATCTGTGAGGAGAGCATGAAAGCCATGCCTACCTCTCTCAAGTATTTGGGCTTTAGGAAGATGTCAGTAATATGGACTGAGGAAAACATAATAGAAATCGACTCAGCATGTATACATACTGAAGTGAGGAAGTAAACTGTGAAAGTGTATATTCTTTTTTAAACATACCAAATGTTGCGAAGTTTTTAGATTTAAAATTTGAGATGAGAGAGAAACCGATATATATATATATATATATATATATATATATATATATATATATATATATATATATATATATATATATATATATATATATATAAATGCTTTAATTAAGAACCATATGGCTGAGCAGTACAACCACCCAAACTTGCTATCCATCTTCTAGCAGTGCTTCAGCTGTAGACTACAGCTATATTCAACCATAGAATACCTGACAGCTTTCAGGTTGAGTATTGACTTACCCAAACTAACAGACATTCATGCAGCTGATGAAGACATTGACCAGTGTAAACCCTTTAAAGACACCGTGAAGGCTCCTGGAGCTTTTTTTAATTGTTTAAGGCAGCGACAGTGCAATGCCCATGCTAGTAAGGGCAAGTTTGGCTGAAAACAATACCTGTATAACACCATTACCTTTCTAATAAGGCTGAGTTCAGTTATCACAATGAAGAAAACTGTAAAAGTGTGGTGATGTGCATGAAGGCATGGTGTGAGATGTAAAGTTAGGAGAAATGGACTTAACCCTACCCCTCTCCTTGAAAAAACCTAATCCATCTCTGCATACCACACATTTCAGGCAGCTGCCTTACACAGAAGAGCAAGGAAAAACCCAGCACTGCTAAGACCTTTGACCACAGACAGGAAATCAGACATGGCAATGAAAAGATGCCCCTGTCTCGCTTACTTCCATGTCCTCTAGCATCAATATCTTGTCTCTCACTCCGCAATGCCCAGCACAGGAATTATTGACATCCTTCAATGAAGTAATCCTCAGAGGAAATTAGATACAAAGCACTGAGGAAAGTTTTCAGGGAGGCTGGGTTAGTGTGAAAGTCAGGATAGGAGATATTGGTAGGGAGTAGAACACACTCTAAAGATGAACACGGGGAAAATTGCAGTTTGTTGTAGCATACCGGTTTTCTGAGTGATAAGCCAAACTAAATGTATGGAAAGTGGCGGTCAGTTTGTGAAGATGTATTTGAATTACAACTATTATGTATTGACTAGGTTTAGTGCCACATGAATATGCCTTTGCATATAAGCCTCTGAAACGTGTGCAATGGCCACTAGTAGGGAACGCTGGTGGCTCTTTTTCATCTGCCTAGTTCCTCATGGTTGTGGGTGTTACGACGCCTTATGAATATGGATATTCCATAGTGTTGTCACACTGATGGGCCATGCCTGACAAGGTGCCATATGAGGTGGAAGTGTCTAGGATTGACTTCCCTCTGTAACATAGTCAGTGAGTGGGAGGTAAAAGGAGGGACACTCAGCAGGCTCATATTAGTTGAACAAATGTATTGACAGTTCTATTTCAGCCAAATGTCAGTATATATACAACAATCTGAATGGAACACTGACTGCATTTAGTGATGATGATGAAGTAAACCAGAAAAGCATATTGTCAGTGCATTGAGGCATGGCGTGAGCTGTAAAGGTCTGTGAATGATCCCTCTCCTAGAACAACCTACTCCTTCCCTCCATGCTGCAACTTTCAGGCAGCTGCCTTGCAGAGAAGAGCAAGGAAAACCTAAAGCACTGCTAAGGACTTTGACCACTGGTAGAAAATCAAACATGGAATCGAAAAGATGCCCCTGTCTAGCCTAATTCCATGCCCCCTAGTGTCAATATCTTGCTCGGTACTCCTCAACTCCTCAGGCATGGGACACCCTTCAATGAAGTAATCCTCAGAGGAAATTAGATATTAAGGGGTGAGATAGACAGGAAAGGGAGGTTGTAAGATGTTGGTCCACATAGCACAGATGAAATTACAGCTTGTGGCAACATTCCAGTGTGCCGACTAGTGAAAAGTTGTATCCAAAGTAAAGTCACATAGTGTACAGGGCCGATCATAACTTCCACCTTTTCTATCTTTTTCAGAAAAAAACAGCAATACACACATAAATAGACTGAGGTTAGTGGGTATTGAGTCCTGGATGTCTTAAAGCGAAGTCAAGATGTGATACAAGTGAACTTTTGTATTGATTTCATAGAGAAAGGTTTTTAAAGGTCTTTTGAAAACTAATATTTTGAAAACTAATATTTCGGATGGCATTACTGGCTGTGAGGCACTATAGAGTGTCCATATTTCACAGTTTCCACTATAAAATAGCTCAATATGCATAACAGATATGGGTCAGCATGAAATTCCTGGGTTAAAGAAGAAAGATATGCATTCATGCTTTGAATATAACTACAGACCTTGTCTGCTTTATAAGAATCCATTAACATCACCTGAAGACAGCTCCTGACACACAGGTGATATATTCTGCCCCCATTTTGCATCCAATAAGTAGTCTGCTGCCATTCCAATCACAACTCATGATTTATGAGTTAATTAAAATGTCTGTCAGGCAGGCCAAATGAGTTATCTCCTATCCTTTTTTTTTCTATCTTGCATGGAATTGGCAATCACTCAAGAGGAGTCCTTGAGAATACATCAAAATCAGATTGTGTCAAGGCAGAGGAGGTAAAGGCTGCAATGGTGGCAAGCTGGGCTCAAAGGGATTATGCATTTTATCACTGCACGTTACTGTATACTAATATTTCGTTTTCAGTTTCAGGTGGTTCTTATAGTACACTTCATGAAATTGGTGCCAGAGTGGAATTTGTACTCATTACTACCACCTTTTTTGCAGTTCTCCATGAAATGTAAGTTGAACCAATTTGGTTGGCAGTGAATTTAGCTCTCTTAGGTGCACAGACATAATATATGTTAGGAATTAAGAAGCTGATATAAAATTTGCCAGAGATTCCAGGAGCGCCTCAACCTATGGTTCATGTATATGTATACAAATGAATAAACCATCAAAATTATTAATATGAAGGGTCAGGTGTCATGATGGAACTGTTGAATTTCTTCATTTGAACCAAGGGCATATTGCTTAAAAAAACAATCCTTGCTTCTTTATGAATCTAGATAATTGTACTCCTAGCTGATAGGATTCTCATGGGGAGAACTATATAACAAACCATAAGCAGCCTTTTCTATTGCCTACAGCTACCCATCTCCAGAACATGATGCTCTAATGTAGTAATACGTAGGTGTGCCTGCAGGGTAAGACGTTGAGTACACAGATGCTGAACATGATTCAGATACCTTGTGTCACTTCTGTAATGAAGGACGGGAAGGGGATGGTCATGTGCCTGGCTAGTTTTTGCAAGTGACATTGTGAGCATGTAGTAGAGGCTACTACTGGCTACCCAGTGGATAACACACACACACACAACTTGTTCGAGTTTGAGAATTCGGGAAAGAAACTCTTTTCTGCACATTTATTTAGTGATGTGAGTGTCAAGGCTAGTAAGTGTAGGGCTTAGTCTAGCTTTAGATGGAGTACACAAAACTAGGTGAATGAACTGTTTAAAGGGTATTTTATATCCTTTACATGTTGCCAGTTTTCCAGTCTTTACCCTTCGGTTGTTGTATCAATTGGGGCATCTTAACATTATGTCTTACTATTATGATGCACAAAGTTAGCCTTGGCAAGTATATTCTCCACATAGGCACAATGCATACACTGGTGATGAATAGGTATGATGCATTGATGACTCATGCTACATTATTTGGAGCTGCAAGCCGCATCAGCGGCCGGGAGCGTAGCGACCGTAGGAACTCCATAATGTTTTGGTTTTCTCCCTGTCACCTATGATGTCATTGGTGACGTCATGCTGCCTCAGTTACGTCACCCGCAGTGGCTAGCGATGTTGCCATGATCTATGAGCGCAACTCCTATCAGTGGTCCTTGCCACATTCTTCTTGTTGCATCAGGGTGCAATGAAACATAGACCTAAAGGAAATATGCAGCCTTTAAAAGCTGCCTGTAAACTAGGAAATCCTATAATACCTTCTCAGGTACAAGACCTTTTGCATGGTCAAACATGGTAAGGATTGTCTGCACCCTTAGACATCTCTTATAGAAATTGGCTCACTGATAAAAAGGGAAGATAGCAAATGTGCCACCACCTGTTAGTGGCTGGACAACATTACCCATACATGTATGGGTAAAAGCATGTATGCTTAGGCACAACGACACAAAAAATAACAATCTACAGAAAATTAATTATCTGACAATCTTATAATTCAACAGACGTATCACAATGGCTGTAAAATATGAGAAAAAAAGTCAGACAGGGTCATCTTACCCTACATACATCTAGGAGTCAGTGTATGGCATCCCTCTTATTTAAATAGAAAAGAAGGCCGACATATAGTGATAAAAGAAAATGGTTGAAAGCATGTTAATTTCCTGTACCATTTTTTTGAAATTCTAATCAATGCAATATCCCTGATATTTGTTGTCATCTGGTGGTTTCCATTCACAAAATGTTGGATCTGCTTTCCTGTCACTTCGAGTCTTCATTGTCAATTTCCTGTGGTTGGCACTGGTAGGGGTAGTCTACTGAGGGTTTCTCATCTGTAGGGCTCTGGGTTTGTAGGGCTTAGAGCATGCTGGGGCCATTTTGTAAAACAGTCATGCTTTTTCTGTCCTTTGATACATTATAAATCATCGGTATACGGCTATAGCCTCTGAGTGTTTGCCTATGGACCCATCACTTTATCTGGGGCTCCACCAAATGGTAATCAAAGAGAATCAGAGACATTATTGGGAAACTGAAGCAAACATTTTCTACAGGATTGAGGAAGAACAGTGGAAATAATCTCTAAAACATTTTATAAAAAATGCTGGATAATCTCCTCTTTTCCGGGGTAATGATTTAGGGTACAATTGACCATGAGCCAGAACTATTTTGCATGCTCCTGATAAACTTGTCAAAATATCTAACCTATCATTTTCTTCTAACACTGTACCAGATGCTTGGAAACTTTCGAAAGTAACCCCAATACCTAAAGCTGGTAATGATAAGTTGGTTAATAACTATCGCCCAATATCACTGTTACCCTTACCTTGTAAATTAATTGAAATAAAAATGTTCACAATAGAGTGTATGGTTTCTTGGTCAAAGAGAAAATATTAACACCCCACCAGGGAGGATTTAGATCAGGATTCAGTACAGTAGATACCTTGGCTAAGATTACAGATGATATCAAAAGGAATCTACTATAGCTGCATTCATAGACCTAAGAAAGGCTTTCGATATGGTTGATCATTCTGTACTGTTAATAAAATTAACTCACTATGGTATAAGGTCCGATAACTACCACTGGTTTGAAAATTATCTTACAAACAGACACCAAACTACTATAGCAAATGGTATAATGTCAAAAAAAAACCAAGTGATCTGTGGTGTTCCTCAGGGATCCATTTTGGGGCCTTTGTTGTTTTTGATATATGTGAATGATGTAATTAATTGTGTAAAAAATTGTAAAATTAAACTGTATGCTGATGATACCGTTATATACTCAGCACATCACTCGTATGTATCAGCAAAAATCGAACTTCAACATGACCTTGAAATGTATGAAACATGGTGTATCCAAAATAAATTATCTATCAATGTGGCTAAAACCAAGGTAATGATTTTCTCCTCAAGTAGTAAAAAACTTAACGGCTGATATTCACCTAGGTGATCAACTACTGCAAGTAGTATCTAGCTACAAATATCTTGGTGTCATTCTTGATCCATTACTGCATTATAATTTACATTTAGTTAATCAAGTTAAAACAATTGCTTATAAAACATACAAGTTATGTCAATTGAGAAGATATCTTGATGTAAAACTAGCTATAAGAATATACAAATCTACTTTTCTCCCGTATATGGAATATGCTGATATCTGCTTTGCCACCACATTTGATAAGTATTTAGACCCACTCCAATATGCACAGAACCGCTGTATAAAAAAATGTCTTGGAATGCCCCACCTTACAAATACTAATTATATCCATAACATAACTAAGATTAACAAACTTGGTGATAGAAGATATATCCACATACTGAACTATATGTTTAATAGAGCCCAAGATGATACATATAAAGATAATAGACCATTAGTAACCCGATTACATGATGCTCCGACACTTAAGGTTATAACCCCCAATGGAATGGCATATGCCAAAAGTGTAGAATACTTTGGAGCCTTCAGCTGGAATGCTTTACCTACTGAAAGGAGAAATGTTACAAACTTAAAACAATTTTAAAATGATTCTAAGAAATCACTATTGTCTCTTATTCCGTATGTAAATGCATAATGTGTTCCTAAATATTATTAATAATAATGCTAATTGTACTAGCTTTTCCATCTCACAAGTATTCCAATGTGTGACATGGACTACTCAATTCTCCTGGTATGACTCCTTTGTATGTATCTATTGCACTTTTTTTTTAAATGATGTGCCAATGTTCTCGTACATATTTTCGGGAAGATAGGAAGGACCAGAATATCAACCTAACACTACTTTAGTGGGGATGAGGTCCGTATCCTTCTGTTTGACTTATTCTATTGTTCGTAATTTATGGAAATCATATTTCTCTATATAAGAAACCATGATATGTCTATGAGGAACCATGATGATAATTTATAGTTGTCTGATATTCTTATTAAAGTACCAAACATAGATGAAGATGATGGCAATGTCGAATTAATAATAATGGTGATAAAGATATATGCTCAGTCTAAACATCATTGGTACATACTTATGCGAATTTTTGTTTTCACTTGACAACAGATCAAATCAGGCATTTTGAAGAGTTTTTTTTCTATTGGAGAATTAGAGAACAGGACCTAAGGTTCATACATATGAAAGCTACTGTACAATGTGCACTTATGAACATTAAATGATTAATTTGCCTAAAAACAAAGAGGTTCAGTTATATATGGTTATAGACATGCCAGTGAAAACATATTAAGCCACTAGAAGGATTTCTAGTGTAGGGAGATTGGCAGGCTTGGTAAATTTAGCTGTGCTTGATCCTTTTTCAATACAAACCATTCTTGTGAGAAAAGACATGTGGACTGAGTAACTTCCCAAATTACGATATCTAATTTAATGTTGATCCTGAAGAAAAGGAATTTTTCAGAATATCCCCTTTTCCTCAAATTCGCCAATCCCCCCACTCACCCTCGCCCAGCTAGCCATAGATGGCTCCTCCCTGTAAGTGTAAGGTTATATCAGATTATAGACGGACAGTCATCCCCAAGCCAGTCTTAGTCTACCCTGCTGTATAATAGAATCAGTGCTATGACACCTTAACAGCCATTCCTCCCACACAGTGCAGCACCGGGACCTCCCCAGCCATGTTTATATGATTTTGTGGATAGATAGAAGGTGACTTGGCCTTTTATGGGCGAGACTTTTGGTATATTTTGTTTGGTGGGACTTACCATCAATTATGTTATGGAAAACAATACGACTCCATGTAACTTGCTGCAATGATGATATTGCCTTTCATGCACACACTCTATGCACTGAAAACCTTTGAGATCTTTAAACTCGTCAGATTGAGGACCTATAGTCGTCAGAAGAGGTACAGACAGGGTGCAGCACCTCTCTACCTCTCCCCAGTATGAGTCTATGACATATTGTTAACAATATGTAACAAATACACCAGGTGGTAGGTATGTGCCACTTATGTTTAATGATCATTCCTCAGTTTTCAACTGAAAGTCTTCACCGCTGAGGACTTCAGGTGCTCAAGTTGACGATACCCACATCTACAGCTTTGGGTAGTCACATTGAGCACCCCAGGTAGTCAGCACCACTGTTGTCACTCCAATGACATTATGTAATCAGTTTGACTACCTTGGGTTAGTGTATAGACCTAAACCCATCAGGTTGATTACCCTGGGTGCTCAACCTGATGACTTAAGGTTGTAGATTTGGGTATCGTCAGTCTGATGACCTTGGGGCTTACAGTGTGGTCATAATTCCCTTACCTTTGGTTATCAACAATTCATTGTTGATAGACATGAAGCCCATACGGGGTTTGAGGTAATGGTTTTATTCATTTATACCCCACCTGGCTCTGCACCCTATTGTTCCTACTGTAGGTTTATTTCCATATTCTACAGTTTGGGGGCCAACAGGTGGTTTTATGAATTAGGTCAGTTCTAGCAGGAGGGTTTGTGAATTGGGTCAGGTCTTGGAGGAGGTATTGTGAAAGAGGCCAAGCGTAGCAGGAGGTTTTATGAATAAGGTGATTTTTGAACAGCAGATGTAATTCTTGAGAAAATTGTTTCCCATACGGGATTCGTACCCATGCACCAGACAATGCTCGGATCCTGAGTCTCATGTGCTAACCTCCTCCAAGACCTGACCCATTATGGCTTTACCTCGGAAGTTTTATGGCAAAACCTCCAGCTCTGTGGAGGTTTTCCATTACATATTCAACAGTAATTAGGTACTGAATTTATTTGTATCATATGCATTTTGGACTCTACTGTATACTATAATGGCAGGAAAGAAAGTATTTTCATCAGTAAACTGTTGGGTATGATCCACATGGACTGAAACCTAAAATAATTGACTGAAGGAGATTTGTTTTGTAGAGGAAACCTGTGTTCATCACATCTTCTGGCAACCTTATGTTAGAGAATTAAACTTTGTATCCATGCATCATAAAGAAATTATGGGCTAAGTTGACTGTAGACCTTGACAATACTTATGTCATGGGCAATCGGGAGGTGACACATGTGTAAAGGTCTTTCCTATTTCTGTTAATTTGTAGCCACCACAGGCAGTCAGAAATCATATCACCTCCTGCTGATGAAGCACTGCTTGTCTGGCCCAAGAAAGAGGTGCTCTGTATTCATGGTAACCAAAGCAAGGTTATGTTACCTTGCTAGACCTTGATGTCTTGTTTGTCATCTAATGTCAGTTTATTAATTTAATCAATTTAATTGGCTATTCGATTTTGTTGCATAGAACGATAGAGGATATGATACTACTTGATTCTGGTCTATTGATAATGTACATAGCTGTCACGAATGATGCAGTTAGGGGGGACTGAAGAGGCAAGACCTTGGTATGAGATGTTAGGTTTATGACTTATTATGCCATAAAGAATGTGAAAAATCTTCAGCCATAGTTATATCATCACAGTGTAGGCCTCACCGGAAAAGATATTTTAGTGTGTCTATATATTGGGTTTAAATTGGTTCAGTACTGCACATAAGCCATCTTCTAGCACAGCTGATAGTGGTCATTGAATCTATAGGATGGTCTGAGAATAAACCTTCTATTGAATGATCTATGAATAAATTACTTAGATGGCAGGCATTTAGGCTAATGTCATATATACTAATACAGTTCTAGGCCATCTTGAAGAATGCAGAGAAATGCAGGTGCATTAGAATGAAACAGACTGTTTGTATTATACATTGGTATCATGAAATCTACACCATTACGTCAACTCCTCATTTATACCCATCTCATTATGTGTTATATTACATTGTGCAGATATAATAATGAGTGGTGTCTATGTGACATGTAACATTATGTGCCTTTACACTGATTTTTAGACTGAATGTGTCACCTATAAAGATGGCCCGGGCACCATAATGGCTTTGCCGAGCTCAATGACAGGATATGTTTTTAGACATGATTTCTGTGAACCTTAATAAAAACATGATTTCTTTGAACCTTAATAAAAATTTTGTAAATATTATCTTTATGTATCTTTAGTTATCAATCATGATGTTTCTTTACTGAATCAAATGCTTTAAAAGTAGCATTAAACATTAACTTTGAACAAGAACATAAACTTTTAAACAAATGCAAATGTTTCAAATCAAACTTTTATCCTAGATATGTTTTTAACAAAAGCATTCCAACCTATTGAAGTTGCTCAAAGATATATAGATGTGCAAATATGTTGTTCTGTCTCCACAGCAGTATTCTTACCTCGGACATCATCACACCAGTGAGGTGCCTTTGGAAGCCCCCTGCCCATAAATGACAGGGTCCAAATGCCCAGCCCAAGATGTAAGCCAATTGCAAGCTAAGCTAGAGAGACAGTGATGTCATCAAAGCTGAAACAAAAAGAAATCTCAAGATCGATTTCTTCCATCATAACATCGTATTGCAAACTGGATATTTCTTAACTAGCACTGAATTCTACTTGGGTTTTCCTCGTGAAATACAACTTGGAGGCTAATTCAT
Source organism: Acholoe squamosa (assembly GCA_949317995.1). NCBI lineage: Eukaryota > Metazoa > Annelida > Polychaeta > Phyllodocida > Polynoidae > Acholoe > Acholoe squamosa. Next base: position 10,841,207 of record OX439050.1, on the reverse strand, counting down.
GAGGAAAGGCTGATTTTGCAGCCATGCAGTCTCGATCCTGAAACCCTGAAAAAAGAGCACTTTTGTCTATGCTGTCTGACCCCCCAGCATGACTTAAGTTTTGCTACATTATCATTGATTATTAATAAAACTCTTAAGTGAAGAAGAAATAATGTTACTTTAAGTTGAACTCCAGAATTCACCCTACTTCGTATCTAAGTTTCAAACTTCTTATCCTCTATCTTACTTGTTGTCAAATGCTGCTGCTTATCTGTGATCAAAAGAAAGTTTATCATCAAATACCATCCCATGAGATAATACAGTATTGGTCCAAGGTTAATACATGAAACTGTAATTTCCACATGTGTTTTGTGTTCAGAGAGGGAAGACGAGAGTAGTGTAGGGGTATTGTTTTTCATATTTCAAATATTGTGTGCAAATTGACCTCTTTGCCACATACCCTTCAGAATAAGGTTGAGGTTTCTGGATGTGGTAGTAAGCCCCAGGAAATATGTGGCAGCACATTCCCCAAGTTTGGATCTTCCACACAAGGGGGCCGGATGTTACATGGCCAGCCGTGAGTTTTTTCCCTTAACAAAGGCACTCAAGCTATAGCTTATTCAGTAGTGGTTGAACTGAAAACTCACCTAGTTTGTTCCCCCTTTTAAGAGAAGCACTACTAGTCTTTATTCCATGTTGCTTTTGTTCTAATCAGGTAGTTTGACAATTTAAAACTTAACTGAATATACTAACATCCTTGGCTAAGACTATTGCTATTCTACAATTAGATACCCCTATTTACTATTATCAAAATTGTATGCAACGATTGATCCAATCATGATTAAGGGTGGAGAGGTGAACTGAACACCAGTACACTCGCTTCATTGTCTTGACTCCTTCTCCTTGGTGCAGGTTAAAAAGTCTCACTCACCTATAAAGATACAAGAGAATATATTGTTTAATATAAGTAAATCAATAAATCAATATTTTACAAAAACAAGCAGAAAAAGCAGACAAAGAGAAAAATCTTTATTGATCATATTTCCAATAACCTCTAGCTTCTAAAAGCCTGTGCCAACCTTTGGTATGGCACACTGCTATGCATGGCATGTAGTATTGGTTGTCATTTTCTGGTACCTAAGGGCCTAGGCAGTCAAGTGAGCCCCAGCAGAGGGCCATTAAGGGCCTACAGAAATCCCTTTACGATGTTAGCTCCAAAAGAGCATCACTTAGCAGAAAAAAGAACATACAACTTAGTCCCACATGAGTGATATAGCATTGATCAACACCTCTAATATAGCTAATTGCTGCTCCCATGTGTGCATATATGCCAGGCCAAACCATAAGATGATATGTTTGCAAAAGACTAAACCCAATTATCAACAGTAATTGAGAACAAAAGGTGCATGCTAGTTATTCCATCTATTAACGTCTACAGGCCACAGTCTGAGTGTTTATGACACTCAGAAAAATCAGAAATATTCTACTTTTGAAAATGTCCTCAGGCTGGGTTGGTAGGCCATTTGTCTGATCTAAAACATGCATCCTTAAATGGAAACTTTTAGATTAAAAAAGAGTCTGCTCATATACATGTACATTACAGCAGTGAAGGGCTTATATTGAGGTCTTGCATGATTGTGCCTCAGGTAAATTCTATTGGTAACTTCTAAACCAACTGACATTATAACAGAGCACTGTCATCCACCATGCATTACCAGTGCCTGGACTTAAAATTATTCATAGGGAGATAAGTGTAAAGTGTGGTCCATAATGATTTACGTTGGAGTCAAATTAAGAAACATGCGAGAGGAGAGCTGGTCAGGTAAGTACACATCATTCAACAGACACATGCTCCTACTGAAGTGGCATATTAAAATGCTGTCTTCTGGTTGTGTAGTTTCATTAACATACCACAACCTAGATGATTATGAAATACATTAGTGATATGTACAGTTAAGAAGGGGGACAATGCTTGTCATGATACTTTATGGACATAGTTGGTTTAGCCCTTAATGACCGCTAGCTTGCAGGAGTGCATCATGCCCACCCGTCATCATGATGCACCCATGAGGTGCTGGCATGAATGAACAAATTTACGAGCACTTTATCTGAAAGTCATGGTGACCTCCAGTACTGCCTCTATGAGTCCCAGTGAGTAAATTTACCAGGGCTGCATCCATGCACCATGACCTACGGCCATGATACATTGACACACCATCCGCCATTAAATGTATAATAACTTCAGAGTGATGTTATTTGGTGCACCAGAAAGGTCTATAAAGAGCCAAGGGGTCTGTGTGGATACATGATCTATGGACTGTCAGCTCCAATCAAGGTTGTCTACCTGATAGCTTCCAAATTCACTTATCTCAGTCAGCCGATAAAACAATAAGCCACGGTATATTATATTGGCAGGTAATCAGGATGGTTGTGGGGCAGATACGAAGCAGTCTGCTGCTCATGTCTAAACTATTGCCTTTACACTAGTGCTTCGATCTAAATGAAGGTCATATAATAGAGGCAAATAGATACCAGTACATGTACTCTTGCATAATGATATTAACTCCTGTATCATTCCTCTCACCTGCTGTTAGATATATACTTCCATACGGTTCTTGTAGTGTTGTTTGGAAACCTATTCTTCCTCCAAGGAAAACATTCAGTAAAAAATGGGGATTTCCTTCATAAAGACCAAGAGTACAATGAACCAAGTATGAAGTATCTTACTTTGTACTTGAGGGAAACCATCACATTATGAAAGAGTATATAGCTTTGTGTCAGTAGATGTCTAAGCCTTTCCCTAGCATGCAAACAGAGTCATTCCTGGCCGTCTGGAATCATATTACCTCGCTCTGATGTAGCACAACTTTGTAGCACCACTTGTCCAACCAGAAAAAAGCTCTCTATTCATGGGAACCAGAGTTAGGTTATGTCAAGTCACATGACCCTGGGAGTTGATGTTTTGTTTGTCATGTCATCCAATGTTTTGGTTATTGTTTTCTAGCAGCTTGTGTTACATCTACCGGTGTTGTGCTGATGTAGTGTTAGGGGCAGACCAATATGCCTCTGCAACCTTTCATTGTAGCAAGTACACATGCCTGAATAGCCACATTCTCAATTTCCCCACATTATAGCCAATAAGAGAAGGTACATTCTTTAAGCACAATGTTATAGATATATGCAATATTGTATAATGTATATAGGATTCGGGAAGCTTAATTTCTTTAGCTTAAACTCACATGGCAGCCTGCATACTCACAATGTCTCCTGGAGGCCATTTCTTAACAAACTACGACTGCTGACCTTTAAATCATAGTGAGAACCTAATAATTTGGCCATAACAGTACTATGCACTAGTAGTCCCTAATGTCTGCACCAGTACGACTGCCCTACTAAATCTTATGCAATTACTGCATAGCTGCCAATCGTAGTGAGCAGTCATAGGGCAGTTCCTATGATAGCCTGGCCTTATTCTTGGCATTTGTAAATTGTAGTGACTGTGTGTAGTCGTAGTACATTGAGAAATGGCCTCCTGTGGTCATTTCACTCACTGAAATCTTTAAGATTTCCTAGCCTCCTACTATGCCGCTCTGCCTTCGTGTATGGCCATTCTGTGTGGCATTGGACATGCTCACACTGACCCCCATTTGCTCTTTACTACGACATATATGGGCAGACATCTGTCTCACTTCCACTTCTAGCCTGGCTACACCAACCACCTGATGGGAGTCGTGTGACCAGGTCACATGACCTGACTGTCCATGCAGGATGTTGGTCTGTCCTAACATGCCTCTCATGCAGGTTGATAATTCAGGTACCATTGTCATATTCTCCAAAATCAAAGGAAAAGGAAGAAAATTGATGGTCCTACAATCTGCAGGAAATAACTGATCACTATCTACTTGCTTGCGATGATTTTGGGCCTGCAAAGCCAAGTTCTCACAATTGTTGTATGAGGGAACCTTACACATCATATAGAGTTGTAGCTGACTTCTGTTGCAACAGGAAAGGAATTCATTTTAGAACAGATGGAAAGTTGATTTAGTCAATTATACATGGGTTACAGTGAATGATTTGTATCACAGACAACGGTGACGTGTGTTTATTTGGGACACCTCACTGTGAAAAATTAATATTAAAGTCACCGCTTGACATGTGGACAGGAAGTAGAGGAAGCAGTGTCAGGAACAGGAAGTGACCTTAGTGCCTCATCAATTCTGGCAATGTGTCGGGAATGGGTTCAGTGCTAGACACATACTCGATAGACTAAACCTGTGAGGAGAGACACTGTAAGGTAGTTCTTAAAGGTGATGGCCAGCCATTTTTTTCACTGATGGGGTCTATTTTGCAAGGGACCATATTTGCTGCATTCATACTTAATAACATTTAAAATTAGAAATGTATGTTTTTTTAGGTTCAAATACACCTTCAATGAATTAAGTGTTATTGGTCCAAGTATTGTTGCATTTTTCCCTATCATTTAATGGGAAAATAATATTGGGCTCAGTGTAGTTGTGATATAATTTCCTAATACTTGCGAAGTATGGATCTTGAAACCTAGTTTGGGCTGAATAAGGGCACAAACAGAGGTGAGGAGTCCATATTCAACGAAGCCGTTATACAGCTGAGTTGAATGCGGACAGCCTCACCGAGGTGAATATGATGCTAAATTATTCACTGTGAGTTGACATTTGCATTTATGCCATGGCCCTATGGATGAATTTGCTTTAAAATCAAGAAACACAACCATATTTACTGTTTTTCAATGTGTCGAGTGGTCCCGGTTTGTTTTCATCCGCCATGACACCTTGCTCGAGGAAGTAGGTCATGTGATACGGAGCTAGCCGATGCTTTTAGTTTCGATATAAATGTTCCTTGCACAGGACAATATCTTCTTTTTTAACATGGCGCTAATACATAGATATACATTTCATAACATATTATTTAACTAGTTCAATCATTCTTTTTTTGCGTAAAACTTCTAATAACCATACCTAAATATGAAACTAATTAGCTCTGTGTAAATTTCAAAATGGCGCCGCTGAATATGTGAGGATCGTATTCCACCCCCCATTGAATACAGCGTAAGTAGTACTAATCTATAGTGTCGTTAATATTCGCCATGGCATAAGCCTTCATACTTACATGTGAGATGCAAGAAGGTCAATCTACCTACAAATAGTCAAAAGATAATTTTTCTGCATTTCCACTGGAGCCACCGTTTCAGAACACTCTAGGATTTCAATATTGAAGATCCTTTTATAAATAGATAAAAAAAAACATAAATGGGTTGAAGTGGTAAAAGTGAAATAAAACAGGAAATAAAACCTCTGCCTGAGTTACAAAATATGCTGTTGTCATCATTGTACATTGACTAAGTCTCCTGTGCTAGATATAAACTGGATCAATATTCACAAATAGTCAAACAAGATTCAGAATAATATTTTACAATAAGGGGCATTTGCGCCTAATTTAATGCAGGGTTGCTAGTTGATTTGCCTTGATCTTAAAGGGCACTGCCAATCCTAGGGAGTCTCAGCCAAGGCCTAAGGGCCATTAAAGGCCGCCAGGAATCCCTTTATGACCCAAGTACCAAAAGGACATCACATAGTACCACTGTGACAGCTAATGTCCTCCTGGACTCTTAAATCATTAGTCCATGGCAAGAGTGAAGAATAAAAGAAAATAAGGTTTTGATTTTAACGACAATATGAGGGAGAATATGTAGACAATAGTGAGTAATTGTCAATGGGGTATTCAAGGTTCATTAATTATTATATGAAATATTTTAAGCCGAATGATCAAGCTCGCCTATAAGGCTCCCTTACACCAAACCTTTGGATCTGACAGAGCCAGGTATCTCTACCCAGCTCTGCCTCTCCTGGCCAGTGACCTCAGATTCACCTCCGGATCCTGGCTAGGGGTCATGACCTCGACCCCCGCTAACCCTAGGTACGGGGTGGGAGTGTGCTCACACCCACCTCCGTTCCTAGCCAATCAGGGATCGAGCTGCTCCTCCAACAGGTGGGCAGCTCGACCCACCTTTAGGCAAGCCCCCTCCCCCCTCCAGGGTGAGATGATGCAAGGCACACCGGGTCTTGCCAATCCCTAAGCATGACGTCATGCTTCTCCCAAGACTGACGTCATGCCTACCCCAAGCTGCTCCTATATATATGAATACAGGACTAGCTTGGGATACTCTTATTCTTCACTCTCCTCTCTCCACACCTAGTCTCTATGACACACAGTGCCTTGGTATAGAGCTAGCTTGATCAGGTGGGCAGCATACACATTGCACATCACCATGCCAACATGTACCTGCCTAACACTACAATAAAGTGGATTCATCAACTGTACTCTCCAGACTCCTGAGTTGCTCATGTTCATGACTTGTAACGGTCCGTCGACAATGGTGGAGAAACCCTCAGAAGATTCCATTGTTATCACCTCTCATGAGCCATGAATAAAAGTGAGACAACACCCAAAGAGCCAACTCCTGAACGTGCCATTACAACCCCGGGACGAGACACGACCCAAAACCAGCTAGCAGCAGCAGCAGCAGAAGCAGCACCAAATCAGGAACCCACCCAGAGAGACTCATCACCTGATGCACTGACTCTAGACCCAATATTGCCAGCATCTCTACAAAAATCAACACCTGTGAGTAAAACAAAAACCACCTTTTCACCTACTCATATTGGAGACAATACTGGAGGACAGACCAGCACACCAGTGGCATCGACCGCCCCAGAGTTAAATCTAACATTACCTGGCCTGTCTGCCTCTGACTCTCCATCTTTAAGACTTGCTGGAATACCAGGCAATACTACCACTTCACCTGTGTGCCACACACAGAGTCACCTAGAACTTGACTCCCACCTGGAAGCCAGGTCACCCCACCTACAAGCTGCTTTGGAAAGCATTCACACTCACCCTGAGCAGCACAATACCGGTACTGGCCCATCTTCAACAAACTCCATAAACACCAGTCCTACTGACTTGACTTGGGACAACTATATAGTCCAAGAGCCAAATACACCTACACAGCTTGACGCTGATTATTGGGGAGACAGAATAAGGTCAGCTTTCGCCAGGTGGAGACTAGCACCAAGTCACACTGTAGGACGAGCTGTAGAGGTAAACCCCTGCAGTTTTCGGAGCAACCAATCTGAGGAATCCCCCTCAGCTTTCGCAGCCAGAATCAACAATCTGCTATATGAAGATTGGCCCAGCTCAAGACCACCCACTGACTGTTTTAGCACATACTACAATCCTTCTAACCCAGAAGGCATTGCCACTTCTGATAACATATCATCTGGCGCTAGCAGCAGGAATACATCATACTTTTCCCTGCCCCAACACACCCCTAGCCCCAGGAGAAGAGCCAGGTCCTGCTCACCCAGACCTAGAGGCAGACCTCCATATTACAGACTTAATAGGAGCATAGATAACGCCATCAGGGGGAACATCAGAGCTACATCTGGTGTGTTCAATACAACGCTGCAAGCACCCAACAACACACTAACCAGCTCCAGCACATCAGAGGAAGATCCAGAGATAACCTTCCCACATCTCAACAGACATAAAAACACCAGAAATATGTCCTCTGCACAACCCCCACCAAATGACACCCAAGCTGTGACCAGAGATATCATAAGAGAGTGCACTGCAGCCGTCAGTGATACACTATCTAATGCACTAGCCGGTCACATCAGCCTTATCTCCACTGAAATCAGAAGGATTGGAGACAGCAATGCAGAACAGCTCTCCAAGGTGAATGACAGACTGGATACAATGGATACCTGGAAGTTAAATATAGAGCGCGGCATGACAGCTGTCCACAGATCTGCAGTAGAAAGGAGTGAAGCTACCCTACGGCAGACTGAAGCCATGACTGTGGAAATCTCTGACAGAATAGCCAGAAATCTTGACGACATGAAGTCAGACATCTTCACAATACTTGACCGGCAACAAACAGCACCTCCTCCACCAACAAGCATATCCAACCCAGCAAACCCCCCTCAACGCCAACAACAACATGTTCTCCAACAGGGATTGAACAGAACAACTGATAGTTCAAACCCAACAGCCCTCACACCAGGAAACACCTTACTACCACCCTGCGCCTTTCAAAACAATACAGTCCGAGGTGCTACAGGTGCCACGCCCATTTCTCATCATCAGGGCCAAGACAGAATGAGTAGTGTCCCTTTCTCACACCAGATGGCAGCAGGCGCGCCGCCTCAGAGACCACCAGCCGCTGAAACAAACCTGAGCTCGGTCTACAGGGGTGTATACTACACACCTCAAGGGCAAAACCCCAGCCATCAGCCCATCCCTATGCAGACCCTGCACTCACACACTCCAACAACAATGAGTGCTACAAGCCAACAACCAACACAACACTCAACCCCATACCCACAGGCACCTGCACACATCACTGGAAACATGGGCAACATGAGTCTAAATCATGACAAACTCACCTCAGTTCAAATGAGCTCCTTTAACAAACCGAAGCCTTTTGACAAACCATCTCCATACAGATCTGCCTCCAAATTCATAGCAGAGTTTAAATTCTGGATCAGGAATGTCCACGCCACTAGGCCAGACCTACATGCATCATGCATGTATACCTTCCTCAAAGGCAGAGCTGCTCAATGGTTCTACGCCAACATATTTGATAAGCCCATCATCTATGATGCTGAAGCTGTTTACACAGCTTTCCTGAAGCGTTTTGGCCAGCTGGATGAGTCTGTTCAGGTAGACTACCTGCTCAATGGCCTCAGACCAGAAATTAAAAATGTGGTTCTGTCCGACACTCCTGAGAAAATAGCTGATGTTGAACGTTTGGCACTCAAGCAGGAGCTGAACATAGAAGCAAATAGCATCGCCCAGGCCTCCAGCCACTCAGCAGACCTCTGCGCCATGGGCCACAACAACAGCTACAATAATAACAAGAACAACAACACGAAAAATAGCTATCAGAGATCCAGAAAAGACAACTACCAAAATAACAACCAAAAGAAGGAAGACAGACTCCCCAGTGGCAGCTATAACAAGCAATATGAAGCCAAGTACAGAAGTGGTTTTAACAATCAATTTGACCCCAACAATAGGAGGACCAGATTTAGAACCCCTTCTGGCGACAGGTCTGAGTCTTACAACAGAAACAACCAGCCCTACAGCAACAGGGGAACCTCTCCAAGTAACTACAGGAGATCTCAGTCCAGTGACAGCAACAGGAATGTATTTTTCATCCCTGTAGCCACCACCCCCACTGACAACAATCAGGTATCCTTCAAGAAACTCATGGTCCCTTCTGATTTCACCATCACTGACGACATATCTCAGGCCAAAAGGAAGCCCAGAGACAGAACCCCTGGCAGATACCCAAAAAGGGACTCAAACAAATACACCTCTGAGTCAGAAAGTGAAGCCAACCTCAATAATATGGACAGCAACCCAGAAGAGGATGACCATGAAGAGGATGACCATGATACAAACGACAATGAATAGGTTTCAGGGGAAGGCTACCTTGCACCTGGCAACCCCGCCCCCACCTCAGTGAAAAAGAAACCTGGAACGAACCCCACAAGCCATCACCTTACTGGTGTTCACAGTGATGCAGAAATCAATTCACTACGGCCCCCTACCAGCAACAACAAAAGAAAATACCACCCAAAATTGGATTACAGCTCATCTTCAGACAGTGAGGACTGCTGCGAGGACGACAGCAGGAGGGTGTCCAGACTGCGACTCAGGGTCAAAACAGATAAGTATGGGCAGCAAGGTAAGGTCTCTTACATTAATACTGATTTGACTAGGGGATCTGTGTTTGTCGATATAAATGACCATCTATACAGAGCATTGATAGACTCAGGTGCCTCCCTATCCTTTATCAGCCAGAAAATGGCAGATAGAGTGTCAAACAGCCCCAACTTCCTCCATGGTAAAAGATCCAGACTGGTTGTACTCCTAGCAGACAAATCCTCAGTACAGGTAAACAACTCAATAACACTAAAATTCTTGATTCAGGGAGCAGAATTCTCTTGTAAATTCCATATCGTCCCCAAACTGAACCACCCACTCATCCTTGGCGTAAATTTTATGACCAAATACAAGGCCAGGCTCAGTTTTGGACCAAAACCCCCCATGGGGTACCCAATCAGACCTACTGAAGATTCAATCATCCCACCAAATTCCGAAGCAACCTTAAATGCCTTTGTAGCTGGGCCACAGGAAATTATTAACTCAACAGGCATCACTGAAAACATTGGTCTCAGATTACCAATACTGATCAAACATGCCTTGGTTAAACCCAAGACAGAATCAAAATTAATACCGGTAACTATGGCAAATCCAAATGATTTTCCCGTACCATTGAAAAGACATACCACCCTAGGTACCTTTAAGCTTTTTAACATTGAAAAAGCTGTGCCCATAGGTTCCCTTGACAACCAGCAACCTTCAAAAAAGGACAGCAGACCTGCCAAAGATCCTTTCCCAATTAATTGTGGGGATGATCCATTGCAACAGCTCCCTAAAAGCAACGAGCCTCTAAAGTATAAAATCTGTGAGCAGCTCAGTGACAAACAGAAGGAGCAAATCCGCAATATCGTTGAAGAAAACAGGCAGGCTTTTGTACTTAACGACAGTGCTATCGGTCTAAATGTAGAGAATGAGATCAAACTTGAATTGATCCCAGACTTCAAACCCTGTAACAGACCGTCATACAGAATGTCCCCACACAAGGAAATTTTTCAAAGAGAGCTCCTGGAGAAGCACCTGAAACAGGGTGTAATTGAAGAATGTACAAAACCTTGTGAGTGGAACTCTCCAGCCTTCTTGGTACCAAAACCCCAAGGCGACAGATCTGTAGCATCAGGGTGGAGAATTGTAGTGGACTACAGATGGGTTAATCAAAACCTCAAGTCTTTCTCATATTCCTTCCCTAGGGCAGATGATCTTATGCAGCAAATTGGTAGAACAGGCGCCAAGTTTTTCTCTAAACTGGATGTCTACAGTGCCTACCACCAGATCCCCCTAGCGGAAGAATCCAGACCAATCACCACCTTCTCTGCAAATGGAACCAGATACATGGCAAAAGTATTGCCTATGGGACTCAAAACATCAGGCTTATCCTTCATGAATGTTATGGAGCAGCTACTCATGAAATGTAAATACAGAAACGCTGTGGCCTATGTCGATGACGTGGCCATATACAGTCCCACCTGGGAGAGACATCTACAAGATCTAGATGAGGTACTCAAACTTTTCATAAAGGGAAATATCAAACTGAAATCTGAAAAATGTGAATTTGGCACAACCAAGATGGATTTCTTGGGTTTTTCTGTAGACCAACATGGTGTGTCACCTTCCCCAGACAAAATCTGCCCAGTCAAAACCTTCCCACCACCTAAAAACATCCATGACCTTAGGTGTTTTAATGGTATGGCACAATTCTACAAAAGATTCATTAAGGGTTTTGCCCACATAATGAAGCCCCTCTACGATGCCACCAAGAGTGCTTTTGTATGGACCGCAGACTGTCAAAGAGCCTTTGAGAAAATCAAGGCCTCAATCTGCACTGAAGCCATCCTCAAATTCCCTGATTACAGGAGGCCCTTTGTGATTTTCACCGACTCAAGTAATTACAGCCTAGGAGCCGTGATCACTCAGGTTGATGAACATGGTTTCTACAGGCCAATAGAATTTGCAGGAAGAGGTTTGACCCCTCAAGAAACCAGATATGGTATAACAGACAAGGAACTCTTAGGCATTGTCTATGCGGTAAAGAAATTCCACCACTATGTGGATGGAACCCACTTCAAAGTGTACTCAGACCATACAGCCCTAGTCTCTCTTTTTAATAAAAAAGAGAACATCACAAATGGTAGATTGGCTAGATGGGTGGATACAGTCATGTCATATGATTTTGAAGTAAAATACCTGCAGGGCAGAGCCAATATTGTGGCTGATTTTCTCTCCAGGAGAAAATACCCACCAGGCTCTGACGATCCAGTGCCAATAAGATCAAAGGGACAGATCATCCTCCCCCCTAAGAAAGTGACTTTCTCTGATATCACCATGACCAAGGTTTTCAAATCAAATGCGCCAGTACCAAATAATCCGGTTTTAATGGGACCTCCCAGATCAATATTAAAGGGAGGAAGGATTTGGGGAAGTACAGGAAAATTACCAAGAGGAGTGGTTGCAAAGAAAAATAGCTCTGAAAGAATATATTCCGAAACACCCAAGGGATATTCAGAGCTGTGCGTCTTGACCAGGGCCCAGTCCCGGAACACACAAGACACACCCCGGACCATCGACCAATCAGAACCCAGCACCAAGCACACCAAGCCGACCCGACCTAAGGAGGTCAAAACCACCAAAACTAGGTCAAGGGGTCGACCCAGTGCGTCCAGGTCACCCAGGGTTTCAGTGAAGGCCGCCAACGCTAGAAGGGTCAAGTTATCCCAGAAGGTACTACCTATAGCTGAAAGCGCCATCACCAAAATTTGCAAACATCAGTCCCTCACCCCATCAAGGGAAGCATTAATTGAGGCTCAACAAAAAGACATTTTTGCCTCATCCATGCTAAATTACATTGAAAAAGGTCAATTGCCACATGACTCTGGTTTGATAAATCAGATTCTAAGAAACCATGATCAGTTCATCATTCTTGACGAGGTTCTTTTCAGGATCACAGATACTGTAATGGGCCACTCATTGGATCCTACATTACAAATCGTGATCCCAGAAATCTGGGCAGAGTCCCTCATTGAATCCACCCACTGCTCACCTCTAGGTGGCCACCTGGGTTCAGTGAAAACCTACGCAGCCATAAGGTCACGTTACTACTGGCGCTCAATGTTCAAACAGGTGTTTGATTTTTGTGGCACATGTCATGCATGCCTCACCACCAAAAAGAAGCCCAAAAATCTCAAAACACCTATGACCCTTCGTGAACCGGTACTGACTGCCTATTCCCATTTAACTATGGACACAATAGGCCCATTCTCCAAGGCTGTAGATGGCTCACACTACATACATGTGGTGACAGACCACGCCACTAGGCACGTCACTGCATGGTCAACTGAGGAAAACACAAGCGCCATTGTGGCACTTGGATTCTTCCAAAGAGTCATTTGCATCCACGGTACACCATCAGTACTTAACACTGATAATGCCAAACAATTCACCTCGAAATTCTTGGCACTTTTCTGCAAGAAATTTGGCATTAAACATGTCACAGGGTCAGCACATTGGAGCTGATCACAAGCTCTATGTGAGCGCCAACACCAGACCATTGAATCCTCCCTGAGAGCTTTTGTGTCAAAATCACAAAAACACTGGTCCACCTTCTTACAGGCTGTAATTTTCAGCATGAACAATACAGTCTCCAGCGCTCTGGGCTACTCACCAAATCTTTTGGTATTTGGCAAACAATCTCACTTACCAACAGAAGCAGCCCTAGCACTAGGCACATCACTAAGTGATACCAAACAAAGGGAAGGTATGGCCCTACATTTGCTCAACCTCAGGGATGATATTCAATTGAAGGCAGCAGAAATCATGATCAAAGTTCACAAAAAGATGAAGGCAAAACATGACGCCTCAGCAGAACTTAGTACATATACCACAGGTCAGCTCGTGTATTTACACATTCCCAACCTGCTGGTAAAACATACAAGTAAAAAGCTGCAGCCTACCTACTCTGGCCCATATATCATCGTGAAAATGACCTCATCAGTAACTGCAATCGTCAAAAGATTGCAGGATGGCAAAGTCTTCAAAAAAGCAGTACATGTGTCCAGATTGAGAACACCAACATCCAAAGCCAGCGCCAAAGCCATAGTCAAAAGACTACAGACTGGCCCGGTTTTATCTCTCTACGACCCAGACTTGAACTTAACACCTTCCACCAATACCCCCACTCCCCCACCAAAAAGAAAGAGAGGGAGACCAGCCAAAAAGGGTATTGTCAGCTTCTCACCACCAAAAAAGACCAAAAAGCGCCATCAGCAAAAATAAAAACGCAAACTACACACTCTCACACACCAAAAAGCACAGCCCCCCCCCCAAACACCACAACCAAATACACTGCAAGTCAAACATACCTCCATCCTATGCACCAGTGATCGTGATAACCACCACGTGCCCACACCTTGATCCCTGATCAAGTGCAGAAATCCGCATCCACCACCGCCCCCCCCCATTTAATTTGCCAAACACATTACCCTCAGAGCACGTACATACCAACCACATTACACCCAGCGCCCCACACGCCACCTGTCCAACACCAAATACTGACCACCTCCCAGAAACCTCCCAACACCCAACCCCCATCCCAGATCTTTTATTTTTATTTTTCCTGTTTCCTGTTCATCAATTTTTTTTTCTTTTTCTTTTCTTCTCAAAAACACCAATACACCTTTTTCCTTTTTATTATACGTTGTATGAAAGTTACATAACACTGAAATGAGTCTTGGAGATTTAGTTCTTCCGCGCCCATGGACGCCTTCAGCACACCCACATTTAATGGTTCGATATGCCACATATACTACCCAAGGCAGCAGCGCATTCTAGGGTATATGTATAAAATTTTTATTTTTTACATTCATACACCGGCTTGATGGCTTGTCAGGACTCCTGTTAAATTCGGTATTCTTGCCACCGACACGCCTACTGTAGGAGTCCCTGTCTCCCATGCTCCAACCATGTTTGCACCCCTGTTTTTCTCAGATCCGGTAATGCAGGTGGAATACCTTTCTGATTGGCTGTAATCAACCACAGCCCCAATTTCACGCCAGGCTTCCACAAAGCAGGCAAACCCACCCGGTCAGAGGTCAATCATAACCTTGACCAGCATCTACCAACCTTCTTGACCTAAAAATTCCAATTTTTAATCAATACATACCAGGCCTCAGCGCAGAGACCACCAGAGATTTGCATACGGGGCAGGCCTGCCCCCACTGCTTTCATCCAATAAGATAAGGCCAAGCCTTTTAAGGGCAAGACATACCTATATGGGAGATCTGCGACTGAGGGTTAGCTTCCCTCACGACCAGGTTTATAAGCCTTGACCCACCCCAATCTTATCCATTCTCAATAATACACCATCTCCAACCACTTCCCGTTTTTCTGAGAGCAAGTGCCTGATTGAAGATAACCATGGCGAACAGGGCATGCAGCCAGCCCAGGTAGGCCTGTCTTAAGTGTCCATTTTAGTACATAGACCATCAGTCGTTCTTGTATTTGGTAATGACATATTTGTTGTCATACTGCCCAGACTCCTCAATTCACCAATGGTAGTGTGAGCTCAGAGTATCTAGAAAAAGTTGAATGATCTTCACTCTTCACTGCCCAATATTTGTGCCTGCTGAATCCTCCATCTCGTGTGAACCTAATATCTCAAATACACTCAACCAAAAACTATTACACAGGTAGACTTACCCTGCAGAATTTGATTTCTTTCCAAACCACAGATTGGATACCATTGACTGCTGGACCATACATGACCTATTGGGTCCTGTGGGATTATTGGACGCTGATAGAGAAATCCTTGAATTAAGATCTCTCATCTGCCGGTATAGGAACTTGGTCCTGGGAATATCTCCCTGTGACGTGGCCTTCTATTTGACAAATCCTGCTGTATTAAAGCAGATGGACTTAACCAATGATCGCGTTCAAGCTGTGATAAAAACAGTACTTACTATGGTGTGCTCTGACACACCCACTAAACCTATCTGGGCGAGGTTTGACCAGCATGTGGCTAGTTACTTAGCCCTATTGAGCGCAAGGACGCTCCTGGCTTCAGAGAAGCCGCTAGCTAACCTGCCTAGACACTTTACAAGTGTAGGCAGAAGTCTAGCAATCAACGATTCGATAGATCTGGTTCTCCAACAGGCCATCTTTGAATGGTATCACTGGTCAGGCAGGTCCAGATATTTCCGGCTCCAAGTACCCGGCTTAGACTCACGCAGGGGTAAGCTACCTACATTCACATATTATATTTTTTACAATTATCTTTAACACCTTACTAACCAAGGTCATACAAAGACACCACCCTAACCCACACCCCTGTTTCCTCCAAACCTTTTATCTCACCAACACCCCACACATAACCACCCACACACAAACAAGCACCCAATGCAATACCCCCCCCCCACACACACACAAACCGCCGCTCCCTCATGTCTTTTCAAAACCATTTTTCTAAGACCCTACATATTCTTTAAAATTTTTTTTTTTAGGGCTGCAGTCCTGATGACTACCCTAGCAGCAATCCTAGCCACAACTGTCGGATTGGTACACCAGGGATTTAACCAAAGGACCATCTTCAGACCAAATTTTGGAGTGATTTTCACAAAACTGGACCAACCCCTCCTCTCCAACTACATGGATTACCCACTAGTATTAAGCCTAAACCTGACCCTAGACCAGCCCCTCAGAAAACCAGACAATATCTTCCCACTAGTGAAACCCAGCGCACCCCCATACATAACCCAAACAGCCACAAACTTGGATCACATGTTAGATAACCTTTTCTACAAATCACAGACCCTACTGAATGACCTAATCAAAATTGTAAGCCCGCCCAGCATGAGATATCCAAGAAATGCCCCAGGCCAGCCCATAGGAGACATCCTGAGAATCCTGGTAGGTTTGGGAACACAGCCTGAAATTGATATCCTAAATTCAGAGATGTCAGAGTTGGACAAAAGATTCGCTACCAAAATGCATGTAGTGGAACTAGCCACACATTTCCTTTTAAATATGTCAGAATATAATTATCACACACTCACCGCCTTCTCAGAATTCCAAAATAACACAGATGACGCCTTATTACTGTTAGCAAATAGATTTCAAAATTTAGACTCAAATCTTTCTGACATTTTTCAGAATTTGGAATCACAAACCAAACAAGACACTTTCTACTCCATGCTATTTTCGGCCGCAAATTCACAAATAGAATCACTCATCGATCTCCATGATGACTTAAGCAACCTATTATCTGCTCTAAATTCACTCATGGAGGGCGAGCTACCCCTTACCCTCATTCCACACGACACATTAGAAGTAGGACTGAATAACCTTTCAGACGCCCTCAGTAGCAACCACCCAGAAATAAATATTCTGAAATTACCCGTAGATTTCTACTACAAAAGGAAAGTTAGGGCCGAGTGGAATGATAATACCACATTACTTATAACCATACCGGTACCCATAGGCCTAGGGGAAAATACCTATTCTATATATAGAACAGAGACCTTCCCCATCCCTTTCGATACCTCCGACCCTCATTCAATAGGATACACCCTCTTACAAAAACTACCCCCATTTATAGCATTACCATCAACCCACTCACACTACATTGAGCTACAACAAGCCGACATGGACCTGTGTACATATGATACCTTTATCAGTTGTGACCTGCCCCTACCCTTGTTATCTCCCCTACACCCCACATGCTCCCTGTCACTACTGTTAGACACACCAGATGCAGTACACCACACATGCAGCTTTGCTGCACACATGTCCGCCCCCATCCCACGCTTAGTTAAGTCTATATCACATTCAGACTACCTGTTAATCACCAATGAATCACCCTCACTTATGCTATGTCCCAATGAAGGCCAAATTGAGCTTAAAAACGCAGCCTCTTCAGTAATATCAGTACCATGCATGTGCTCAATTAGAAATGCTGGAATGATAATGATAAATTCAAACCTTTCCTGCATACATAACACTACACTACAGCCCCTTGTTAGGATACCCATCAACCTCCCTCTATGGCGCCATTTTGGCAACCCACCAGCCAATGTTTCAGGCGTCACCATGACAACCATTCCCCAGACCCTAGATCTACCAAATTTTGAATACTTAAAACACCTCCACAACCAAAGATTATTGCCTATATTTAAAGAAGTAATCGCCCTCAGGAAAGCCGCCCTAGGTTTGACCAAGTCAAAACCCTTCTTGTCAGTAAATACATCAATGCATCTTGGCTACCACCTGGAGTATTCCCCCTGGCTACATCTTCTGTCCCCGCTACTGGCCATCTTGTGTTGTGCAATCACGTGCCACGGTCAACTGCGCGTGACGAGACTGGCGCAGCTAGTCACCATGCACATTGCGCTGAAGACACCAACCATGGCGGACGCGGCAAAGTTCGACACACTAAGAAAGTTAGTGCTGAACATCAGCAGCTTGTGGCCGCCTCAGGCAACAACTTCGCCACATCCAGAGAGCGGCATGGAGGAATACCAGTCTCCATACCAGGCCGGCAGGTATGATACCATGTGGGCCTGGATCCTGGTTTTCCTGGCCTTATACCTGGCCCGCGCCTTGGCCAGGAGATGCTGGCGACACTGGCCCTACCTAACCAGGGTGGATGATATCACGGAGATGCCAAAATTCGTCCTCCAAATCCACTCAGAAGGTAGGACCTACGACTTCATCGTCGGCAGGATGATTTTCGGCAGAAACCTGTGGCCCTTTTCCATCATGGCACCCAAGGTGGCTAAGCCCCGGCTGACCAGCCCCTTCGGCCGCCACCTGGAAGTGGAGTGGAAGGGGGAAGTGACCTTCATAATTGCCGGGAAGATTAAGCAGGTTAAGTTGGAGCGTTACCCCAGATGCCCTCTGTTCTGGAGGCTACGACTCCACAAGGCTCTAACATCCAGCCCCCATGTCTTGACCCTGGTGATTAAGGAAAAGGGACAGCCGGATTTCCAGCTCTCACCATCAGACACTGTCCCAATGCCCCAGCTGTCACCACCCACAAGATATAAATCCTCCTTATGCCCCAAAATGGAAGTCCCCTCTACATCTAGGAGTCTGGTAGAACTCACTAAGTTTACTAACCTAGAGCTACAACCGGGGTCAGACAAATATCTGTTTGACCCCACCACATCGGATGAAAGGCCCAAAAAGTCATCGCCCATCGGTAAGTTTATTTGTTTTTAATCTAGAAACCCACAACAAGCCACATGTGGGGATCATCAATTGGAAATCAGGCGGCAATTAAGCCACCTTGCACCCTGTTAAAATCATGTAAACAGACCCCAACCCCTTCCCATGGACGACCCACCGGATAGCCCCACCCTGGAGGAGATCACCTTTTATGTGGGGATAAGCCCATAAACAACACAGCCCGGCTACTCCGAGCCCAATACTTTACACCATCTTCCCACGGCCCCTAACCCAACCAAAAACCCAAACCCCATTACCCCCCTCCAAATCATAATTCGTATAGGTCACCATCTTCAGCAGAGCACATGTGCACTGGCTAAAATCAAAACAAACCATGTTATCAGTATACCCGTAACCATAACAACGGGGGAACCACCCACTCTATTTATAGAACAGGTGTCCCCGCGCGTTGATAGTGAACACCCGGCGAATTCAGCCACGGCACTGTTCCCCGATCCAGGAGATCATAGCAGAAAGAAAGCTCGGGCCCAGGCAGCGGCAAAGCAATCCGAGCTCACTATATCAACTCCCCTGAACCCCAGGAAGCCCAGCATCCCAACTGCCTATATGTGTTTAATTTCAAACTGGCTGAGAGGGCCTATTACATAATCTATGGTAGGTAAAATTTCGACTCACCATTCCAACGTGGCCGAGTTTCGGTTCATGACGGAGACCACCGTCCCAACCCAGCGACTACCGGCCACCCCCCACAATCATATAACTTTGGACCGTCCCGAGGCTATACGCAAATGTCAGTAGCGTTTGGAAGGTACCATCACACTTATGTGGGGATGGCAGGTAGCCTTTACACATACGCCGCAAAGACGCTTATGTGGGGATCGCCCCCCCGCCCACCTAGCCTACCCTTTACCCCCCCTCCCCCCCGCCCCACACTGAACCCCCCAACCCCCGAAAGACGCCCAAAACACACCCACACACAGCCATCATTATCAACACTCAGCTAAAACAGCATGATAACCACAGCTAACCTAACCAACACAATAGATCGGCTTACATTAATGTTCATCGGTATTAGCACCGGTTGCAGCGTCTGGCCCGACCACTTTCGCGCCATACGCGGCAGCTCGGCGCCATCTTGGTTTCGTTCCAAACACCGAAACTGACGGACGTCACGGCCGTCACCATGACTACCATCGGTCATGTGACACCCGCACGTGGCATCTCTACCACAACAACAACATTAGCACATGTTCAGACTTTGACTTGCTTAGATCGAACTTACCTCAATAGCCATTGATCGCCCCGCCAGGAGGGATGATCACCCATTGGATCTGCGTGATGCTGAAATACAAATTAAAAGCCATATTAAACTAAGGCTCCACGTTTTGAATAAGCAAATTCTCAAAATCCATAATCACCCTTGAGGTCAGAAAATACTTACAATCCACCTGACATGGTGATAGTGAGGTGCAGAATGGTGCCGTTGGGCATTACCAGCTCGACTTCATACACCTCCATCCTAGTTATGTAACATTATGACATCACAGACGAACGAGCGCCCCTTTTATAGCACCCCGGATCAAAAACTTGGCGCGAGGGAAATAAATTTTCTTTTTTCTTTTTTCGTCCGCCCCCCCCCCTTTTCTTTTTTCCCGACCAAAAATAAATTTTCTTTCAATCAACATCAACATAATTAATTCTCAGCATACTCGATACAGGCAGGAGTCGACCTGAGCAGGTCATACCTGTATTTTGTCCCCCATAACTTATTTTGTTCCTCGCCATTACGGTGCAGCTCCAGCTCGCTACTACCACCTGGTGGAATTTAGATAAACTAACCATAGCGTCCCTGGATACAGGACCCGCGCTAAGCCAAGTGGATCAATTGATCTCTGTACTCAGGTTTTGTACGTCGACAAATAATATTGACCTCACATCCTTTCTCTGTATTGACTGCGGTCCGCCTGCAACTCAAAAAAAAAACAAAACTATAGGTCGATGAAATAATTCCGTTCCCTAATCACAGCTACCGCCCCAAAGCAATACGATACCAATGCTACTGTATTTTGTTTCATGGTCGACACACAGACAAATTAACCTTTTTGGTCAAATCTCGGTATTTTTGTGGACCGCCTTGTGAACCATACAACGTTTTCAACATGTTTCTAACGTCAAACACCCCTCTGTTTTTTGTCTCTATCTACAGGACCACAAAAGAAGAAGGGCAACCAGGGCAAGCGCAGCCTGGGAACAGATTCGCCTCCATCTACAGACCCAGGCCAAGCCCCTACAGCAGGGGGTGCCACAGCAGCTGGACCAACCGGACCAGCAAAAGACATAGCAAACCCCACCAAGAAGATTTCCAAGCAGGCCCAATAGACCCAAGGCCCCCGAGCAACACCACCAGCCACCTAATAAGCCGCACCGGCAGGTCCTATACGCAAATAGGACTTGCAACCAACAGGCCTGGGACTCCAATTCCCCCAGGATATGCAGCTTGGAAGGACAGCTATTTCTCCCCCAAGCCTGTACACCCAACCAGGCCAGCCACCTTAAACCTGTGTACTTTATGTTTGGACGGTCCAGGAACCTTTGCTTGCCCCTGTGCTTATTATCAAAGCCAGGAACAAGCCACAGTACACAGTTCACCTTCTTTTACCACCTTCAGGCCCGTCGACAAAAATTCAAAAAGACATTCTTTCAAGCCAACACCACCACCAAGAAGCAACATGACATTAGACTCACCCCTTGATGACAGCAGCTCATCCTCCTCCTCCTCAACTTCCCCTGAGGTTGGAGACATGGCTTTTATGGAAGTCTCTTTCTCAAAATTTAGAATAGACTCCTTTGATGACGACTACAGCATGGAAGCCAAACAAAGGAGAAAGTCGGCTGCTGGAAAACATTTCTGTAGATCCCCTATGGAACACTACAATTTACCACCAAGCAGCATCGGCACAAAATTAAGAAAATATAAATACTAGGACTATATACACATATAATATGCATGAACTTTATATCTCCTTGACCTGACATTGTAGGGACACAATTTTTCCCACCCCCCACCCATGGGACTCCCAGAGTCACCACATGTTTACAAATTTATATGCTGATCCATTCTCAAGAAGTTGATATAAAGCTTTCAAATTTATTACTGTGAAAACTTTCAAACCTCATGTAAGTTTTTCCTTGATGCTAACCCACTCTGTGTGGATACTGAGTCAAATCAGAAACCTAGGTGCCACAGAGCCCCCCCCCCAATAAGTTACCTTTTTCTCTAAAAAGGACCATACCTGTTTTTCAAGCCCAAAACAGTTTGCATTTGTATTTATGGGTTTTAGTCTTAGCCAGCGTGTTATATTTTTCCTTTGTATTTATTGTATTGCAAGATTACTGCCAATCGTCTAAAAAACGACAAGACAGTTTTCAGAGTTTACATGTTTTCTATTGAGTTTAATGATGAATATTTGTCAACTAGTCAAACTCAAGTACACTTGCAGCAAACCTCGTTGAATGAAAACGCGGTGGCTGCCCTGATTACCCAAGGCAGCACACGGCACAGAATATGACTGCTGCCCTAGTCAATATCCGACTATGTAGAGGATATATTTTTTTGAAGCATGTATTTTTATATAAAACTTGTTAACCATGTACACTTGATCTTATTCAGTAACCGGTATATGTGACAGGAGTGTCACTGCTGTTTCTGCCCTGATTGCACAAGACAGGACATAGCAACCAGTATCACTGTTGCCACCAGGATTCTCGAAGTATTTCTCATCCATGTGTATTTTCTTGATTTGCATGTATCTCTAAGATTTTTATGGCAATCAGTACATAGTAGAGACTGTCACCACAACCTTGTGGGCTCGACTATATTTTGTATGTGTTTTTCCAACGAAACCTGCCTCACCATTGAGGATGTTATTGTTCTTAGAAGTAGATCTATACACACAGTTGATGATTCAAGAATGTAAGTTAAGACATTTATACCGGTATCAAGCCAAGTATACACAACGTTCACCAAGTTTTGAGTGACCTTATAAATTTTTTTGCCAAACCTTGAATGCACCAATGACGAGTATAAGAACTTTCTCTACCTTTTTGCATTCGCGTAGAATCGAATAGGAATGTGGGGATATGTCAATGGGGTATTCAAGGTTCGTTAATTATTATATGAAATATTTTAAGCCGAATGATCAAGCTCGCCTATAAGGCTCCCTTACACCAAACCTTTGGATCTGACAGAGCCAGGTATCTCTACCCAGCTCTGCCTCTCCTGGCCAGTGACCTCAGATTCACCTCCGGATCCTGGCTAGGGGTCATGACCTCGACCCCCGCTAACCCTAGGTACGGGGTGGGAGTGTGCTCACACCCACCTCCGTTCCTAGCCAATCAGGGATCGAGCTGCTCCTCCAACAGGTGGGCAGCTCGACCCACCTTTAGGCAAGCCCCCTCCCCCCTCCAGGGTGAGATGATGCAAGGCACACCGGGTCTTGCCAATCCCTAAGCATGACGTCATGCTTCTCCCAAGACTGACGTCATGTCTACCCCGAGCTGCTCCTATATATATGAATACAGGACTAGCTTGGGATACTCTTATTCTTCACTCTCCTCTCTCCACACCTAGTCTCTATGACACACAGTGCCTTGGTATAGAGCTAGCTTGATCAGGTGGGCAGCATACACATTGCACATCACCATGCCAACATGTACCTGCCTAACACTACAATAAAGTGGATTCATCAACTGTACTCTCCGGACTCCTGAGTTGCTCATGTTCATGACTTGTAACGGTCCGTCGACATAATTGTCATTGGCTTCACAAACCATAATTTTTGCAATATGCTTATTGATTCGAGTTATATTTTTCTGATTTTTTTAACAACATATGTTCCAAATCCAATATACTGGGCCAAAAATATTGATTTAGTCATAGTTATTTGGCCCTTCAGGGTGGATGGGCGTCAAATATGGAATCAGGACCACCACCATATATACAATCGTTATGATGCTATCAGGAGCTTGAGATCTGTATGCCAGTTTGTTGACGGCGGTACTACAGGCTCTGTATACATGTTGAGCTGTTATGACCCTCAGCCTTTCAAGGCACCAATAGGATTTCTGATCCCACCTCTGTGGGGCTCAACTATCAAGGATAGTATAGGGAACCTATACTATCCTTGCATCAATGGCAGTGTTGTGCTGACTCTTTACAATCTTACTGGGTGTCTGATAGTGTATGCAAACATAGATTTCTGATGTAGAAATTTCATCTTCCTGATAAATGAAAAATAACTGGTGGACATTTCTCAGCCAGCCATGTCTACACACGTCCAAAATAACCAAAAGAAGGTTCACAAATTAGTATGCATGTATCCAATTGGCAATACAGGATACAAGTCATTATATGAGTATGCCTTAAACTAATATCTATCTACTAAATGTATGATAGGAGTACATGCACTGGGGTCTATGGAGGTGGGACCACATCACCTACTCTGTGTGAAGCATAGCGGGTGTTCTTTTATTTGCCTGGTCCTAGGGTAAGACTAGATGGCTTGTCTTGAAGTCTTAAGAAATGCTCTCCAGGTTATTTATAAGCAAACACACTACGCCCTATGCTCTGATACTTATATATCATCTTTCTCAATGTCTATGCAATTTCTAAAGATTCTGAAATATATGTCCTGCTAGATTACATGTATACCATAGTTCCATTCATGCATAATGGATATAAAAGGGCGTGGGAAAGATGCTCAAGGGTGACTGGTTTATCCTCATTTAAGGAATAAATAACGGCACCCTCCTTAAAGGGTCACAGACACACACACTATTAGAAAGGCCTGTATTGGCAGGTAACCATGATTTAGTATATGGAGTGTGTGGGGACTGTAGATAGTGTGCTCATACCTTTTCTTTCAAGACAGACTCCAGCTAATATAAACTTTTACAAAAAAGAAGTGACTATAGTCACGTTCTGACACAAAAGCTGATGAGTCTACAACCTCATTTTCACTGACACTGAACGTGAAAAAAAGGTAATTGCCAATACACAGGCTAGTAAAAAAGAAGGCACAGTCTCGGAACCTACAGTTGTTCTTTTTCCACGTCAAACTGCAGTACATATTACAGTTTAGCTATGTAAAGGCCAAATCCCACACCGTGAAAATGGTTGGGAAATCGTTGTGAAATAGGATATGTGGGTGCTTAGCCGATATTTGGGTGGTAATATCGTCTAGGGAAGACCTATAAAGGCTAAGAATCCCTGTCAAAGTGCTGGTATTTAGGGAGTATAGTACATCAAAAGTTTTTGATATTTTCTTCACAAAGGGCTTGAAATCTCTGTGATAGACTCAAAATCCCTGTGATTTAGAGGAAAACAACAGTTTCTAGGAAATCAGAAGAGGTGTGTCTTTTTTTATAAATCAGGAGCCAAGTTCCACATACTACAGTCATAATGGGGTTCTGCTTGTGATTTATGCAAGCTACATTTGTTTATGCTATGCAGGATAGCATTGCAAAACACAGAAAATAGTCAGAGACAACTGTGATATTAATATCAAATACTCTATCTCTGTGAATCATTCTAGCAACTCATCTGTGCAGTAATGAAAATCACAGAGATTCCTCTGCTACTGTCAGCTGAAGTCGGATTTGGAGTGGTAAGAAGTGCAGTGAGTACCCTTGTGATTGGCAAGAGTCCAATGTTGCCGATATCCAGAATCACAGACATTTCAGACCCATTTTTCACGTAGTGGGATTTGGCCTTAAGGCAGGTGAATGTGTACATATAAAGCATAATAGCAGGGTTCTGCCCAATGTTCACTGATGTGTGAAAAACCAGGGCAGTAGGATACAGGAAAAAGAAAGGCACATGTATGTAGGACATGCTGATTATACACACTCCACTGGATACAGGCTGTTAACGTACACTGCACCTTTCTGGGGACATGAACACTGCTGCTTACACTCCACATTACACACTGAATTTGTACAGTATACCGGTACCTGAAACAAATTTAATATACAATATATCGTATGTTGACTTTATAAAGTATATTAAGGGTATCAATATTAAGAAACCATCTGCTATTAAACATCCCAGCAAATTGTCGTGACTCCTCGTCAACCTGTGTGAAGTGGCTCACACATGTCGCTAGATGGAACACGACGTCGCTATAGCACAAGATCACCAGGAATAGCAATGGTAGTGATCACATGGCCTCACCTCAGATGGCGAGGATGGTGATCACTCAGACTCACCAGGGATGGCGACGTGGGTGATCACTCACCTCGCTAGATGAAACACGCACCTCGTCATAGCACATGTTCACCAGGGATGGTGAGGATCATGATCACTCATCCTCACCAGGGATGGCGACATGAGTGATCACTCACTTCACTAGATGAGACGCACACCACGTCATAATGCACATTTACCACGGATGGCAAGGATTGTGATCAGTCACCTCGCTAGATAAAACGCGTACCTCGTGATAGCACAGGTTCACCACAGATGGTGAGGATCTTGATCACCCACACTCACCAGGGATGGCGACACAAGTGATCATTCACCTGGCTAGATGAAACGCACACCATGCCATAGCGCATGTTCACCACGGTTGGCTAGGATCGTGATGACTCACACTCACCAGGGATGGCAAGGCGGTTGATCACTCACCTCGCTAGATGAAACGCGCACCACGTCATAGCGCAGGTTCACCAGGGATGGCGAGAGTGGTGATCACTCAGACTCACCAGTGATGGCGATGCTGGTGATCACTCACCTTGTTAGATGAAAAGCTCATGATCATCGACATTGGTAATCATGCAGCCTCACATCTGCCGGATCAAAGTATGTTTTGCCAGAGAAGGTATTGCCATATGTATCTTCTCTCTAACCACAGACAAGGTGTTCATGTTGATATTTCCCTATGTATTTTTCCTGTAACCAGAGAAAAGGTGTTTATGGATAGTTGCTTTCATTTTAGAGATACCTCTATTTAAATTCAATTGATATTCTCTCTATATAATCTTGTTCGATTCAACTCTGAAGTATTAAATGGAAATCAGTGTGAAACAAAGCACATTTGATACATATGGGACTTATACTTCATGCCCACACTTCCTAGATAGGCTACATGTTAAACAGTGGTGCTGTCTCAACAACTTTGGCAATGGTGGTGATAAGTTGCCACTGTGAGTGAGACTGAGTAACAGATGATGCAATCCTCAGAAAGCATTGACTTGGAGTGACACAAATTCACATATTGAGTGAGACCAATGTTGGCAATGGTGGTGATAAGTCGCCATTTTGAGAGAAGATTAACTAGGAGTGATACAAACTCACGCAGTGAGTGAGAGCCATGTGGCAATGCAGGTGAAAAGTTGCCATTCTGTATGAGAGTTGACAAACAGTGGCACATATTGACGGAGTGAGTGAGATCCATGTTGGGGATGGTGTTGATAAGCTGCCATTCTGAGTGAGAGTTGACTGGGAGTGGCGCATAATCACGCAGGGAGTGAGATCCATATTAGCGATGTTGGTGATAAGTCGCCATTCTGAGTGCGAAATGACTGGGAGTGGCACATAATCACACAATGAGTCAGATCCATGTTGGCGATGGTTGGGATAAGCCGCCATTCTGACTGAGAGTTGACAGGCAGTGGCACATACTCATGCAGTGAGTTAGATCATGTTCGCGACTGTTGTGATAAATCGCCATGCCATGTGAGACTGACACACAGTGGCAAAAGATGACGCAGTGAGTTATCACTCAGAAAGGAGTCACCATTAATGACCAATCATGGCAACAGATAACGACAATTTGCTGGGATTGTAAGTCTCTCATTATAAAAGATGCCTTTATGTCGATTCCTGATGTAATATTGGTCTTATATAATGTGTGTTTACGACATAGTATTTTCCCGGACTCATGGAAGGCTGGAACAATTGTCCCCCTCCATAAGAAAGCTAACTCCTTAGATGTCAATGACTTAAGACCAATTATCCTATTACAACTTCCTGGTAAACATTTAGAAAAATGACTAAAAGACCTTGAGTAAGTTCATGATGCAGTTGTAAATTCCAGCATATTGTACAGAGTCTTAATGGATACTTGAGTATAGGTGACCTATGCTGGTCTGAGGTTACAGGTAGGATGCAGCCGGTAGGTAAGGTTGTGCTGGTAGCTAACCCTATGATCGGTATGTGTAACTAAGGGTGTGTGTGTGTACAGTGTACACATAGCACTATGATATACAATGTATAGTGATAGAAATGTGTATGGAGTTATCATGTATATAAAGATTAAAAGATTTCCATATATAACACCATCATTATCCTGCCTATATAGGCCACACAGTGGTAGTGGCTTAACTTCGCGGTGTAAAGTGGGATGCCTCATGGACTATTTCCTTCTGTCCACCTTAGATGTGCCTTATGTGTATAATAGTATGCGTTTTGATCGAAAAACCTGGTTGTTTCTCAAGGAGAAACCCTACCTTTCAATTCCGTAACCATACCTTTTCACCCAGGTAACCATGCCTTTCGCCCAGCAAACCATGCCTTTCATTTTGAAACCCTGCCTTTCACCCTAAAACTAAGCCTGTTTTTATTTCTCATGAAACCCTGCCTTTTGGTCTTTCCTCTGCCTTTGGGACCGTAACTAAGTCAACTAAGTTACCAGATAACCCTGCCTTTTGGTTGTCATATCTCTACCTTTCGAAAATGGAACCCTGCCTTTCGTCCGAAAGGCTGGGTTATTCGAGAAACTATGCCTTTCGTCCAAAAGGCATAGTTTCTGGTCGAAAGGTAGGGTTTTTCGGTCGAGAGGACGTGGCTGTAATCTAGTCTGAAGTCTATGCTAGATGTCAAATGGATCGGTATGCACTGATAGTTTCACAGGATCTAAAATAACATTTTGCAATAAAGGGCATTTGTGCCTTGACCTTCTATGCAATGTTTGTGATTTGCTTTGCTTTGATCCTAATGGGCACTATTAGTGATAGGGAGCTGATGGTCATTAGGGGCCACCAGGAATCCTTTTATGACTCTAGTAACAGAACAACATCAAGCAGCAATGATATGGTAGCTAGGGCCCTCCTGAACTACTTAATTATTAGTACATGGCCAACAGGGATTATATATAAACGAAAGAAAGGTAGGACTTAAAAGACAAGATGAGGAAATGAATGCAGACAATAGTAAGTAATTTTCATTGGTTTCACAAAATTTCATATATATAATAAGCTACTCAATTATCTTACATATTGTAACACTGATAAAAGGTAAATTAAATATGCCTGTGCTGTATGGAATCATGGGCAGCATAGAAATTGCAATGATGCTATCAAACACCTGAGATCTGTGTGTGCCGGTTGGGTGTTAGCAGTACTATAGGCTCTGTGTGTTGAGCAGTTATGACCCTCAACCTTTCAAGGCACCAATGGGATTTATGATCCTACTGCTGTGCCTCTGCTTTACAATCATACTTGGTGTCTGATTGCATACACAGACATGGATTTCTGATGTAGAAATTTCATCTTCCTGATGATGGAGCATCATAACTGGAGGCAATTTCTCAAACAGCCAGGTCTACACATGTCCAAAATAACAAAAGCTTCGCAGATGCAGTATTGAATATATTATAGGAGTACCCATTAAACTAATATCCGTCCACCAAATGTATGGTAGAAGTGCATGCACTGGGCTCTATGTAGGTGGGACCACATCCCCTTCTCTGATTCAAACATAGCAAGTGTTCTTTTATTTGCCTGGTCCAGGGGTAAGAACAGATGGCTTGTCATGAAGACTTAAGAAATGCTCTCTGGGTTTACAATCAATTCCTTCTAGATGAGACTACACCCTATACTCTGATACCTATTTAACCTTATTTCATTTCCGTGCATTTTCTAAGATCATGAAATCTTTCCCTTCACATTATGAAAGAAAAGAAGAAAGGGATTACTTAACTTTGCTCTTTTTCTTATGGAAAAGGAAATTGCTTTCACTAAGCAAAGCAATATCATATACTTCGTTGCCAATATCTTCTGGCCAGCACTTTCATGTCAGCTCTGGTTGTATACTGCACCAATGCAACTTTGCTCACATAATATAAATACGGTAGTGGCCGGGTCTTTGAATAAGCGCTGGTCTTGAATAAGCACCAGGAGCACAGTTGTCTTGAAATTTACACTATAAACTCTGTGTTGAATAAGCGCCAGTCTTGTATTTATAAGCACCAGGGATAGAGTTGTACTGAAATCTATGAGTGCCAGGGCGATTAAAGACAAACGCTATAGGCTGACCAATGTTAGATCTTCTATTGATAATCTCAAATAACTCTGGATAGTATTAGCTTGATATATAAAGAATACGAAAATGCAAAAAGAGAATCCCTATGTCACTATGCTTATTTTTTTATTTTATGACCACTTAATTGAAAATGCCTTAACTATAGAAATGAATGGGGAAAACTTTTTTTTTCATTTTTTGCATTATAGTAAATGATCTTCTATAGATTCATCTCTGAGACTCCCTGAACATCTAAAGGACATCTTTACAGACATTTTAAAAGAAGGAAAATGGGGGGTCACCATCAAAATGAAAAAGTTGTGAATTTTTCAAAAATGTAAATATATCCTTACCTATAGGGTCCTATGGGAATTCAAATGACATATAAATATCTTAAATGTATTTATAGCTATAAGAAATAAACAGAAAAAAAATATGTAGAGGTAAAGTGACCCAGCTAGGATGAGAAAACCCATTAAAATAGTGTAACTGATGAGTTCTGATTTCTGCCACCAGGTGGCTTATGTGTACCGGGTAGCGTTTGTCCTTAAACAGGCCACTATGGTACTGCTTTGTATGAACTGTATCCCCTGTCATTGACTGCCACATTACAATAAATTTCCGCTCATATAAGCCATAGGTAGTACATAAATCATGCCTAGAGGAGTGTAGGGAGTGTTGGGTGAGGGGCATGATAATAAGGTGACAAATACCCAATGTTAAATCTTTAAGCATCACACAGTGCATCTTCATACATAAATATTATTCCATTCACTTAGAACAGATAATACCCTGATAATTATGGTTTCACTAACGTTCCAGTGTATATAACTCCACATGGGCATTCACGGTCCACTGATCACCAGCTATGTGAATATGTATAAGGTAAAGGACCAAAGCAACCGACCTCATGGTTCAAAAGTATATTTAATGATTAAGGTCCAAAAAGTCTGACCTCATGGTCCATTTACCTTGGACAAAGGTGTATATAATTATTTAAGGACAAGCCAGACCACCATCACAAGCCGCTGAACACCAAACACTAACAATAGGCTATAGAGTTGACAGCGTTGTGAACTTCCGGTGTCATTTACGGCATCTCATGGAAGTCAAGGCCCGGATACTGACATGGCCCGGATGCACACGGACAAGGCGCATCTCATGGTCTTAATCCAGTGTCAAAAGTTTCATTATTAAGGAAGCTAGGCCACCAAGAGTGTTTTAAGCTTTCGGTTCGCCACAGACAAAACTGGCGCAACTTGTGCGCATGCGCAGTGGGGTATGGGAACTGACAAGTTCCCCTCCCCTCAGGCGCAGTTACAAGTGCGCAGGTGCATAAACGGCCAAGTTACGGGCTGCTGAACATGCCAAACTGACTGGGACAATGGAGGCGCCATACTGATGATGGCGGCATCCTAAGTACCCCCATGGACATGAAAGACTCAGCTCTAATGGACAATAGCAGTGACAGTTGCTGTTGGCTCCAGCTAGTCTAGAGGAAGGATGCTAAGGTTGGCTATTTAAGCTCAACCCTACGTTCCACCAAGGCAATATCCAGAGAACCACCTCAGTGACAACATCTCCAGTCCAGCTCTCCTGAGCCTGCTATGCATCTGCCACAAGAACACTCTGCTGGATTAGACTATGTCAGACAGACATAGGACTAGACCCCACTTGTGGCCAGACGCTATCTTCTTCCATCTATCTACAAGAGGGTAAAGTTGCATATTTTATATCATCCCTCTATCAGCAGGCCAGGAGCTAGGTTGTGGGAACCCATCTACACTGAAAAAATATTCTTACTCACATGAGTCTGTATCCAGACTCAGGCAATGTTGCCAAAATGAGTATGATTTGACACTCAGTCTGATCCTGAGGTGATACTCTGGTGGATCCTGAGGCTGATCTTGGATGATACTCTGGCTCTGCCTGAGTATCATCCAAGGGTCAGGGTGAGTCTCAAATGATACTCATTTTGGCGACATTGCCTGAGTCTGGATACAGACTCAAGTGAGTAAAAATATTTTCTCAGTGTAGAACCTATATTGGACAATGTATTATTAATATTATACATAGGAGTGGATCACTTACTTATACTCATATTATATTTACTGTGTGTGAATTACCTGTGTATTGACATTTGTATTACTGATACATAAATACTGCCTAAGATTGAATAAACCAGCGATAACTGGAATACATAGATAAGAGCTTGATATCTTTACTCACAATAGCCACTAGTCATAGGCTATTCCTCATATGACAACTTGATCATACACATATTCCTAGTATGACAAGTGCATCTCAGAATTAGTGCAAGGAAAATGGTAACAGGAAACGCTCCACAGTTTCCATGTTGTTGACAAACCATTCTGTTCTGTGGCCTCACCTGTAAATTAAGACGAAACGAAATGAGTTAGAGAGAAGTATCTCATATTTCCGTAGATAATTAATGTCTCTCTATGGTGGAGCCTTACTAATGGTGTTTAGAGGCTAAACGTACTGAATTGTGTATTGACTGATCTATGAAGAATGAATTTTTCACTCAGTAGATCTGCCTCAACCATAAAAATGTTAGAAAAGGAAATTCAGCGAAATTTATTAATTGACAATCTGTTTTGGCAGTGATTCCATGGCTGATATTGCGGCCCTATCAGTGTTTACCATAAGAAAGTCCCGCAGGAGCCACACAGTCTCCACCAATTAAAACTTGTAGAACTGTTTTATTTATTTCTGTTCTTTTAGTAGTATTTCAGCCAAGGCAAGTCAGTGAAGTCATGATTAGGTACAATAACAAAGCTTTTGAATAGCAAAGCCTAGAAGAACATCGCCCTACACCCATGTGAAACCCCTTCCGAAAGAACAATAAATAATATTCCGCAATTATTGACCTTTCCCTATACATTAAACAGCAAGCAGTTTAGCAGGGCTGTGTGTCATGGAAACTGTACATATTATTAATGACTGTAAAACTATAAAAAAATAACTGTGTCTATATATGACCCTTCATACCTTAACACTGAGTGGTGCTCCATCACTCTGACAGGCAGGGGTGGAATACATGCTCCATCCATCACACCTTATACAGTATTAATCTATGAGCGACCAGAGGGAACACTGAAAACATGGAAGATCCCAAACTAGTCAGCGGTGACCACTTTAGGTCCTCAAGTTGACGATACCTAAAACTAAAACTTTAGGTATTAAAAACATTGACTTTAGGTCGTAATCCTGAGTATTGTCATACTGACAACTCGGGTCAGGATGACGACCTAAAGTCATCACTTCGACTACCTAAAGTTGTAGTTTTAGGTTTTGTCAACTTGAGGACCTAAAGTGGTCACTGCTGACTTGTTTCTGATCTTCTATGTTTTCAGTGAAGCAGTGTCATGCTATTGTAAATACAACAAAACTAACTAATATAATTATATGCTAAGCTTAAAACATCGGCAAGGCACTGGTGATTCATCTATCAGTACTGTATGTCATCATTACATCAACCAAATTGTTCTGATGGGCCTTCTCTATTACTACACACTGTAGAAGTGCTTCGTATAATTTTTTTTTTTTTGTTTTTTTTTGTTTTTTGAGTGAATGCCCATCACGCACATTTGAGCTGGAATTTAAATCTATGTGGGAACACTACTTTTTACTTGACAGTGAGGTCTTTGATATACAGCAAGTCCCCAATATAAAGTAAGTCCTATCCCAATATACAGTAATTCCTATAGAGTTGCACCCATAATCTAATGGCTAGGTTAAGATCTACCTGACTGCAATGTGTATGGCGCTATTTAGCTCATACAGTCTCAGCCCCAATTGTAAACGGGCTATACAGACCACCGTACTGGGTACAGGGCAACCCACATTGGGGGCATTGAATTTGTACTGACAGCAACAACCACTGTTTTAAAAAAATAGAAGCAATGTACTGTAAAAGCCTTGCCCCAGTCTAACACTGTACGTAGGGATTGCAGATGATATGCAGTGCTATACCCTGATGTGAAAATAAAAATACCCTTGAAGGAGACAGGTAATTGCATTCTCTACCCATTTAGGTCTTATCATAATCTCTTAACAATTTTTCATCATCACCGTTTCAGTAGCACTGGGTTATTGAGTTATGTATCCATACTAGGGGCATATAATGACATGCTACATAAGTATTGGTTACTATAATCCTTATACTCACACCATAGCCTGTAAGGTAGATGGTATAGTGGGGTATGAGGGTAGAAGTGTTTCTCAGAGTCTGCGCTGGTGCCTAGATACCAAGGGATGGGCTGTTCTAGATTCCAGACTATCCTAGAAGGTCATAGGTCAAGTAGAGCTAGTTAGAAACACATCTACAATAATTATTAGCCAGTGCTTTAGGTGTAAGAGAAATATCCTTTGGTGGGGATAGAATTTTGTATGACAGTATATTGGAAAGTTGGCGTGACAATTGAGGGCAACAGATTCAGTAGTGCAACACATTCATTGGTTGGCGTGATTCCACAAAGGAATGCTATAAGTCTACTCCACAGCATTAAAGATTCCATGCACCATGACAACCGGTCACGTTTGTTACCAACATACTGGCCACTGCTGCATTCATAACACAGCAAACCCTGACAGTCTGATGAGGTTACAAGTTATGTTGACATATCTGCAGTACCGAAATAATTGTACAAGACAATGCATTTATTACAGAGTTTCATTTTGATTGCCTATCTAATCACACCCATATTTTGGAATGCAAAAGTTTATCTGAATTATCTGATCACTCCTAGAACTATAAGGGCTCTTTGTAATTTGTGGTCTTCATTTTACCTGGCATTTGAGTTTCAGAAAGCCTATCGATAACCTGTTCTTAAGAAAGACCTGTGCTCAATTGGTGGACCAGTGCTTAAAAAAGCAATTATTGTTGGTATGTTCAAGAAGAGGTTTTTTGTGGATGAACACTTAATGTCCAATTATCCTTCTCCTACCTTAGCAGACAAAAACACAACTACTTAGTCAAAGCGACCTCATGGGAACTTGGAACTTAACTGCATCTATTAGTCCCCAAGCAGATGAGCTGTAGCACTTCCTATGAAGAAAAATCACCTAGCACTCCCTAGAGGAGAGGGGACAGGAACACCCAAAGGTGTGTTAGCTAGGTTTATCCTAGTAGTTCTTTTATGTACTGGCCTCCTCATCAGCCCTTGGACACACCTATAGGTCTCTGCCAAAGAAATTCTGCCATGAATCAGAGGTTGAGCAAATTAACTTCAAAATGTTATAAATAGTCATGGATGAAATCTTTCCTAGTTCTTATCCAAATACCACAATGAAACTCCTTTTATGAATATGGAGTAAAGTACAAAACATTTTGGATTTCAACATTAATCAGTGTGGAAATGACAGGACAATCTGTACAATGACATTGGATGCATTAACGCCTTTCCCTCATCAACAGGAAATTCAAAAGTAAAGTGGAAATAGAAAAAAGGTAATGTGACAAACCTAATCAATCAGTCCCAGCACCGTCATTAATCAACAATTGAGCATTTAGATTTCCAGCAGTTGTCATGCAATGTCAAGCCTCATTACTCCCTGATAAGGTGAATCTGATTTCAGATGATTCTTTTATAAATCCAGTCACTTTTATATTTCTTTTTTTAAATAACTCACCTTGTCACATCAAAAAAAGTGTTTTTAAGTCTGTTCAAAGACTCTTCATTCTGTATAATTCTGACTATAAGGCATTATACACTCCTACTTCAGTCACTGTGGTCCCTAAAGGATTAAAGAGAGCATGGTGCAAGTAGATTGTCAAAAGATCCCACAATGGTGCATGAAAGCATCTCTGCTGACAAAGTTGCTATGGCAGAATTCATGCATAAGAGTGCCGGCATGGGGCTGTCCACACTGAAAAAAGTCTTCCTGACAAAGTGACCCATGTATACCCATGTCAACCTGATTTGACACAGAGAGTACACATCATTGGGACATGTGCACATATGTCACCATGACAACTGTAGCACACAGTAATCCTCATATGATTTGACATGCCTTAAAATGCCACGTCATCTGTGAGTTGACTAGGGTCATGGCCATGTCGAAGGCACTCGACATGTGATGGTTTGACATACATTATTGTTCTAGGATATTCCACTAGATGGAAACAACCATTTTGGTACCAGAATTAATCACTACCAAGAGGTACTACTAACACTTGAGACATTCGATATATCTGTGCCATTTTGTTTTCATGAAGAATAGATCACTAAGGTCTGTAAATACTATCAATGAATTGTAGTGAAGTCTATTTCATTGTTAAATTTGCATTTGTTATTGAATATCAAAATAGACAACCACAATCTTGAATTCTTCAACTGAAGAGGTTAGACACCTTGTGTGTGGGTCAGTGAAAATACCAAAAGATTATATGCTAACCCACAGTCTATAGTCTCAGTATCTTCATTACATGGAAACAGATGGCATTGCCATGCACCTCCATGCCCTTGTCTTATGGACTGCATAGAGGTCCTCAGTCAAGTAGAAGTTCTGTAGATAGGAAACAGTTCCTTAGTGTTGCAGACCTGTGGGACTATGATATACCCTGCCTATTATTATAGGCCTGCCTTGATTGAACCATTGGTACATAGCTATTGACTGCTCTTGACCCTTCCATAATTGTCTCACAGTATTACCTACCACTCAGGTGAATGAATCAGAAATATGTGACATGTCTTCATTATGCATGTCAAGTGGAATTGACGAACCAAATATGAGAGCGTCAACCTCATTCGACATGCATTCATACATGTCATGTTGGAGACAAATTGTGACCTGTGCAGTATGCGTCAAAGCGATCAGTGTTCTTCTCTCTGTGCATAAATCAAGTCACACAGGAGGGGTATTTTCTGATTGTGACAGAGTGTGACAGGGGAGTGGGGGAGCAAGCATTGTGAGACGTCACATTTTACAAAAAAAAAATGAATTTAAGGCCCATATTAAAGACCACATATAAAACAAGGTAAATGTGTAAGCTAGAAGAGAAGTACAGAAGGTCAGCACTGTAGTGAGAGTGCAGATTTTAGAGGGGGGAAGGGCTGTGCCCCCAACCTTCTGCCCATCGTCATAGAAGTCGTGCAAGTCAAAAGACTTAAGTGCTTGCTGAAAATCATTTTTGACATAGTACCTGTATGATCTCCCAACAAATTAGATACTAGTCATGTTTAAAAAATACATAACCTTATCCATGCACCTGCCTACCCCTTTTTACACAAATTTATATTGATCTATATTGATGTACCAATTCCATGATATCAGTGATATCACCAACATGTGCATTAAAATGACAGGACCACACACTCCAGGTAGAGGAGGAATCACAAGAACCGGAGTCCGACAACGAGGACCAGGACCAGGGCCGTGATGAGGAGGAAAACTTGGAGCCTGAAGAAGGAGCGTTGGAGGAAGCCGATGTAATCCCAGATGAATACGAAGAAGAAGCTGTTTCATCCAGGACGCGTAGTTCGCCCAACAAACAGAACCTTGGCAAATCTAAGACCCCCCCCCTTTTCTGGCAAGGGGAAAGGTTCAGGGAAAAGCTCTACTAAAAAGGCAACTCCTGAGGCTACCCCTAACCCCCCCCCCCCCAGAAGGGCTGGCAGCACAGGCAGTTCGACCAAACAGCGACCCTCCTCCTCTAACAGCCGGAGGACTTACAGCACAGATTACCTGCATGACAAAGATAAATTTTATGCAAATGATGAGGAGGTTTCCAATGAATATTTCAGGAACAAGGAGCCTCAGCATCTCCGTGAAAAAAAAAACAACAAGACTGTGGTGGAGGTCCTTGAAAATCGAGGGCAATATTTTGAAAAGTGCACCAACTCTGGTAGAGCTGACCCAGCTTGCTGCAGCACGCCATGCTCAGCCCCCAGCTCCAGCTCCTCCTGTGGCAGTACCTGAGACGGAGGACTCCCACTGGAGTAAGATGATCTTGTTCCAGTGTGACAGAATGAACCAGAGAGTACGAGAAAAGTTTAAGCTACACGTGCACAGCTTGGCTTTAGACGCTGTAAATAGGGATTGGGTCCCATAAAAGACATAAAAAAACTGTTTTGCCCACGACGAAATATCCCACATTTGTAGTTAAAAGTTATATATCCCAGACATTTCTTAGATTTTTAGGATAATCCCAGTGCTAATGTCAACCAAGACTGTAAAGTGCACTTGACTCAAAAGACTTGATATTACCTTTTGCTATGTTCAGTTGTGGTGTATAAAAAACAAATATGCGACAACAATTTTTCATTTACCATATCTCATCAGGATCTAAAGAACTAATACAGCAAGGACTGAAGACAAAGGCTTGCACAACCATTTTATGTAAGCTGCTTTGTAGTTACTTGTAGTAGGCGATTACCTCATGAAAAAGGAAAATAGTTTTTTTTATTTCAAGGAGAACCAAAGAGCCTTCTGGTTGTCATGGTAACAGACTTGACCACTTTATTTCTAGTTTACTACATGGTTACAATTTATATCAAAGTTAAAAGTTGCTTCGTCTGGTTAAGAGATCATAAAAGTTAAAAGTTCATCCGCTGTGGTATGTTCAATAAAAAGAGGTTTCTACTATTATAATTAATTCTTCCCTTGACTTTGATAAGATTTATATACTCCATAAAACACAAAACAATACATGTCACTCATAAACCCAAAAGTCCTCATCACAGATTTGTTTGTCCCAGACAAAATTATCTGGAAGGTTTTTTGTCAGACATAAGTGAACAGTTTAGTCATCCTCCTCTTCCTCAACTTCTGCTACAGCCTCCATCCGCCTTTTGCGCATGTACTTCTCTTGCCATGGTACCTTTCCGTGCCGGGAGTTGAACCAGCGGCACAGGCTTTCCCGCATGGCTTTTGCACTCTGAGGCATGTTCCTCCCATGTCAAGGCCATCCAGGCCGTGATCTTCATCCCGCCACTGTCCAGGATGGACCTCGAGCTCTGGCCCTTCATAGTCGACGGATCCTGCTGGGATGTACTCTGATGGTGCTTGAGTGCAAAGGAAGTTGTGCAGGGAAACTGCTGCCATGGTTACCATTTTAACTCCCTTCGGTTCCATGTCCTGTGTATGCAGGAAGAGGCGGAATCTCGTAGCAAAATTTCCGAAAGCATTCTCAGACATGAGACGGCCCCGAGATTCTCTGTAGTTGTAGACTATCTGCTCATCTCCATGGTCTTTTACCGCAAACGGCTTCATCAGATTGGTCGCTAGGGAGAACGCATCATCCCCTACCATGAAGTAAGGTGGCAGGTCCCGCATGCCATTTATCTTAGACGCTGGTGGTATGTTCAGAGGGTTCGCAGGGTCATTGGGTCAGCGTAGAGGGGCCCTTCCTTCCATATGCGGGAATCACCAGCCTTGCCTTCTGACCCTATGTCTACATAAATGAACCTGTATTAGGCATCTACGACAGCCATCAATACAACACTGAAATACTTCTTATAATTGTAGAAGGTGGTTCCACTCTTGCGGGGTTGGCGAATGCGAATGTGTTTCCTGTCCACTGCCCCGATCATGTGAGGGACTTGCCATTCCTTCCAAAATCCATCTGCAATGTCCTTCCACTCTGCTTCTACAGAAGAAACAGACAGGCATGGTATGCAATGAAATGCTGAGAAGCAGACCAACTGGTACTTCTTCATGGGTGAATAATGATGCATTAATGAATTAGCAGCCTTTGATGGATATATGGTAACAATCTGAAAGAACGCATTTAACAATAAACAGCAATTCATCCACCGAACCGTACAGGAAGTACAGACTAAGTTAGGCTAAGAAATATACTCAGCTGCATGAAA
This sequence comes from Acholoe squamosa, assembly GCA_949317995.1. Classification (NCBI taxonomy): domain Eukaryota; kingdom Metazoa; phylum Annelida; class Polychaeta; order Phyllodocida; family Polynoidae; genus Acholoe; species Acholoe squamosa. Next base: position 10,801,151 of record OX439050.1, on the reverse strand, counting down.
ATGCAACCACATTGTGAATATGAGGGATATGACCATATGTGTTTAAACATTTAATTATCATAATATTGTAATAAATAAGGATGAACACCGGATTCTGAGTTAACGACTTAAATACTTTTATTCATAGGCCACATCCCGGCCTGCCCTGTGGGCTTAGGTACACCGACCGCTTATCGCTTCGACACGTGCGGCGGCAGCTAGCTCCCACCAGCGCTTCCGGCGGCAATCCCACTCCCAGTCAGATCCCGGCGTCTTTGCTACTACTGGTCCCTGCTGCCTCACCATGCGTCTTGGCGGCTCCACCTCTAGTCAGTCCGACCCCCGACTCCTCCCGAACTCCCCCTTATATACCCCCCTGATGTCCCGGTGACGTCACACTACCAAATACGGGCATAGCCCGCCGACCGCGGTGCCACCCGGTGTCAGCCGCTCCAATTAACGTCTGGCCTCTCCGCCGGACTCGCCCGTCTCCTCCCCGTGTAGTCCACCAAAGCCGACTCCATTACACTCCTCCCACCTTAATTACAACTACCAGTAGATCAATGCGGAATGGGTGTATCCCCGGGTGCCAATCTTGATAATCCTCTTAACAGTAAACGTCATAACAGCAACATTATATGATACCGGATAATATTCCCCTGATCCGTTAGGTTCGTATCAGCGCCTTAACTTCTATTAACATCAGATATACTCCATAACGCTTAACTTCTAAGCCGTCCCGCCCAGCGTCTGGACACTCCTCTTACGACGGCATTTAACAACATCCGCATAACTAATCCACCCCATCGGTTTACAAGGACAGGTATGTTGTCATAACACTTAACATCTAAGCCGTCCCGCCCGGCGTCTGGACATTCCTCTTACGACGGCACTTCCACAACATCGCCCTCATCGGATTACTTAACTTCTATTAACATCAGATATACTCCATAACGCTTAACTTCTAAGCCGTCCCGCCCGGCGTCTGGACATTCCTCTTACGACGGCACTTTCACAACATCGCCCTCATTGGATTACACGGACATGTATGTCTCAAAAACAATTAACATTTTAATATTATCAACATATGTGACATGTACTGGGAGAAGGGGTCTTAAATGCCCCTGCACTAAGCCCCCTTTTCACAGATCATGTCACATATATACAATTCCAGTTCTCCGGCCACTCTGGGTGCCATCCCGGAGCAGGATTACTGTAGGCATCTGTAGGCAGCGGACGGACGTAGCCATGTCCTCGCTAGCAGGGTTGCCTAACGTCGACCAATAAACCAATAAGCCCTTCATACCTCATTTGGGTGATAAAGTTTTGAATGACCGGCAATCTGAAATAAGCATGGAGGATAAGGGGCTGCTGAATACACTCTTAACCATTGCAAATTAACCATAAACAGACTCCTTGTATAAGGGCTAGAGGGAATTAATCCCTTTCAAATCTGTTAGCGCCCGGTTCGTTCATCACTATGATACGGTTATGCATAAATGCAGCACTGGTACGTTACTCGCAGAAATGTATCCAGCTCCAATCCTGATGTTTTCACTTTCTAGACCCATTTCATAGGTTGGTGGTAAATTATAATAATAGGGAGGTAAATATATGCAAAGTTAGTGTGGTTTGCACTATTACGATAGTCCTTTTATGGTGCTTGAATACAAAACTGGCAACTCACTCATTCACTGGAAAGACAGTTATCTATGCAGACCTGCAATTTCCCTTTTATCTAGGTTAGAGCTTCTACACCTGTTATGGCTATCCAAGGGAAATGCATATACAAGGCGCAGAAATACATAAGCAAACGTCCACGACCATGGAATATTTTTGCATGGTGGAGTTGAATGCAGACAGGCCTCACCGAGGGGGACAGTTATACACTCCCCAGTGGGTAACGGCCATTAACATACACTACACCTGTGTGGGAACATGTACGCTGCTGCCTGTACACTGCATTATACATGAAAATACTACATTTATATCACATATAATTGGACAGGTAACCCAAGTAGAATTAAGAACAGGAGATTCCTGATTGTGAACTTCATAGACTAAAATTAACTGCCATTTTATAGGGACTATAGCTTGCCTATGTCATAGATGGGTCTGACAGTGGGAGTGTGTTAACTTGATGGTGTGTAGGATGGGGTCTGACAGTGGGAGTGTGTTTACTTAATGGTGTGTAGTTGCTAAAATGTTCCATGGGAGTGTACATTTGCATTTATGACATGGCCTGTGGTGTTAGTTTGCTTTTATATAAAGAAACCAGTTCAGCTCCATTCAAAATACAAAATGGCGGACCCCTTTGAATACAAGCATATTGTATTCCATGCCCCCCATGGAATACAGCTGTTCTAGTACTCATCTATAGTAATGATCATATCTGACCCCAGGTTCACTTATGCGTGCAAAGCCAGGGTAGTAGGTTTTTTGCATAGTGAAGGTCTGACAATTATAGTGGGACAGTTATACATACCACAGTGGGTAACGGCCATTAACATATATACTGCACCGGTGTGAGAACATGTACGCTGCTGCCTGTACACTGCATTATACATGAAAATACTACATTTATATCACATATAATTGGACATTAACTTATACAGGTGAGTAGACAGGTAAACCAAGTAGAATTAAGAACAGGAGATTGTACCTATTAATATATACGTATATATGTAATTGGAATTTTCAGTGTTAGAATTACCCTGATATAAACTTTAAACTGCATCGATATGTTATGACTTTTTCATCAAGCCTAATGCTTTATGCAGACACCCCAAATGGGGACAGCATGATGCATTGCCATGCCAACGATATACCATTGAACAATTATATTAAGAGTGAATGGTTGATGCCCCCTGTAAATCTACGATCAGCATGATGCATTGCCATGCCAACGATATACCATTGAACAATTATATTAAGAGTGAATGGTTGATGCCCCCTGTAAATCTACGATCATGCTCCGATGCATGTAACCTACGCCTGTCTTGTCTGCGTACCATACTTTGTATCATAGTATCAGGATCCTATCAATTATACTTCATCTTTCAAATTGCTATTTTTAATCTTAGACTTCATACACCAACATTCACCTTATAAATAGGTTACTGTGTTGAACAAACAATTACGGTCGGTGTCTAAAACATGTAATAATTGCCTATAATCCAGACATTTGTTGCCGTGTACACAAGGGCCTATAGCTCTACAAATGTATGTGCCCAGACAAGAACTGCAGGCCCAGAAGAGCCAGTTTACCTTATTTTTAAGAGAAATGATGGGTACCACACATTACTTTACACCATAACCTAGCAAGACTGGCTATATTCCTGCTTGTCTGCTCTTTCTGATGATACATATAATGTGACCATACTCATTGAATCAGCTTTCATAGATGCCTCTATGTAAACGTTTATGGGCCATTCCAGACCCATTGTATGGTAGATCTTGACAGAACTATGGGCCTACAGCAAGAACTGCAGGTCATTGTCCCCCAGGCCAGCATTGGTGTCTACCCCTCAAGGTTTAAAATTGGGTCTCTTTAATACAGATCTCTGACAAAAGAGAAAAGAGAGGAATTCAAACATAAGACTGGATGATCAACTAAAAGGACTGTCATAATGGCTATGTCAACAGACTGGCAATCAGGGAAAACCTTGACTGAGAGTATCATCTTCATGTTCGATAATGGACTTGGCACTGACATCACATTCAGGTTTCCAAACAGTACTGAAACCATCAACGCACATAGACTCATCCTCCAAGCAAGAAGCCGTGTGTTCTTTACTATGTTTCACAGTGGTTTGGATGAACATGGTGAAGATATGGAGATCCTGGACATAGAACCAATCATCTTCAGGGAATTCCTAAGGTATTCATTCCTCACACTCGGTTGTGATTATCCAAAGGAAATGTTTAAATTTGTCGTGTTACTTGCCAAAATGTGTCACTTACTCTTTTCATTAATTTGACGAACCAAAGAAAAGAATGCTTTGCCATGTATGTTTATGTTACCATGATATATAAACGATACATAATATACAAAATTTGCACTTTTTTAGATATCTCTACATTGAGAAGACAACACTGAATACCATTAAGGCTTTACACCTGATGAACTGTGCTAGGAAGTATGATGTAAAACCACTGAAATCAAAGTGTCTAGAATTCCTGCTGCAATCAGTGAATGAAAAGAATTGGATAGAGATTCTAGACCATGCTGTTTTTCTTGATGAAAAGTGTCTTACCATGGCCTGCCTACAGTTTGCCGCATCCCATCAGAGCCTAATAATCAATGGACTAGAGGATTACCAAATCACCAGAAAGACCCTTGAGGTGATCCTGGATTTTAATGGAAATTCAATGACAGAAGTTGACATCTACAAGTTCTGTCATACTTGGGCAGAGCATCAGTGTGACAATATGGATATTCCTATCAATATAGAAAATAAACGTAAAATGCTTGGTCCCCTCATCAGGAAAATCCCATTCTTCAGCATGAAGCAATCAGAGTTTGTGGCTGAGGTCTCAGGATGTGATTTGTTGTATGACGAAGAGGAGTTAATTATTTTAAGGTACATGTGTGCTGGGGATAAAGCCAAACCACCTTTTCCGTTATCAGAGCCAACACATCAACTGATGCAGGAAAATGATACAGAAACAACAGTGAAGCTGCCTAACGTCTGGACCAATAGTAAAGGGGGAATGTATACATTTTCTTTAAAATGTATGACCCAAAGTTTTACACTTTTTGGGTTAATATTCACAGAACCAGGGACATTTCTGGTATCTTGTGGATCCATCATTGAGAATCTAGAGGTACCACAAGCTGGCCTGACTGTGTACCTGAAGGAGGCAGTGCTTTGTGAAGCAAACACAATACTGAACATTCAGGATGCTCGGTATGACTACCCACCCAGAGCCCAAACTAAACATTCCTTTTCCTGCTACATCAATTCATCAGATTCAGAACTCTATAACAAGCTTGACTTTGTTCTTATCAAAGATTATGATTCATGCAAACCCCCGTTTGACACACTTCTAATGCGAGTGCGATAGGTAATGATTTGAGGCCTTGTACTCATAACAAATGAAATCAGCCTCGGTGGGGGGCTTACCAGGGCTGCGTTCATGCCTGCTGCTGACCCAACAGGGTTACTACAGAAGAAACAGACAGGCATGGTATGCAATGAAATGCTGAGAAGCAGACCAACTGGTACTTCTTCATGGGTGAATAATGATGCATTAATGAATTAACAGCCTTTGATGGATATATGGTAACAATCTGAAAGAATGCATTTAAAAATAAACAGCAATTCATCCACCGAACCGTACAGGAAGTACAGACTAAGTTAGGCTAAGAAATATACTCAGCTGCATGAAAATGCAACCACATTGTGAATATGAGGGATATGACCATATGTGTTTAAACATTTAATTATCATAATATAACCATTTAAAACTTCTCCAGCTAAGATAAAGGGCTACCTGAGTGTAGGATCATTTCTTCAATATTTTGAAGATCATTTGACCAGTTGCCATGGAAACCATGGTAAAGGGTTTCTGAAATCTTCAATTTTTTGGTACCTTTCATCGTTCTCACAGCCATTGAAGAGAAACATATTTTTCTGTGTACATGGGAAGTCCACAGAAGTTGTAAAATAAAATTCCGCTTCATTTGAGACTATTTTGATAATAGTAGCACTTTACTTTAAAAAGATATCAGTCACCAAACAGGTACTCAGATTGCCAGAAATTGCCATTTTTCACCAAAACCTACCTTGACAATCATCCAGACTGTACACATTCTTCCCTTTCAAATACATTAAATCCTCACTCAATTGATTGCCCAGACACTGAGAGATTTGTCAAAAGAGTGCAAAATTATTATGTTGTATGACAATGACTGGACAGAAATGTTAAAATCTCTTAAGGGGGTTACTCCTTCGTACTGTTGAGAAGGTGCAAAGATGAGCCAGTAGCAAGGGCTACAACACCAATGGGAGATGCACTGGTTGGGGGATAGAGGTTCCCGAAGGGAAGGAATAGGCTTGTATAGGCAGCTGAAGGACCTTTTTTTGTTATCCCACTGAGTACAATCAGACAGCTTAGTACAATCATAAGAAATCTGACCATAATGCGTCTCAAAGAAGTTTTTATTAAAACTACAAAATCTGTGTTTGATGCAAATGCTATAAACAACCTCTCTGTAAAACAATTATAATACGCTTTAAAAAGTTGAAAATGTGCCAGCATCTAGGCCTGTTTAGGCTAGTCACTGTGCGCAACTCAGTTAAGGACTGAGTCGCTGGGACTGCCCTATCTAAAACTTGCAGGTGCTCTAGAAACAGCAAGTTTCTAAGAATAACATTTGACAGAAACAAATCCCCAACAATCAGCTTATAATATTGACAAGAGTACCACCTTAGTTTTGCTGTCTGTGAGTGGGAAGAGTGTCTTTTGTTGGAAACCTTTAGATCGCACCTTTTTCCAAGGTTTGGCACATGCTGTGTGGGCTGCAACAGGTAGCTATCAGCAGGTGCATTTTCTGCCAGACAGAAAGACAGTCAATCTCCACTCTCCAAGCAGATTCTCATGAATAACATTATTTCATGAATAACACCTCTGTTGTGAGACCTGAAACCACTTCCATCATGGCCGACCGTGGCAGCTAAACTTGATGTGAAGGCTAACAGATTTGCAAGAACCAAATAAACTGGGCCCCCGTATGACGTCACATTTTACAACAAAACGAATTTAAGGCCCATATTAAAGACCACATATAAAACAAGGTAAATGTGTAAACTAGAAGGGAAGTACAGAAGGTCAGCACTGTAATGAAAGTGCAGATTTTAGAAGGGGGGAAGGGCTGTGCCCCCAACCTTCTGCCCATTGTCAGATTGTCAGGTAAGCTTTTATTTTTCCCCAACATTTCTGTCAGGTAAAATTCTAATAAGATGAGCTGAGTCAAGAGTATGGCTCAAGGGGGGGGGGGTTCAGCCATGCGTGCTGTTATTTTTCCAGGGGGATGTTAGCTGTGTGTGACTAAGTGTGACACAGGGGGTGGGGGGTGTATTGAAAATGGCAAAAACAGGGGTGACGTAATTAATGGACAGCCCCTATCATGCATCGATGAATTTGTGGCAAGAAGACTCATTAGAACTCTATATGTGCATCATCTGCAAGTCGTTCATGGTGAGCCATGAGGGTATTTTGTAGACTTCAGGGTCAGTTCATCATCAGTAGGCAGTATCTTACTAAAAACCATACAGTGTCATGGGCTTTGATCTCAATGTCTGTATCACTCTTAACATGTCTTATTCAGAATAGGCATACATACTCATAAGGAAAACTGTAGACGCATAATTAATTCTAGTTCAAGTTTCAAAACATGGCTTCTATATCAAGACGTATGAACTTTACCCTTTGTATTATGATGTTTAAAGACCCATGCAACAAAAAAAGGGTGACTTTTTCATGAATAAAGTTGTGTTGAGGTCAATTTTGGTAGTTAGCTTGTCACTTAGAAATCAGTGCAAGTGTTGGACCATCCTCCAACAGTGGGGCTAATGCAGGTGGGGAGGTGAGGGAGGGGGTATGGAGTCAACAGAAAATGCATGCTGAAATGGTCATGCATAGGGGAATGCTTCTCAGTATGACTCACAATAAGAGGATTGTTTCTGAGTGTAAGGTGAGAAGTTGGTTCTGAGCAGCAGAACAGCTAGGAACTGGAAGGTGAGTTACAACAGTGAGAATCTGATTCAGGTTAGTAGCGGAAGTGACACAGATGTCCACCCATAAAGAATATCCAATTACACACAGACTGGTCAGAGGCAAAGGCCTGTAGAAGTCTGTCTTGTGTAAATATAAGGCTAGTCAGGGATTTGAGAAAACTAAATATTGGAAAAAGGCCCTTACTGTAAGATGGGAAAAATAAGGTTGCTGATCATAAGAGAAATCTGAACATTATTAAACGTCAATAGCTTTGTGATTGAAAAAAATGTACCTTTGTCGTCTTGTCTGAAATGTGGGGAAAAGAAAGTGTGTTTATTCAGTCATATGTGATTACTATAATGAATGTGCTGGATGCAATGTGTTTGTATGAATACGAGCAAGGTACCATACGATTTAGGTCTTTTTGATAGTCTGGTTATGCCTTACTTTGAAACAAGCTGTACAGCAGTAGGATATACCAAATTATACCATGGTTATCACGTTTAGGCACTGATTTGCGGTGCCGAACCCTGATAAACCCATGTAGTTAGCACGCGCTAAGGCACCATGGAAAATTTTGATACAAGTTGTTACGTTGGCATATGCTCTAAGGGTATTCTGGCCCTCAAGCACACTGCTTGCCAGTGGTTCTACTATGAAAATGCCCCAGGGAGGCACATCAGGGTAACAGTTTGCGTCTGCGCTGTCTGGTCCACTCGCTGTGTACGCAGTGTTTTGATTCAAATCGGGGCTCTGTCGTTGACGGAAAATGTCTAAATTGAGGAGAATTACATATGCCATCATGGATTCTAGCGCAGAACGACTTATATATGTGTACTTACATTCTACTCTCTTGTCAAAGGCTCCAGCTTGCTGTATTTACAGTGTAAATGGATTATATATGTGCCTGCATACCAATGACCTGACAGAACACCTCGATTCGCAACAAAAATCAGTGCATTTCATGGCTTCATAAGGTAAAATGATTAATTTAATGGTTGAAACCATGGTATAAGCATCATAGTACATGGCTAGGCTTCCACTTGGTACTTTTATCCCTAGATAAAGGACCTACTGGAATTCCAGCCATGCATTATGCCCTTAGTAATGAAAAATGTTCTATAGGTATTTTGAATGCTTTTTGTTAAAGTAGTGTCTTTTTCCGCTATAGGAAAACCATCATGTTTATATGCCTGCAGTAAAATCCTATTACAGAAACCTGCCTTTGAGCTGTGCGTCTGTCATTATAGTAGTGATGACAAGGCACTTTCTACAACACCTCACATAGTGTAAAACTGTGGGAGGATATAGTCTAGCACAAGTTGTAGGACAAGGATATTCACCCAAGCTCCTAATAATGAGACAGACATTGCATGTCTTGAGGGGAATTTTTTTTCCTTGCATTTGCCAACTTATATTTATACAGCCAGTAACGCTTTGATATTTCCAATGAAATGGAACCGATTTCAATTTCTAAAATGCTTAACACTTTGTTTTCAATTCAATGTTATATCAGAGAAACCGATTTCAATAATGAAATTGTACAAACTTCACTTGAAAGAAAGTGATGTCGTCATACATCTATCCTTCAGAGATTTATACAATCCTTACATCAATCAATTCAGCCACAGTATTGGACTCACCGACTCGCCTCAGTCTACACAGGCCTTTGTTGCTATAAATATATATATATATATATATATATATATATTGTGAAAGCACTTATACTTCTAATGTATCAGGATAACTTATTTACCATTTAATGTTAATGCAACAGCATGTTGATATATATTATTATTATTAAAAATTTTCCAATGGGTGTCCAGCCGTATCGATACTCCTTTTATATTCTGAAGACCCGGATGTGAAGTCATGTCATACTGACGTCACCACCCGCGCACCCCCTGGTGGCCTGGACAGGCACTTACTGCCCCGATTTGGTGGCTGCCACCGAGCCGCCGACAATGAACTAACTATGTTCATTACTATATATATATATATATATATATATATATATATATATCCTTCACACCATAACAGTCAGAGGTGCTATATCACTCTGACAGGCAGGGGTGAAATACAAAGGCTATCCATCACACCTTATACAAAATTAATACATAAGGCATTGCAGCCATAGGAAATCACAGATTATATAAACATGTATTTTTAACGATGCTAATGCTTAAGGGTGCACAGCCCATAGCACACAATTGCACTGCTGTTCTGTCTTCTTACTACCACTAGTGTATCGTGCAGGCCAAGACACTGTGTTCAGAAAAAAAATGCATTACCCAAAGTGGTTTACAGGATTGGTATTATCTACCATGGATAGCTGGCTACTATATGATAGATTTACCCTCTGATCCTAGGATTGAGAGAATCCAGCGATAGCTGTTTAAGTGAAAGAAATATGCTGGTAATGAAAGGCTGCACGATGAGTACCGGTACATGAGTGTGTAAATTGCTTTTGCCTCCTATACACACAAACACTGTGCCTCCCATTTAAACATCAGTCAGCGAAAGCTCCTTCTCATTGTCACATTCCAAACTTCCCTGCACACACATACACAGCTGACCACCAGGTGTACAGCATTTCTATGATCCAACCTTTTGAGTAATGTACCATGCAAAGATTTAATGTCTTATTGGGTGTTATGATCTATGGATACAAACCTGGGGAGACCAAGCCAATGCTGAATCATGACAGCAAGGACATCAAGTGACCAATGTGGAAGCTTTGTTGACATTACCGGAGTATCAAACCTCAGCTGAGACTTTGCCACTGCTTTTAGTGGGCTGAATGATGCACATGTATGACACAGTGTTCTGACTGGCCATTGTTCACTTTACATTAACAACTTTAAGGCAATCACTGCATAACATTGTAAATAACATAAACTATATCCACATCATCACCATGGCAGTTGTCAATGGTGGTTTATCTCATTAAAAGCGCAGTCTGTGCCCACACTAGCAGCTCAGCTTTCCCAGTGGTAGTGACAGTGCCCAAGGAAACCAGTGCCCTGCTACATCTATCTTTCATTAAGGCACCAAAGCCAACCAGAAGCCACAGAGTCAATATAATCACTCCCACTAGGTGTGGTTCTGTCCTCGAACACCATGTGGCAACACCAGTCTTTTGTCTACCTCTCCCACAATGCAATGCATCTGATCAAACTGAGGCTAGAGGTTCCTCCTAGTGATCATCTACTGCTTTAAAGCAATCAAAGATTTGAACTGATACTTTTAGAATTCAAACATGTAGAGGTGCTTTAATGACTCTTCACTTTGGGTGCCATGTGGCTGACATTATAGTTTTAAGTCTGGGGCCCCTTGGTATTTCAACATTTTAACCATGCGATAGAATAGATAGAGTAATTGCACTACCCACAGATGACAATTCAACTGATTCTGAGCTGCAGCCTTGAAAGGATGATTCCTATGTGAGTTATGTAGAAATATGGACAGTTTTTTTCGCGCAACAACAACAAGGGGTGAGTTGGTGCAACTAACACATGGTCAAGCCACTAGCAAAATAGCATAAGTTCTATGTTCCCACCATCTTTGATTACCATTTACTTTCCTTTACGTCTATAACAATAAATTGAATCATAAATCATAGTGTCATTCATCCCTACAATGACCTTTATATTTTCCTCCCCCTGCAATACCTACATACTCCAACTCCAGCATCGATCACACCTGTACATACTGTTGCTATGGAGCTGTTCACAGGTTGCTATAGTAACCAAGCCTCACCTGTAGCCCACCTGGTCACTCTACAGTAACATGAACAGTTTTCATGCCGCCCGTTGTCATGGTAAATTGGTAGGGGTGGGATGTGTTTGACTACCATATGCTGGTGTCGTGAACATGGAGCATAACAAGTTGTATGCAGCTATCAGCTGGGACAACAGTCTATGGTAATAGGTGCCTGAAGATGTCTCATCTAATTTTCTCTTCTTTCCCTCAACACAGCTGGGTACAATTCACTAAAACTCCATGCCATTTTTTTTTGTCTCTTTGTTTTCTTCTCCACTATATAGATCTATGGGTTTTGCATACAGTATCTGCACCACTCAAAGTCCCAAATAAGGCTGATGTTAAACGTGTTAGTTAGTTTTTGTAAATGTAGAATCGACGGATTTCTCAAAGTGCATAAAACCAATAAACCCTTCATCAGGTTAGAGACAGGAATATCTTGTTAGGACACACCAGGATCATAGTACAAGAGTCTGATTTTAGTCTGTACTAAGATTCTGATACCAGGCACAGTCTTAGGATGTACTGGGATCTTAGTACACTTGTGTGTGCACTGGACCATGACACTCACCTCTGCAGGTGTATGGGCCAATCAGAGCCTTGGTCACTGGACCATGACACCTACCTGTGCATACATTATTGGGGTCAAAGGTGGGATGGTGAAACCACTCCACTATTTTGTACTTACATTTACATTAAAAGATACATTTACTCCCTTATTATATAACACTTGGCTAAAATGAAAACGTCATTTTGTAGGCATTTATCTATTCTTTAATATTGTGGGTTCATATTTATTAGCAAATTTAACAAAAAAAATAGCAAACAGATTTTACTATACCAGGACTAAGGGGAAATTTATACATATAGCCATTTCTCAGAGAATATTCTGATTTTAGTTCTGTAAAAAAGTGCATATATAAAATATAGTCCCCATGTACTTTAGGTGACTTTAGAATTATGTATTTTGATGAAGAAGTTAGAGAAATATGATGATAAAACAGTGTACTAAGTTCTTAGTACACCCCATGATCCAGGGACTATCATTCAATCTTAGGGCGTACTAAGAAACAGGTTAGTCCTGAACCTGTTCATACCTCATTTGGGCGAAAAAGTTTTGGATGACCGGCAATCTGAAATAAGCATGGAGGATAAGGGGCTGCTGAATACACTCTTAACCATTGCAAATTAACCATAAACAGACTCCTTTTATAACGGCTAGAGGGAATTAATCCCTTTCAAATCTGTTAGCGCCCGGTTCATTCATCACTATGATACGGTTATGCATAAATGCAGCACTGGTAGGTTACTTGCAGAAATGCATCCAGCTCCAATCCTGATGTTTTCACTTTCAAGACCCATTTCATAGGTTGGTGGTAAATACTAATAATAGGGAGGTAAATATATGCAAAGTTAGTGTGGTTTGCACTATTACCATAGTCGTTTCATGGTGCTTGAATACAAAACTGGCAACTCACTCATTCACTGGAAAGACAGTTATCTATGCAGACCTGCAATTTCCCTTTTATCTAGGTTAGATCTTCTACACCTGTTATGGCTATCCAAGGGAAATGCATATACAAGGCGCAGAAATACATAAGCAAATGTCCACGACCATGGAATATTTTTGCATGGTGGAGTTGAATGCAGACAGGCCTCACCGAGGGAGACAGTTATACACACCCCAGTGGGTAATGGCCATTAACATACACTACACCTGTGTGGGAACATGTACACTGCTGCCTGTACACTGCATTATACATGAAAATACTACATTTATATCACATATAATTGGACATTAACTTATACAGGTGAGTAGACAGGTAACTCAAGTAGAATTAAGAACAGGAGATTCCTGATTGTGAACTTCATAGACTAAAATTAACTGCCATTTTATAGGGACTATAGCTTGCCTATGTCATAGATGGGTCTGACAGTGGGAGTGTGTTAACTTGATGGTGTGTAAGATGGGGTCTGACAGTGGGAGTGTGTTTACTTGATGGTGTGTAGTTGCTAAAATGTTCCATGGGAGTGTACATTTGCATTTATGACATGGACTGTGGTGTTAATTTGCTTTTATAGAAAGAAACCAGTTCAGCTCCATTCAAAAATCCAAAATGGCGGACCCCTTTGAATACAAGCATATTGTATTCCATGCCCCCCTATGGAATACAGCTGTTCTAGTACTAATCTATAGTAACGATCATATCTGCCATGCCATAAATGGCTCTGCCCCCAGGTTCACTTATGCATGGAAAGCCAGGCTAGTAGGTTGTTGGCATAGTGAGAGTCTGACAATTATAGTGGGACAGTTATACACACCCGAGTGGGTAACGACCTTTAAAATATACTGCGCCTGTGTGGGAACATGTACCCTGCTGCCTATACACTGCATTATACATGAAAATACTACATTTATATCACATATAATTGGACATTAACTATACAGGTGAGTAGACAGGTAACTCAAGTAGAATTAGAACGGGAGATTGTTCCTATTAATATATACGTATACATGTAAATGGAATTTTCAGTGTTAGATTTACCCTGATATAAACTTTAAACTGCATCGATATGTTATGACTTTTTCATCAAGCCTAATGCTTTATGCAGACACCCCAAATGGGGACAACATGATGCATTGCCATGCCAACGATATACCATTGAACAATTATATTAAGAGTGAATGGTTGATGCCCCCTGTAAATCTACGATCAGCATTGTGCATTGCCATGCCAACGATATACCATTGAACAATTATATTAAGAGTGAATGATTGATGCCCCCTGTAAATCTACGATCATGCTCCGATGCATGTAACCTACGCCTGTCTTGTCTGCGTTCCATACTTTGTATCATAGTATCAGGATCCTATCAATTATACTTCATCTTTCAAATTGCTATTTTTAATCTTAGACTTCATACACCAACATTCACCTTATAAATAGGTTACTGTGTTGAACAAACAATTAGGGTCGGTGTCTAAAACATGTAATAATTGCCTATAATCCAGACATTTGTGGCCTTGTACACAAGGGCCTACAGCTCTACAAATGTATGTGCCCAGACAAGAACTGCAGGCCCAGAAGAGCCAGTTTACCTTATTTTTAAGAGAAATGATGGGTACCACACATTACTTTACACCATAACTGACTGGCTAGATTCCTGCTGATACATATAACGTGCCCATACTCGTTGAATCAGCTTTCATAGATGCCTCTATGTAAACGTTTATTGGCCATTCCAGACCCATTGTATGGTAGATCTTGACAGAACTATGGGCCTGCAGCAAGAACTGCAGGTCATTGTCCCCAAGGCCAGCATTGGTGTCTACCCCTCAAGGTTTAAAATTGTGTCTCTTTAATACAGATCTCTGACAAAAGAGAAAAGAGAGGAATTCAAACATAAGACTGGATGATCAACTAAAAGGACTGTCATAATGGCTATGTCAACAGACTGGCAATCAGGGAAAACCTTGACTGAGAGTATCATCTTCATGTTCGAGAATGGACTTGGCACTGACATCACATTCAGGTTTCCAAACAGTACTGAAACCATCAACGCACATAGACTCATCCTCCAAGCAAGAAGCCGTGTGTTCTTTACTATGTTTCACAGTGGTTTGGATGAACATGGTGAAGATATGGAGATACCTGACATAGAACCAATCATCTTCAGGGAATTCCTAAGGTATTCATTTCTTACACTCGGTTGTGATTATCCAAAGGAAATGTTTAAATTTGTCGTGTTACTTGCAAAAATGTGTCACTTACTCTTTTCATTAATTTGACAAACCAAAGAAAAGAATGCTTTGCCATGTATGTTTATGTTACCATGATATATAAACGACACATAATAGACAAAATTTGCACTTTTTTAGATATCTCTACATTGAGAAGACAACACTGAATACCATTAAGGCTTTACACCTGATGAACTGTGCTAGGAAGTATGATGTAAAACCACTGAAATCAAAGTGTCTAGAATTCCTGCTGCAATCAGTGAATGAAAAGAATTGGATAGAGATTCTAGACCATGCTGTTTTTCTTGATGAAAAGTGTCTTATCATGGCCTGCCTACAGTTTGCCGCATCCCATCAGAGCCTAATAATCAATGGACTAGAGGATTACCAAATCACCAGAAAGACCCTTGAGGTGATCCTGGATTTTAATGGAAATTCAATGACAGAAGTTGACATCTACAAGTTCTGTCATACTTGGGCAGAGCATCAGTGTGACAATATGGATATTCCTATCAATATAGAAAATAAACGTAAAATGCTTGGTCCCCTCATCAGGAAAATCCCATTCTTCAGCATGAAGCAATCAGAGTTTGTGGCTGAGGTCTCAGGATGTGAGTTGTTGTATGAAGAAGAGGAGTTAATGATTTTGAGGTACATGTGTGCTGGGGATAAAGCCAAACAACCTTTTCCGTTATCAGAGCCAACACATCAACTGATGCAGGAAAATGATACAGAAACAACAGTGAAGCTGCCTAACGTCTGGACCAATAGTAAAGGGGGAATGTATACATTTTCTTTAAAATGTATGACCCAAAGTTTTACACTTTTTGGGTTAATATTCACAGAACCAGGGACATTTCTGGTATCTTGTGGATCCATCATTGAGAATCTAGAGGTACCACAAGCTGGCCTGACTGTGTACCTGAAGGAGGCAGTGCTTTGTGAAGCAAACACAATACTGAACATTCAGGATGCTCGGTATGACTACCCACCCAGAGCCCAAACTAAACATTCCTTTTCCTGCTACATCAATTCATCAGATTCAGAACGCTATAACAAGCTTGACTTTGTTCTCATCAAAGATAATGATTCATGCAAACCCCCGTTTGACACACTTCTAATGCGAGTGTGATAGGTAATGATTTGAGGCCTTGTACTCATAACAAATGAAATCAGCCTCGGTGGGGGTCTTACCAGGGCTGCGTTCATGCCTGCTGCTGACCCAACAGGGTTACTACAGAAGAAACAGACAGGCATGGTATGCAATGAAATGCTGAGAAGCAGACCAACTGGTACTTCTTCATGGGTGAATAATGATGCATTAATGAATTAGCAGCCTTTGATGGATATATGGTAACAATCTGAAAGAACGCATTTAACAATAAACTGCAATTAATCCACCGAACCGTACAGGACGTATAGACTAAGTTATGCTAAGAAATATACTCAGCTGCATGAAAATGCAACCACATTGTGAATATGAGGGATATGACCATATGTGACCCATCCTTACAAACTGGTTCGGAAGTCGCACATAGAAAGTATCTAGATATTGCCATATTCATTTACAGCTCATCAAGAGCTTTAATTTGGTATATAACACTTGCATATTTGAATCAGGGTGCCCTCTGTGGATCTTCTAGCAGAAAATGTAGCCGGAACAATTAATAATAGATTAAACTGAGATAATTAACATATTAGACATATAATAATTTATAAAGCCTATGTAATTCCTATGTAATTCTATATAACCACAATTACTGTAGCTATGCTTTTTAGGCATGTGGGGCT
Source organism: Acholoe squamosa (assembly GCA_949317995.1). Lineage (NCBI taxonomy): Eukaryota > Metazoa > Annelida > Polychaeta > Phyllodocida > Polynoidae > Acholoe > Acholoe squamosa. The sequence continues at coordinate 10,784,155 of OX439050.1, read as the reverse complement.
TAAATTCAGTTTAGGAAGCAAGGATTCTAAAAGGCATCTACCCGGATGTTAGAAAAATGCTAAAATATCAACTTTGAAAATTTTTATATTTTTGACACTATACAACTTGAAAAGGCCATATCTAGACTTCTAAATGTGCGACTTCAGTACCACTTTGTTAGGATGGGTCACATATGTGTTTAAACATTCAATTATCATAATATAACAATTTTATGCTTCTCCCGGTGATACAGTGACTTGTATTTGGTGGCGATATAATTCATATGAAGCTAGATGAATACTTAGGTTTTGCAGTCGCCAAGATGCACAGGTTTATCACAATAAAGATTCATTTAAACACACAGGTAAGTGTTAAATACATCACTCAGGTGTTTCAGGAAAGGAGTGTATGTGTTTTCCCTTCAGACTCCGAGGGTGGAAAGGATAAGCTTCCAGGCTTTGCTCACAGTGTCACTAGTTTAGATTAGACAGGCACATGAGTATCTCCGTCAGTTGCTTCAACACACATGTGACACTATATATCCTAGTAATTGTCCTCCCCTGTGTACTCAATGTCTCACCCTGCAGGAACACCTACATATGACTACATTAGCGCATCACATTCTGGAAATGGGCCTGATAACTTAAAGTTTTCCTGACTTCTTTTGAAGGGTCATTGATAGTTTCCCAACCAGTGAAGCTGCAATATTGATCTAGATATCAGGTTAAAGCTAAGATAAAGGGCTACCTAAGTGTAGGATCATTTCTTCAATATTTTGAAGATCATGTGACCGGTTGCCATGGAAACCATGGTAAAAGGTTTCTGAAATCTTCAATTTTTCGGTACCTTTCATCACTCTCACAGCCATTCAAGAGAAACATATTTTTCTGTACATGGGAAGTCCACAGAAGTTGTAAAATAAAATTCCGCTTCATTTGAGACTATTTTGATAATAGTAGCACCTTTACTTTAAAAAGATATCAGTCACCAAACAGGTACTCAGGTTGCCAGAAATTGCCATTTTTCACCAAAACCTACCTTGACAATCATCCATACTGTACACATTCTTCCCTTTCAAATACATTAAATCCTCACTCAATTGATTGCCCAGACACTGAGAAATTTGTCAAAAGAGTGCAAAATTAATATGTTGTATGACAATGACTGGACAGAAATGTTAAAATCTCTTAAGGGGGATCCTCCTTCGTACTGTTGAGAAGGTGCAAAGATGAGCCAGTAGCAAGGGCTACAACCCCAATGGGAGATGCACTGGTTGGGGGATGGAGGTTCCCAAAGGGAAGGAATAGGCTTGTATAGGCAGCTGAAGGACCTTTTTTTGTTATCCCACTGAGTACAATCAGACAACTTAGTACAATCATAAGAAATCTGACCATAATGCGTCTCAAAGAAGTTTTTATTAAAACTACAAAATCTGTGTTTGATGCAAATGCTATAAACAACCTCTCTGTAAAACAATTATACTACGCTTTAAAAAGTTGAAATGTGCCAGCATCTAGGCCTGTTTAGGCCAAGTTACCCCCTACTGTAGGCTATTCCTATCATCTATTTAGCTCTAAAGATGAAATATTGGCATCATTTCTCATTTTATTTCTGCTTGAGAATGTTGTGCGGGGCTTCTCCTGTATGATTAAAACAGAAATGACTGACAAAATTGCTTTTAAACTGGAAATTCTTCTTCAGAAAAGACATATCTTTGATCAGTCCTATACTTGGTGGAAACATCTATATTTTTTTTTATAGATATAGCCTAGAAATTGCCTTTACCAGAAATTCCCTCATACACCTACAAGCCGTGACTCATATGAGAATAAGGTGCCTATACTGTATCTTATAGGAACATTCCAAAGTCAGGTTGTGGCTTACACCAGGGTTAATGTTACTCTAGAACATATGTGGCCTATGCAAAAGGTGTCTCTTATATTAGGGTACTGCTATTATGGCAGAGTTTATGGAATATACCCAATGTACAACTGATTTTTATGAATACTGAAGTGCTGCTCCGGAGGGAGACCCATTTCCTTTAGGAAAACTCATTTGGCCAGTCTGACAGACTTTTCAATTAACTCATCAACCATGTGGTGTGATTAAATGGCAGCTGTCTAGTTACTTGGAGCAGGATGGAGGCAGAATGTATCGCCTCTGTCGAAGGAGCTGTCTTCTCATGATGTCCCCGGATCCTGCCACAACTAAAACAGCATCTTAATGGTAGTCACACATTTGTAGTCAGATTTTCAAGACTTTGAATCACAACTTATCATGCTAACCTCTGTGATTGATTTAACTCATATATTGAGTTTTTGTTGTGAGGGAGAATGAAATCTAATGAACAGCATTATGAGTCATATGATTGGAATATTTTACCTCCTGTTGAGGAATATAACATTTAATGGCTAGAATTGTGCACACTTGAAATGAACAACATATTGCAACGTTTCCATATTCATAAGCGTATTAAACAATTCCATTCCAATAATAATACATATATATGCCTCAATGATTGCAGGTGTGGAAAAGAATCCGTGATACGTCATAAAATGAAGTACATTGCATTGTATGGTTCATTCTTGTTGCATGTTAGGAGGTGACCAGTTTTCTAATCCTGGCACAAAAATGCTTTTGGGTCATGTTGAACTAAGGGTATACTTTGTATACATTGCCAATGTCTTCAAAGGGTGAGTTCGGATAGCCTGAGGGTATGGTACTACAGAGGTTATACCAGACTTCCATGCTCTCAACATTCGTTATGGAAATATCACATTGTATTAGTTAAAGGTGCAAAGATTGTAGGCTGCTATACTGTAGGACCTTTTACACTTAAAATCATGGGCAGGAAAATTAACAGAATAACGTCGCTACAAATAGGTGTAATTGGATTCCATGTTATTTAGGACTTGCCCGTCATCCTATCCTGTCCTAAATCAGAACCTTTTATCATCTGAGACTGGACTATTTCATCTTCCTGGAGAAATACCTGCCTCCTAACTCTGATTACTTACAAAACGATGACTCTCTAAAATGAGACATGTTTTAGAGAAAGTCTTATTCAAGAAATTCAACCTCTTACATTTTATGAAAAAAGCAACACAGGAAAATTTGGGATGTACAGTTATTTTTTTTCTAAATTTTGAGAGGCTACATCACTTCTATGTGGTCTCTGTAAAACTCGTCAGTTTTATGAGAAGGTGATGGAAATTGCATGGCATGTGGTAGCTGGGGAACGAAAGCTTACTTTAACAGTATCTTGATAACAATGATGTTATTAGTTCCAGGCCCTCAGGATGGAGTCCGGTGTCAAAACCCATCATATCCCTCCCCTGCCTGTCTTTGATCCACACAAACTTGGAGTATCGTATTACTGTTCTACCGAGTACTGGACGTGAGATGTGTCTGTTATTAATCTGCTTCTGCTGCACATTAAAGTTTGTCATTTGGTTTAAAGAATTTACTAAATATTCCTACAATTTTCCAAGCACCTTGTTTCTAGAATGACTAGTTGTCTGTCCTGTGCAGGTGTAAAGGATAAACCTAAGAACCCTGCATTTGTGCACCATTTTTACTAAGCAGCATGCACCTGGCAGCTTCATGGTTTGCCCAAAGGTCTAGGGTAGTCCTAGACCTGTGTCCGTTTGGTGTCTGGATCAGGCTCCAGCTGCTCTCAGACGTCATTAAATTCAATATGGTGATAACAATTTTTAGACTATTTAAATAAATATTTTGCCATTTTGAGGCCCAGACGATACGCACTTGTAGCAGATGCTTGTTGACAAATAATGATTGACTAGAGATACTATAAGGACAGTCGGCCAATACAGATCTAAGTCATGTCAGATGGATAGCACACAAGAAGCACTCAGTGGATCAGCACCTTGCCAGCTATCTCATGTCAATTGTGTTTCAGCATCAAGGGTGGAGCATGACCTCTCAAAGTTCACAAATCACATAACTTCTCAAATCTGGATGTGTCACCTGTTTAAAAAAGAAAGAGAAAGATTTCGTGTAAAAGGTCTTTTTCGGAGTTTTATCTAGTAGATTGAGGCCTTTCCTGTGGTGGAGTTTGGAGAGAGGAAGCTTCAGTAGAATAGAAAAAAAAAAGATGATTAAGGTATCTGATTTACGGAGCCAATGATGATAGGGAGTGACAACATAAAATGGAATCCAATTACACTATTCTGTAAGGGTGTTTTTTTTTCTGTCAACCTTCCACCTGTCTGATGTGATTTGGGACCGCTATAATCTGTTTAGGTTAGTTTCCTGGACTCACATTTGAGGAACTTTTAGCACTTGAATTTCATCCTAACTGAGTTGGTTCTGTTATTCATTTCAGTATTGAGTCATTTCAGTGCATCTTTGCAGACGGATGTTTCTACTTCATCAGGTCTTTATGTTTATGTTAATTTTATACAAATGCAAAGTAAATTTTTAGCTGAATCTATTATTGCAAGTGTCCCACAACAGCCATTAATGTCATCTGTGGAAACATTCAGATTGCTTTAAGGTCTTGATGTTCAAATCAATTGTGAAAATAGTTCCATCTCATTCCCTAAATTGATGCTTTATTAAATCCATGTTTTAATTGCATTCGAGTCATAACCACATGTTGCATTTTCTACTGCCTTTCAGAGATGATTAGTAAAAACTCAACAGTGAAGTGATTGTTTGTGTCCAGTTCATTGCCCTTTTAAATGGCAATTCCTGTCCTATTTTTCCGAGATTACTTCTTTAAATTAAAACAGCAAATCAAGGATTTAGTCCAGATTTACTTCAAATTAAGTCAACTTACCATAACAAATAAAGGAGAACAGATAGCTGCCAATTGTGAAACTCCTTTTTCCCTCAAAGGGTTGCTATCCCAAGATCAGCCTTGCAAAAATAAACTTAATAAAAATGATAGTTATGATCTACATAGAAGAAAAAAAGAAAATTATCTGGATTGACTCAAGGCTTTTTTGTTGCTTATAAGCCTACAAAGTAATCCAAGAGCCAAAATGAATTCAATATTTTGAAAAAGTGTCATGCTTTATTTTCTTATGTATGTGAATGTCTTCCTAATATAGCCCATGAGAAAGTAACAATTAAGATTTATTAAATATTGACATTTAAAACCTATGCTTTATTTCCTTTATATGCAATAAAAAAAGAAATGAAACTGTTTGACCAAAAGTTTTTCCTGTTTTTAATAACTTAATTGTTGACGATTTATTGCCTTCACACTTTACACCATTTATGGATTGTAATATCAGATGCTGACATGAACACACAATAACTTGCGGATGATTAAAGGTCTGAAAATATGTGATAAAACCTGCGATACCTGCTAGCTGTTTGTCATTTTTGTGTGGGTCAGTAAAATTATTTTTTCCTGTAATGCCTGAAACATGCTTTAATGTAGTCCTGCCAAGCTCAGCTGCTTTCAGGAATGAAGACTAATCAAGTATGATGATTATGTGGTGGTCCCGCGTCGTCTTCGAGGTACCTTCGTGGTCCTCGTGGGCGACATCGAGAGCACCTCTATTGCCCGACGCCTGGGGGCGCTGGAGTCCAGCGCCACGTCACCACTTGGTCACGTGGCCCTTGACTTCGGTGTATATAAGGCCGTTGTACGGCCTTCCTCAGGGTCAGTCCAGCCCCGACTGACCATCGTGAGCGATGGTTGGCGGCTGCCCGGCTACCATATCCTAGTACTCCTCTGTGCTGCTGCACAGAGGAGGTGTATGTGGAATATCAACTGTAGACACTAGAAGGCCTAGTGTCGAACCTGTTATAGAGTTCAAACTCTGCCACCTGTAACTGTGATCGAGAACGGCTGATGCCTATGTGTTATTAGACAATAAAGTTTTAACTGGAACCTGAATAGTTGTTCTTCGTTGTTTATCGAAAGATTCGATATAACATCGAGGGGTAGAACGCTACACTGGTGCCGTGACCAGTTGTTAACTTTAGTCCGCATAGGTACTGCGAGCTTAAGTTCGACATGCAGGGTCACTTGGATGAAGGTGATGACCCCATTCACCAACATCAAGTGACTACAGGGCCGTTAGTGGATAGGAATGATCCACTAATTGGTGGTGGTTTGAACCACACCCTGATATTAGGTCCATCGTCTGACCCGTTGGGCCTGTATCAAAGGAGCCGACTACTCAATTGGCGAGTATCGACTCAACTCTCTCCGGCGGCTGAGAACTTCTTAAGGACACAGAGTCAGTCCTATGTAGAAAAATCAGCCTCGCCCGTGGGAACTCCAATGGGCCTTGGCAGTTGGTCCTTCGAGGGTCCCTCGCCCGTGTCGATACAAGGAAGTATTGACAGTGGCAGGGGACTCAACGAGGAGTTGCTACAAGAGCAGCAACGCCAACTGCGCCAGGGTCGCCAGCAGTTGGACGCTCTCGCGAGTAACACCACGAAAGCTCAGGAGAAGAGTACAGAAATAGAGCTGAAATTGGAACAGCTTAGGCAGCAGGCGTTAGAGGCTTCGAACAAGACTCAGATCGCGAATAGGGAACTTAATGATCTTCAGGAGAAGGTCAAGCAGCTCTCTAGCGAAAAGGAGTCCTTGCTTGCAACGAAGTCAGAGATCGAGCGTAGTCGGTTGACAGCAGTTGAGTGTCAATCGCTAAAAGCGAAAATCGATCGCCTTGCTACTAGCCGCCGAGAATGTGTCGAGAGAGCTCGAAACGATTTTCGGGATGCCCAGCACGAGCAGATGTCCCTTAAACATAAGTTGAAACTACAAGAAGTAGAAAAGACTATGTTAGAGGAACAACTACAAGAGTTGCGGCATGAGTTGAACCAACAATCAGCCGAGCATACTGAAGAAGTAGCTGAGCACCTAACGGCTTATGAAAAGCAGGTGAGCCAGCTACGTCAGGAACGGGAGTCGTTACTCTGTCAGATGCAAGCTGACGAGGATGCACGAGCCAGGGACGAAGCAGAAATGCGGCGTCGCTGTGAGGAACAAATCGAACACGCAAATAAAATGGCGGAATATCAGGTCCTAATGGAACAGAAAGCGAGGCACGAGGCCGAGCTTAATTCCTTGAAGTCTGAAACCCTAGTAGCCCAGTCACTGAAAGATCAGAAGAATTCGGATACTCTGGGAGCCATGCGTGATGAAATCGATGAGCTCCGACGAGAGATATTGTCTCGCAGGAAGGCTGACGAAGCCAGGGTAAATAAAGAAGTTCGAGATGAACTCGCACTCGAAGAACGTCTGAAGGAGCAGACGGAATCGAAAGTGCGTACCGCTAGACTTCGAGATAAGCAACAAAGTAGTGAATGCAGCACTACTAAGGTTGCTATTCAAGGGGATCTAGTCGAAAACCCTGACTACAGAGAGTGGCTCGACCGTGCCATGAAGGAGGTCAAGCAACTCTTTGCCATCAGCGAGCAACGAGATCTCTCGAAGCCTGAACATACCCGTCTGGAATTCCTAGTATCGGAATTAAGGCAAGCGGAACGTTCAAAACAGCAGGCAGAGATAGATAGAATGGTGGGAGCAATCGACGACATCTCGAAAATCGATTCGAGGTCGCGTCGGACCCTACCTGTTCCTTCGATGCCATGCACCGATGGTCTAAGTGGAGTGATCGGACAGTTCTCGACCCCTACCACGACCCAACAACATGTTGATCCGCCCAAATATAGGGATATCAGATTCGAGGCTTCGCGCTTGAGTGAAGCTGATTCGGGTAATCCCTGGGGGATGAATCACAGTCGTGCAGACACGACTATGAGAAACATGGGGATGGACCATCAAATACCTAGAAGAGGCACAACATTCGCTCTCGATCAGGTCAGGAGATCAAGCAGAATGTTTGAAAACACCTCTATCGGGCATGAACCAGCCCATACTAGGTCAGTCGAGTGCCCTCCATTTACATGGAAGGACGATTGGCTCCGTTGGTACCACGGATTCAATCACGTCCGTCGTGTAAATGTATGGACCTCGAGTATGGCATTAGCTCAACTCCTCATGTTACTCCAGAATGGCCCTGCAGCTGATACTGTGTGGCTATGGGAGGAGCATGGAGATGGGACTCTGGAGGGACTGGTCGACATGGTAACGGAAGCCATGACTTCTAGCCTTCAGGACCCCATTGTTACAATGGAGAAGAGACGCCAAGGCAAGAACGAAAGCATTAGAGCCTATGGCTTTGCTTTAAAGCGTCTTGCCGGCGATGCCTATCCAGGTGTGGACTTCTCGGTTGAATGGGTCATAACCAAAGTCAACCAGTTGTTCATAGGAGGATTGTATGACGTTGATTTACAACAAGACGTTCTTCGGGAGTGGCGCACTTACATGTCCCTAAAGGATCTCATGGACTTGGCAGACGAGTTGTTGCGGAAACGACAACTCCTGCCGAAGTTGGTGAATCCTACCTCGACAAATGCATTGTCGGCGCTGGCCGACGCCGCTTTGGTCGAGGAAGGGCAGGGGGAAGTGTCCTCATACTCGAAGCCCGGGGCGGGGAGTAAGACTAAGAAAGGTCAGAAATCCGCTAGTAAATCGAAAACACCAAACAAGGCCTCCAAACCAAAGGTACAGGAGCAGACCTTCTCGCTGAGTCAATTGAAGAATTTACTCAGGGTTATCGAGGGAGGGGATGTCCCTGGTACTAGCTCGGAAAAGCCGAGTACCCCTCCGTCCGACGCCAAGTGTTGGAACTGCAAGAAGCAGGGGCATTTTGCACAAACTTGCCCCGAGCCGATTAAGGGTCTACCACCTGACGCGACGGAAAACTGAGGCGGGCGGCTCGACGTGGCAATCGAGCTGCCCGACCATCGAAAAGCCAAGGTATCAGCACCTCTGGCACTCCTGATCAGACGACAGTAGATTTGAGGGAACTAGGTAAGGTCCCGGTAGGGCCGTCCCAGCCCTTTACCACAGTGGCACCGGTTGATCACCGGTCGGGTTCCGAAGATGTCGGTGTAGAAAAAGCCTCAATGGCCAAGGAACAGGGCGCTGGCAGCCCGAACTCCGAGGTTGAGGGTTCGACTGGATCAAAAGTGAAAGTCGACGCCGGGAGAGAGGCCCTGATGCGGCAGCTGGCCAGAGTCTGCGCAACAGAGCTTCCCTCAGGTGATCCCTGTCTCTCTTTTCTGAAGAAGAGGGGGATCGATCTGAGTACTGACGTAGGGTTGAGAATGCTAGCAGGAACCGCCCCCTTGTCGGGGAAATGATGGTACCTGTCTGCAGAGATTCGAGGACGTTCTCTAGACTTCCTGATAGATACTGGTGCCAGCCACACCATTGTCTCTCGGGAACTCGCGAAAACGTTAGTGGTGCCGTCAGATAATCTCTACGAGGGAATAACGGCGTGCACTGCGTCTGGAGCTGAAATGCGGACCTATGGTCGATTGGTTTTACCTCTTAAGGTCGCATGTGTTTAGCCCAATAGTGGCCGATGTGGCTGACGATGGCATTTTGGGGCTCGACTTCGCGGCATTATACGGTATGATCCTGAATCCAAGGACGGGTCAATTGGTCATGACCGAGCCAGTAGAAGAGCACCATCAGTGTAAACTGAAGAGAGTGTCATCGATAGCCTCAGTAGCACAGACCACTAGGATACCTGCCAGACATTGGTGCGATGTCTTGGTAAAATCCGACGGTCTGGAAAGAGACCGACAGGGCATAGTCGAACCCGACCTGAAAACTCTGAGAGCTTTCGGGTTGGTTGGTGAGGCTGCCCTTGTCAGCAATGTCCGTCGAACAGTGTTTCCCGTCTGTAATCCACTGAATCGAGACATTGTCCTGGAGAAAGGCCAGGTGGTCGGTACTGTACAATACGCTGACAGAAACGGTGAACTTTCTTCACCGGAGGTAGGATCTGTGATGACGCGTCTCGAGCAAGAAGCTGCGGACATCGAGACGGCGGAAATCGCGAGCACCCGCACGGGGGAGCTCCCTACCTGGCTGTTAGACATGTATGGCGACACCCACCTGACTCAGCCAGAAGAAAGACTGAAACTGTCCGCCTTACTACGTAAGCATGTGGACGTCTTTAAATCCCCAGATGTCTGCATAACATCGACACGGGTGACGCACAACCAATCCGAGTCCCTTATAGAAGGATTCCGCTGAGCAAGAAAGCTGCGGCGGATGAACAACTTAAGGAGATGTTGGATACGGGGGTGGTTAGGCCAAGTACTAGTCCCTGGTCCAGTCCCGTCCAGATGGTGACGAAGAAGGATGGAACCATGAGATTCTGCGTCGACTATCGATGTCTGAATGGAGTGACTAAGAAAAATGCTTACCCCCTCCCGCGCATCGACGAATCCTTAGATGCCCTAGGAGGAAATAAGTGGTTTAGTTGTCTCGATCTCCAATCGGGATATTGGCAGATCGGGATGAATCCCGACGACGTCGAGAAAACCGCTTTTTCCTACCAGAGGGGGCTCTACGAGTTCGATCGTATGGCGTTTGGTTTGTGTAACGCCCCCGCCACATTCGAGCGAATGATGGAGGAGATGTTGAGAGGTTTGCTAGGTAAAAGTTGCCTGGTTTACCTCGATGATATCATCGTCTTCGGCAAAACGACGGATGAAGCAATGGCGAATCTGGCAGAAGTCTTCAACAGGATTCGGGCATGGGGACTGAAGCTGAAACCTAGAAAGTGTCAACTTTTTAGGACTTCAGTCGAGTACCTCGGCCGAATCGTGTCTGAACAGGGTATAGAAGCCAACCCGGGGAAAATTAGCGATGTAATGACTTGGGCTAGGCCCACTAAAGTGAAGGAAATTCGATCCTTCATTGGTTTTTGTTCCTACTACCGTGAGTTCATCCCGGGGTTCGCGGAACTCGTAAGCCCTTTACAGGACTTAGTGATCCAAAAACCTAAAGGTAGTAGAGGTCGTTACGAGGCATTCGCGTGGACGGAAAGAGCCGAACATGCCTTTGTCGAGTTAAAACGAAGTTTCAGGGAGACACCTGTGCTTCGATTCCCAACATCCGACGGTCGTTTTATCTTGGACACTGACGCTAGTAATACCGCGATCGGGGCTGTTCTATCCCAAGTACAGGAAGGAGTGGAGGTCCCGATCTCGTTTGCTAGCAACACTCTAAGTAAAACACAACGAAACTACTGCACCACCAAAAGAGAACTGCTGGCGGTTGTCGTGTACACCAGGAAGTTTAGGCACTACCTTTACGGTGGTAACTTCACTATCCGCACCGATCATTCGTCTTTGAAATGGCTCCTGAATTTCAAAGAGGCTGAAGGAATGATGGGTAGGTGGCTGGCCCACCTTTCGGAGTTCGGTCTCGAAAACTCTAAGATCGAACATCGAAGTGGGGCCAAGCATTTAAACGCCGATGGTCTTAGTCGTATCCCTGTGCGGCTATGCCAGAGGTCGGATTGCACAGACTGTGGCAGTCATAATGCTGTAATGGCAGCTGTAGGTGGTTTAGTAGACAGCCGGGTGGGAGTTGCATTTTGGTCTCTCGATGAACTCATTGATGCTCAGAAAGCGGACGCGGACATCAAACGAGTTGCTGAATGGCTAGTTAAGGGGGCTAAACCCACTAGGCCTGATGTATCAATCGAGAGCGCCGAAGTACGGAAATTAGTAGGGCAATGGCCTCTATTAACCTTCCGTGAAGGCTTGTTGTGTCGCTGGAAAGTCGAGGCGGGTCGAGCTAGACGCACGATTCAAGTAGTTGTACCACGCCAACTGAGGGGTGAGGTACTCTCCTTTTGCCACGGACACCGAACAGCGGCACATTTTGGTCGTAAACGAACGCTCGAAAAGGTGAAAAGGAGATATTACTGGCCCGGAATGGGAAAGGACATAGGTCGTTGGGTTCGGCACTGTCCTACCTGTTGCCTGGTAAAGCCCGGCGAGGGCATGGGTAAGTCTCCCCTGCACCAAGAGTTGTTCGGGGTGAGATTCGGGAGGATAGCTATGGATATCATCTCGGGATTTGCACCCACGCCAAACAAGAATACTTGCATGTTAGTAATCCAGGATTACTTCACCAAGTATGTACGCGCTATTCCCCTACCAAATCACACGGCAGAGACCTGTGCGGAGGCCTTCGTGGACGAATGGGTTTTGACCTTTGGAGTCCCGTTGCTTCTGCATTCCGACCAAGGTCGAGAATTAGAATCTCGACTCTTCTCTGAGATGTGTGAATATTTGACGATTGTAAAACAGAGAACCAATCCATACAGACCACAGAGCGATGGTCAGGTGGAAAGGTTCAATAGAACGTTGATCCAGAGTCTGACTATGTTGGTAGACAAACATATGGACGACTGGGATGAACAGGCTAAATATGTGGTGTCCGCATATAACAGCTCTGAGCACAGTTCTACTGGATGCAGTCCAAATATGATGGTATTCGGGGAAGAAATTCTCATGCCAGCGGATGTGATTTTCGGCTCAATCGAGAACCCACTTGAAGTCCCTTGTTCCGTCACTTTCGTGGAACAACTTCGTGACCGATTGAGGGAGAGTTATAGCATGGTAAGGGAAAACTTAGGTAAATCTGCGGAACGCCAGAAGGTCGGGTATGACTATGGGCTAAAGCAGAGAAGATACTCAGTTGGGGAACAGGTGGTGAGGTACCACACCCCCCAAGCAGCTATGAAGCTTGCCCCCAACTGGGATGGGCCGTTCGTAGTAGATTCTGTCCTCTCTGAGTCGACATTATTACTTCGATCATCCCGCGGACGGTTGCAAAAGAGCAATGTTGATAGAGTGCGCCGGTGGTTGGGCGTAGAGCTATCACAAACTGTCGAGTTGTTGCAACCACGACTTGATGATGATTCACCTTCTCGTAAGGCTACGAAAAGGGCTAAGTCTGTTTCTGGACAGGTCGAAATAGAGATCGAAAGGTCGCGGCCAGAAGTTCAGTCTAAAAAACTAACTACGCAGGGTCATCGAAAACGACAGCAAAAGGCTCGAAAACTGAGCGAGGTGGAGGTGTTGGATGCCAGTAAACCATCAAAGCGGCGCCGTGGTAGACCGGCCCGTCGAGATAAGTCGAAAGCATCTAAACCGCCTTTGAAGGGATGTCGGAAGACCGGCCCCCCCCTCAAAGGTGCGAACGACTAAACAAACTTCACATCGAAACGTCTCGATTGAAGTCAAGGATCAGTCACTCCAGTCCGGACCTATGACTCGAGCGAGGCTTAAGCGCCAAGGCTCATCAAAGGAACGGTCAGCGAGTGTCGAGGATGAAAGGAAATCCAGAGCAAACACTCTGGCTCCTACATCCACACCGTCACAAGTGATGGGAGGCAGACGCCGACAGAAACGGGTTAATAGCCCGGTCGGCCCGGCCACATCAAAGGACAGCGGGCTAGGAGGGGGTGATAGTAACCCGCCCCGAGGCTCAACACTCGTTCCTGTAGTAAAGGTTAAAATCAGGAAAAGTCCTAGATTAAACCCTACTCAGTAATCGATGTTTCGCACAATACTAAGCAGCAGCTTTACTAACCTGTGTTTTTAACGAGGCTTTAAAATAACGGGTGCCGTTCTTGAGTAAATCTGTCTGTGGATGTGAGGCCGACGGTGAATAAAAAATTACACAACGAGAAGTCATGCGATTGTCTCTTAGTTTGAGACAACCTGATGCTAGAGACATGGAAATGTGGGGCGTCCGTCTTTTATTTTGCCTGTTTGGAGGGGTTCCCAGCATAGGCTGGTGGATTCTGCCCGAAGGGTAGATCCATATTGGAACCATTTTTTTTAAATCCCGGTAGTCTGATGAAGGGGGGGGTGCCCAAATTATCCATGTTAATAGTGTTGGAACCCATAGACCGCATAGGAAATAACGGCATATGCAAAAATTGCGACTGGAGAACCAGAGCGTGACGGTGAGGGGAGAGTGAGTCATTCTAGTTTTTGAGCATTACCTTATTTGGTCATGGCGTGATGCGCTGTGGACCAATAGGGCTCGCCCTCCTCGGTCACGTAGGCCCTTCCTCCAATCAGAGGCGTGCGCCACAGGGATAAAAGGCCGCGTCGCCCACCACGGAGGTCACATCTGCGCCCTTCTCGTGAGAGTCGGACGCAGATAAGCTGGACTAAGCCTAGCTTATTCCAGATGTTACGCTCCGTCTGGGGACTTCCTATCTGAGTGTAGGAGGTCTCCCCGCCTAGTGTCGAGGGACACGACCTGCGTGAGCGCAGGTTCGTGTTCTCTCGAGGCTCCAGTCTTCGGTCCCTCGAGCCGCCTGAGTGCGGTTCGAGGTACATCGAAGGCACCTTCGAGGCTTCGACCTGCCAGAGTGCGGATCGAAAAACCTCGAAGATTCTCTTCGACGTCTCGTCCCGTCTGAGTACGGTTCGAGACCCGGAGTCTTCTCTCCCTGGTGGAACCCGGCAGTTCAGGAAGAACCATGGGGTCCTCGTCCGAAGAGCAGTCAGGGTACAGCTCTTCGGCGAGCCACAAGTCGCAGAAGAAGAAGAAGAAGAAGTCCAAAAGGACCAGACCCGAGCAAGAGCTCGAGTCTACCTCGGCTAAAAGTGCAGCCCTTCTGAAGCAGATCGAGGATGCACAGAAAGCCTTGGCCGAGTCCCAGGAGCGGGAGAAGGAGCTCCGCCGGAAGGCGAAAGAGGCAGCTAAGCAGCAGAAACGCGACTTGAAGGTCGCAGCTGCTGCCGCCTCGAGAGATTCCCGTCCCGTCTGAGTACGGTTCGAGACCCGGAGTCTTCTCTCCCTGGTGGAACCCGGCAGTTCAGGAAGAACCATGGGGTCCTCGTCCGACGAGCAGTCAGGGTACAGCTCTTCGGCGAGCCACAAGTCGCAGAAGAAGAAGAAGAAGAAGTCCAAAAGGACCAGACCCGAGCAAGAGCTCGATGAGATCGAGGTCGACGAGCCGTCGACGCCTGCTCCATCGCAAAAGTGCTACCCCTTCAGGTTCTAAGGGCAAGAAGCCCACTGAATCAAAGGCATCCAAGGACACCTTGAAAGATTTCAAGATCCCTAGGGTGCCCAAGAAGGAAGGCAGCAAAAAAGAAATCCGCAGCCAAGAAGGCTCCGGCCCGGGAGAGGAGTAGCGAGTCTACTGCTCCACCGGAACCTGGAACCGAGCCGTCGGAGGTCGATGCCGGTGCCGTGGAGAGCACCGTATCCTCACCCCCAGACACGGCCAGGGCTGTCGACGAGTGGAAGCGACTGTCAGCGATCACTGCCAAACGACGTGCTGAGTACGTCGATGACAGGCCACTGACAAAGCTTCAGGACTACCGCAAGAATGGTCAAGTGGTACTCCCTAGTCTCGTCGGAAAGGATGGTAGTGACGACGAGGAATGGTATTCGGACGATAGTCATGCCATTGACTGGTATGTCTCGATGATCGAGAATATCACGAATGCCTCAGACTCGTCGGGGGTGTCGCTGCCCGAGCGACAGCGGATTGGGTTCGCATGGCGCATCTTCAATCCAGGGCAGCAGTGTGCTTTCGAGAACTGCACACGTAAGGGGTTCCCCCCTTGCGTATACGCGACGGACGGCAGGTATGCTCGACACTTGGTTGAAGAGCATCGAGCCATCCGTCCGCAGTTCGGTTGTGTTAAGGTGGAAAAGACCATTCCATGTTATCAGAACCCTGATGACCCGACCTCTCCTCCTTTCGTGACTTCACGAAGGGGCTTGATGGCGCGTCATCTTAAGTCGTACAAGCAGCCCCATAAGTACAACGCCGAGGGCGCTATCCAACTAGTGGAGACGCTGGTTGGAAAGTGCAAACGGAATGAGAAAACAGGCGCGCCGACTAGACACTGGATGCGGATGGCCCCCGCACCCCCGTCTACGAAGTGCCTGTATATCAGACCGGAGCTGATGCCCGCTTTCTACGGTGCCTACCCTGAGTTCAGGGTAGAGCAACGGAAGAAGCGGGAGGCCAGTCGTCCTCGGGACCCAGGACCGACAGCTTCAACGAGTGGGAACAAGAGGCCCCACTCTACAGAAGCTGGGAAGTCTGCCGGTTCGACTGAACCTAAGAAGCCTAAGCCGCAGGCTGCCCCCTCGAAGCCCGAAAAGGCATCGAAAGCCGCCCCGGCCCCGGCTCCCAAAAAGTCGAAGACTGCTTCGACCGGTTCAGCCAAACCAAGCACCAGTGGTGCTAAAACTGGAGGCAAGACGGTGGAATCCCGGAGTGGTCGTGATCGGCAACCCAAGGTGACCACCAACTCGTCTCCCCCTGTCAAACCCCCTGCGGCGGCGGAGGACAGCACCCCAGCTGCCACGCCGCATGTTCATGTGGGAGGTGCGACACTGACCTCGGCAGCAGGAGCTAGCTTCTCCAAGGTCGTGACAGGCACCGACACCCCAACAGCAACCTTGCGTTGGGAGTTGGCACAGCCTGCCTACGGCGATGGCGTCGAACGTGGGGTCCCGAAGACGTTCGTGGAACGTTGTAAGGGACTCCTACAAATGACGGGCAGCCCTGCTATCGACAAGTTCGGTGAGGCATTTCGTGAGGAAGCAAGTGCCTACTTGTTCGGCCTGTTCGACAGAACGAACATGGCCATCCGTAACGAGCTCCTTCCGGCTCTTAGGAATGAGGCGCGCCAGACCGTTCAGATGGAGATGGACTCTCGTCTGACCGATGTCCGAATACGTCTCAATAACTTTGAGGCACAGGCCCAATATGATATTACCAAGAGGGATAGTATCATAGAAGGCTGGGAGGAAATCGACCGCGAATTCTTTAGAGTCTTCGGGGTCCAACTCTCGGAATGGATGAGGGACAAACACCATGGCGTCCAAACCCTGAAGCCTGTTCGAACCGAGCCCTCTCGCGAAGCGCAGAGGTACCTCGTCGAGGGTGGAGTGATTCCTGACGTCAGGACGCTGGCGGCTCAGACAAATCCATTGAGAGAATTGTCTCCAAAGATGGACAGTCTGAGCTCGGCTATGATGATGTTGGGCCGAGAGCAGGTGGTGCAGGACAAGCCTGACACCCCGGGTAGGTCTCTCGGTGCCTCCGTCTACCCACCAGCAGCCCCGTCTTCCTCCTCGGTTCCCTTGATAACCCTCTCGGGAACCACCGAGCCTACGCCGCCACCGGTCCAGAGAGTGGTGTCACCGGGGATCCATCCGGATCTTCAGGGCATCATACCTCTGGCCCCGGCGAACGTAGCCGTCTGCCCGGACCCGTCGGCTTCCGCCCAAGCAGTAGAACCTGCCGCGGTGGAACAGTCGATGGATATAGACGGGGATGTCGATGTCATCGGTCACTCTCCAACGGCTCCCCCTGACCAGGGAGGCAAGGACGACCATGAAGGTCGGGAGAGCGACGACGACGACGACGGAAGTGACTCAGCAGACTCGGCCGTTCTCCACTCAGATGCTGAGGGGGACTCCCGGGATGCACCCGAGACCTCTAACGAGGCTTGGAGTACGACAATGGACCGTGTGGCTCCATTGCCGGAGTCGCCGACGTTTTCGGGCCAGCTAGCCGCCAGTGCTTCACACGAGGAGGAACGCACTGACGGGGAGCAGGCTGAAATCGACGCCGCTACAGGGTCCATCTCGGGGGATCAGTAGTATGACTCTACTGTTCCTCCTCTCCAGCTTGGATCGCTGACATCGGACAGAGTCTCGATGTCAGCACGGAACCCCTGGGAACTTGTTCCCAGACGACGGTGTACCCTCCACGAGTGGGGGTACCTTTCCAGTCCCCGGACCTTCCTGCGAAGCTGTGTGGATCCGACGCCACCCAGGTCTTAGGACCCGGTGGTGCCACACATCCTCGGCCTCACGGTCGAAGGACCATCATAGTCGTAATGTACACTATGGATGGGCTTCCTACGCTGGAAGGAGCTTCTCAACGAGACAGGGAGGAAACGACACGACCCCGGTTACCATACCCGGTCGTGCCTCCCTCGGATCGACCAGGAGCAGGTCGTGAAGCAGTGTTTCGACACTGGTCTCCTACGTTGGAGGGAGCGACGCCTTATAAATTAACTGTGATAATAATTTTTTTTCTACAGTACAGTAGAAACTATTTATATACATATTCCTCTACTGTTTCTGTCGACTATGTTGACAGATCCAGTAGTTCATATTATTATCTATTTGTTTAGACTGATCCGGGGTCTCTGAATTTTCGGAGACCTCGTTTCAGTCTAGTGGGGGGGTGGTGTGGTGGTCCCGCGTCGTCTTCGAGGTACCTTCGTGGTCCTCGTGGGCGACATCGAGAGCACCTCTATTGCCCGACGCCTGGGGGCGCTGGAGTCCAGCGCCACGTCACCACTTGGTGTATATAAGGCCGTTGTACGGCCTTCCTCAGGGTCAGTCCAGCCCCGACTGACCATCGTGAGCGATGGTTGGCGGCTGCCCGGCTACCATATCCTAGTACTCCTCTGTGCTGCTGCACAGAGGAGGTGTATGTGGAATATCAACTGTAGACACTAGAAGGCCTAGTGTCGAACCTGTTATAGAGTTCAAACTCTGCCACCTGTAACTGTGATCGAGAACGGCTGATGCCTATGTGTTATTAGACAATAAAGTTTTAACTGGAACCTGAATAGTTGTTCTTCGTTGTTTATCGAAAGATTCGATATAACATCGAGGGGTAGAACGCTACAATTACAAATATGAAAATGTCCCATATAAGGTGCATGAATTCGTTATATTCCATAGCCTCAGTAGAAGTGTGTCAAATAGTGGTTTGCTGGAATCATCGTGTTTGCTGAGAACTAAGTCAATTGTCTCCTAAATTTCTGAGTCTTCTGAACCAATGTAGCTAGTGAATGGGTGGTCAGTATTGACTCTGACTTGATTATCAAATCAAGCATCCTGGATTTTCAGCACTGTCTTTGTTTCACAAGTCACAGACGTTTTGAAGTACATAGTCAGACATTCAGGATACACCTAGGATACACCTATAGACTTTCAAAAATGGGTCCAAAAGAAATCTTATGCTTATTTTCTATATTGATAGGGATATCCATATTGTAGGGGTGTTACCTGCACCGCTGCATGCGGTGAAAATAGCCCCATAGAGCCCTGCAGTAGTATACCACAGGTACACCTGGAGGGAGGAGACTGGGGGGCATGGTGTATGATTGTAAATCTGTCCCTTATGGCATTGATATGAGTGAAGCTGATGCCCTGGGAACAAAGGTAACATATTGAGCTACATCTGGATATATCCCCCCCTCCTCTTTCATTATTACAAGTACATATATACATGAAGATTTTTCTTGTATGAGGGTTAGGTATAGTATAAAAGTCCAGTCTTTTAGCTTTAAATAAGTTGATACATGCTAGGCTGTATTTTGAGTAGTTTAGAAAGGATTTAGGGTTATAATGAGGCATGTCTAAGCCTTCAAAAGTGCTTTTTTGGATGTCTGGGCTAAATTATTAAATACAGTGAATAGGAATGACAGAATGAACTGGATATGCTGTTGAGTAATGCATTAACCTTCAAACACTTTAGGAATTTCAAGGTTACCATGTATATTAAAGGCATAATGAACAATCAAAATGCACCATCTAGGCGGCACTCCTACACTGCTGAGACTTCTGTGTAGCCCTGTATGGTGGGGGTAGTAGAGTGATAGTGTGTGCACAGACCATGACTACTTTCTACCTGCAGTTTGTATGGGGAACTTACCACAGAAAATGCCTGACCTTCACTCACACTTCTCTCAATATTTCAAAAGATTAGAAAAAATATTGACATGGGGGTTGCTGCATTGTCTATCAAAAACGTTGTGTGACAAAATGTTGTATCCTGTGTGACGAATATTTCTAGTAGGGGGTAAAACCCCTACATATATTGTCACACTCATGCATTGCCCAAGTATGACACAACTTGAAGATTTCAACCTCAAGAGTCTTTCTGGTGCTTTGGCAATCCTCTAGCCCATCGCGTAGTCACGTTGCCCTCAGTGATTTCATGTCATATTTCTTAGCACAGTATATCAGATGTAAAGCCTTTATGGCATTTAGTTGCATGTCATAAAGGTAGAAATATCTGAAATGTTAAATCATAATCAATACACCGTAAACAATACATCAGTAGATGTTCCACTAGATCATGTATTTACATACTTCAGGCCAGACACCACTCTGTCTATAGCATCATGGATCATAACTCAGCAAACACCTCAATAAATGCAATGCAAAAAGTCATCACTGCTGTATACTTAATCTACCACAACCTGACGGTGCCCCTGACCGAGATGACATTATGTCCTCTATTACTGGCATACATTAAAGTACCCATTAAACTTTACTTGCCACTCCATCACCCCCTGCCTCTAATAACAATTAGAGCAGTTCATACTCCTGTTCCCCTAGCTTTGCACAATGGGAAGCTTCATGTACAGGCCTGCAAGTTGTAAAACTTATCTACTTGATGAGACCTTCTCCCGTAGGTGCTAACTAGTGTTTCATAAAGAAAAAAACACTATTGATTTAAGTATAGGACAGCATAGAGTGAATCCATTAGCCAAGGCCTTTGTCGGCCTCGCCGGGTTTAGGTAGATACAGTATATCCCTATGACTTATTTTAGTCTCTGCATAATATATAACAAAGAAGAAAAAAACAGCAGTGGTGGTCTGGCAGATCTGCTCCTTCGGCCGTGACTCTATTACAGGGAGGGATGTATAGATACTTTACTTTTACCAACGCTTCTCGCTGCTTATGAGAAATATTTATTTTTGAACTTTCTTTATTTGAGTATGAAGCAGATATCCTTTCCTTTTGATAACTATAACAAAATAAGAAGAATAAATACCTCAGAAACTCCTTGAAGACAATAGGCTCTATGTCTGGTACTTAATTTCTTCCCCCAGGTTATTTAATCAACTGTTATACATAGTAAAGAACACTTGACTTCTTGCTTGGAGGATGAGTCGGTGGGCCTTTCTGGTTTTATTACTGTTTGGAAATTTGAATGAGATGTCAGTGTCAATTCCATTCTCAAACATAAAGATGATACTCTCTGTCACTTGAGGTTTTCCCTGACTGCTGTAACACTATAAAAAAAGTACTATGCCACTGCCTGGTCCATTTAGAGAGACTATTACCCAGTGAGAGTTGTTAGTGCAATATCCATA
The DNA here is from genome assembly GCA_949317995.1 of Acholoe squamosa. Lineage (NCBI taxonomy): Eukaryota > Metazoa > Annelida > Polychaeta > Phyllodocida > Polynoidae > Acholoe > Acholoe squamosa. The sequence goes on along the minus strand of OX439050.1, from coordinate 10,763,129 downwards.
GTCAGTAAATTACTCTATATATCATTTACTTGGTGATCAAAGGTGAATGTCTGTGGGTGATGCCTTGAGGAGACTGCAACCTTCAAATTCTTATATTATATTTTACATGCTATACCTATAAGGATCACAGATTTTCCTTGTACTGTCCTGTTTCAATATAGCTACTACAGTACGTCACTGCAATGCAAGACCAATAGATAATTGTTCAGTTTTACAAAGATTCCTGGTAGATTCAACAGGTACTTCATAAGCACTGGTTCCACAGACCTAAATCGGTCGGATTAGCACTAATCCGACCGATTTTTTTCTATACTTTTGATATATTATAAATCGTCGGATGAGAGGGCTATTCTGACCGATTGTATGGCTGTGGAACCAACGCTTTAGAGTGCAAAATCTGTAGTGCATGTTATTTGTAGATGCCTGAGTAAGTTGCCAGCACCATGGCTATCATGACATTTGGCAGATGTATATCCTTTCAGTAATTTTGTGTATATAGTATATACATTTACCACACTCGAATATCAACATAGACCTGTAAGTGGGAAAAGGTGCAGTCATATTTGAGCACCATACATAGATGAATGCCTTACGAGTAGCTGATCAGTACTTTATATATATATATATATATATATATATATATATATATATACACATACATGTATATATATACATATATATATATATATATATATATATATATATATATATATATATATATATATATATATATATATACCCTGGCACTCATGTTTGGCAGTTAAACACAATTATATGTTTTGTGCTAGGTCAAACATCCAGGCCAATCTTTTCAGTTTTGTTGGTCACGTTCCAAATTTCATGAGACATGTTTACCAAACAGGTTTCATACACTTTACACATCGAGGGCCTAATGTTTAGTGTTCTAAATACCACAAGTATAGAGGTTAATGTTGGGTAATTATAATTGACATAGAGTAAAAGACCTAATAGACAGACACTTAACGGTTACCTTACCTTCAATATTGTAACAGTTGAGGGCTTGATCAAGAGAATAATCACACATAGGATACCCAAAGCAGTTCTACAACAGCTGGTAAGGTGGGCTAAAAATTGCTTATGTTTTACTATGAGAAATGTTAACCTGGAAAAAGGTTGGTTTTGCACCTACACTGAAAACCCTGCAGATCTTTAAACTCGTCAGATTGAGGACCAAGAGCCATCAGAAGAGGTATAGACAGGGGGCAGCACCTTACAGGTAGTGAATTCCCTCAGTATATCTCTCCCCAGTGTGAGTCTATGGTAAGGTGGCAGGTATGTGCCACTCATGTTTGATGATCAGGCCTTCAGTCTTCAACTGAATGTCTTCACCGCTGAGGACTCTAGGTGCTCAAGTTGACAATACCCAAATCTACAGCTTTGGGTAGTCAGATTGAGGACCCAAGGTAGTTAGCACCAAGGTTGTCACTCTAACAACATCATGTAATCAGTTTGTCTACCTTAGGTGAGTGTCTTAACCTAAACCCATTAGGTTGACTACCCTGGGTGCTCAATCTGAGTACCTAAGGTTGTAGTTTTGGGTATTGTCAGTCTGACGACCTTGGTGCTTTCAGTGTAGTAGCAGACACTGGTACCTAATAACGGACAGCTATGTTGTTTTATTCAATTCATTCAGGTAAAGCACTATTATCCATCTATGTTATCATTACACCATGAGCTATCCACTGAAAACCCGCCGCTACTGAAAAGTTGTCATAGGTGACGAGTTTAGGGTCGTCAGAGGGTCTTCAGCCCATTCTGACTACCCTAAGTTGTCATACTGACCACTTTCGCTTTAGAATTAGTCTGTCTGCAAGCCATAAGATGTCACCACCATGCAATTCGTTCATACATATGATATGCCCTGAGGTGTTAATAGGCTGATATCTATATTGTACTTGTTGTATAGTCTATGAAAAAAAGGAGAATAAAAGTATTATTTGAAACAGATGCACAAATAGGAAGATGGGAATGTCTTACATAAAATATAGCACAGCAAATTGATAATTCTGGTAACAACACCTCTCTTATGGATAGTGCTAGAATATTAGTCCTTTTTCATTGAATACCTATTTGTAGACTGTAGTGCTGACACTGTGCTATGTACTATTCAATTCAGCCCACGATAGTGAGTTGGGAATATCCCTGATAATCACTTTCTGATGGATTGGAGGATCCAAATGATTTACAAAAACAAGAGCAACCAATAATTATTAAGTTGAAAGACAACACCAGGACACCAGGACAAAAGGACGACCTAAAGTCGTCACCTATGACGACCTCCTGATGACCTAAAGCTGTAGTTTTGGGTATCGTCAACCTGAGCACTGTAAGGTAATTCTTCCCTTCTCTCTCTCTTTGTCCTGGGGGGGGGGGGCACAATGCATCTAATAGGCATGCATAAATCATACTTTCATGGGAACAACTCTTGAATACTGTACGGGTGTCAACTGCACCCTGTGCTCTTTTGTTAGCCCATATGGGGATGGGGAACGATGGTATAATCTCTGTTGTGAAGAAGAGTGGCTCCACAGCTATTCCTTTATTTAGGGACTCTTACGCCTGTGCCCAGTCAGTACTTCTTAGAATAGTGTAGGAGGGCTGAGGCTAAGATCGATGCAACTTTAGTGCTGGCTAGGAAATGTGAACGCAGTCTAATCTTAAGATTGCTTAATAGAATAAGGTAGAATAATTCCTAAGATCACTGGGGTTGCGATCCCAGGATGTTTTGAATTAACCTCCTGGTCAACATTTCGTTTGCAATTAACCCTTATCAGTCCCTTAGGATTAGAATGTCCGCTATTAGGTGCTGAATAAGTAATCAATGCCTAACATGTGACTTGTCACATGTTAGGCATTGACTCCTTATTTTATTACATGATTTATCAATAAAATATCAATAAATTTAATTTGAAAAAGAAACAGTTCACCTCCCCATGGGACTCAAAGCCTGCCATAGTAGTCCCACAGTACACCAAGTCAACACAGGTAAAACCTGGCCCTGGCTGAGTCTTGAACACCCAACCTTCAGTTCAGAAGTTGAGGATCTTACCACTAGACCACCAGGCCATGTGTAAGAACCCAGTTTTGAAGGCTCTACACATACACCACTGAGCACCATTTATTATTTATTGCTTAAAATGCCAAAAGCCTTTAAAATATGCCTGGGACTATATGTTCAAAATACTATTTTTGAACCAATAACATTACAAGCTATGTTGTTGTCAATTTATAGAGATATTTAGTTACTCTAAGACATTTGTGCCATCACTATGTAATCCTATGACAATGTCACTCAGACTCCAAGATTATATATCTTGGAAACTAGCCTAGGACCCCCCTTTTTATTTTCACTATGTACATTGTATATATATATATATATATATATATATATATATATATATATATATATATATATATATATACAGGCAAACACACTCTGTTTCTCATCAGTCCCTGTGGCGCACTGCACAGGGAGTTGGATTTGGGTATGGGTTCGAACCCTACCTCTAGCAATGAAAATCTCATTGGTTTTAACATGTGACATATGACATGTAAGGTGTGCCTGATATCCATGGATAACAGGCACTTGGTGCCTGATATCCATGGATATCTGTGCAGTGCGCCACAGGGACTGATGAGAAACAGAGTGTGTTTGCCTGTATATATAAGTTGCATCGATCTTAGCCTCAGCCCTCCTACACTATTCTAAGAAGTACTGACTGGGCACAGGGGTAAGAGTCCCAAAAAAAAGGAATAGCTGTGGAGCCACTCTTCTTCACAACAGTGTTTATACCATCGTTCCCGTCCCCACATGGGCTAACAAAAGAGCACAGGGTGCAGTTGACCCCCATACAGTATTCAAGAGTTGTTCCCATGAAAGTATGATTTATGCTTGCCTATTAGATGCATTGTGCACTCCCAGGACAAAGAGAGAGAGAAGGGAAGAATTACCTTACAGTGCACTTAATGCATGAGTAGCCCTAAGAGCCCTCAAGGACACTCAGCAGACATCCTCCCTCCCCTCTATATGTATGCAGCAGGCTATTCACTCTTTCAGTCAGGAGTGTTCCCTGTAAGTGCTCTTGTACTCAGGTTAAACCACTGTGCAATTCTTTCACTAAGATCGCAGTGATCTTAGCGCTGGAAAAGGAATAGTGAAGTGATCCCAGGACTTACTATTCCTGGCAGGCCTGCAACCACTGCATTAGATAGGGTAGACTGGCCAGGTCTCATGATATGTGCCTACACTAAGATCACTGGGGTTGCTATCCCAGGATGTTTTGAATTAAGCTGCAGTGATCCGTACAAATGCCATCGTACCTTGAATGACCTTACTGTCCGTGTAGTGTATTGTTCAGGTAAACTCATGGTCATTGATTTAGCACAAAGTATGTAGGAAACATATGTATCTATCATCTAGCATAATTGTCAGGAGATGGGAGGGAGGACGTTTGCTGAGTGTCCTTGAGGGCTCTTACACTGTTAATTTGGTGTTTAGCAACCAATCACCAGTGTTTAAGATCTAAACACATAGCTTAATACATTCTTGTCCCACTTTTCTAAACACATCTTTTGGCTAAACGCATTTAACTTTAAACATTTTAAGCTATCAGGTGTTTGATTAAACAAGTGTTTAGTTTTGATAGGTGTTTAGCTTTAAGATGTGAAGCATGAGTAAATGTTTAGATTGGTAGTGTTTAGCTTTAGGAGGTGTTTAGATACATAGTGTGTAGCTTTAGGAGTTGTTAAGATATGTGGTGGTCCCGCGTCGTCTTCGAGGTACCTTCGTGGCCCTCGTGGGCGACGTCGAGAACACCTCTATTACCCGACGCCTGGGGGCGCTGGAGTCCAGCGCCACGTCACCACCTGGTCACGTGGCCCTCGACTCTGGTGTATATAAGGCCGTTGTACGGCCTTCCTCAGGGTCAGTCCAGCCGCGACTGACCATCGTGAGTGATGGTTGGCGGCTGCCCGGCTACCATATTATAATACTTCTCTGTGCTGTTGCTCAGAGAAGGTAAATGTGGAATATTAACTGCAGACACTAGAAGGCCTAGTGTCCAACGTGCTATAGAGTTCAGACTCTACCACCTGTAACTGTGATCGAGAACGGCTGATGCCTATGTGTTATTAGACAATAAAGTTTTAACTGGAACCTGAATAGTTGTTCTTCGTTGTTTATCGAAAGATTCGATTAAACTTCGAGGGGTAGAACACTACATAAGTATGACATTCTGCCATCATGTTCATGATTCAGACCTTAAAAATAGAGATACACACATTCTTTTACACAGCATCAATGAAGTGCTGGCGAGCAGACTCACCAGCACTTCATTGAAGCATCATGCTGACCGTGTGAAGGTGTACCGTAAAACCTCACCAGTAACTCGAATTTTTTTTGCTGTTTTATTTTTGTATAAGTCGAATTTTTGGCTCCTACTTGGGGGCGACTTATATGTGAGGTTTTCGAAAAATATATGAATCAAAGTGGTCCCAATAATTTTTATCTTTGAATTTTTCTAAGGGTCTTCATAGTTTAATTTGATGGGATTGTTTCAAACTTCAATTATCATTTTCTCTAGATTTTTTACACAGAAAAGGGTCAAAAATTTATTGGAGAGGTCAGAAAATGAGGGTGGGGGGAGGATCTGGGACCCTGAAAATTCCAAATTTTTGGGGTCAACTTACAGGTGAGGTTTTATGGTATCAACCCCATAGAGTATGATGTATAAATATGGGCTGTATTCATGCACCTTGACAACTATGGGCTTGATGCATCAATGCTTGAGGGGACCTTGAAAGGTTAACGAGACTTAGCTAGTTGTTTATATAGTGCCATGTCCCTGATTCCCTCTGGCTGCTATGTCAGGATTCACATGATGGATTACTGTTGTATAAGGTGTGATGGATTACTTATATATTTCACCCCTGCCTGTCAGAGTGGTTAATAATGTGAACAGTGTCCATGACAGACTGTTCTACATTGATGGATTATGTTTGATATACATGTCGCAAAAGGCCATTGCCACTTGAACATGAACTGTGCCACCTTTTAAAATAAATAAAGTCTAATGATTGCAGATCTGCTGAGAGCCCTCCATCACTGAAACATTTTAGATAAGAGTGAAGCCATACTGCACTGTTAATGAGTTCAGTGCAATTATTCTTACTATTTACCATCGCCAAATTACTCAAAAGGTATCAAAGCGTTGACTCTTAGAGGAGAATTAGAGATCCAACTCATGAACCCAGCAGTAGGCTACATTAGGCAGCAGCTACACTACACCTAACGTACCACCTGACTCCCATTCCGGTCTTGTACTTCAGACTAAGCAGCAAATTTGGCCCTTTTGGAGCAGAATACTAACTAGTTCTGTAAGCTGAGGAAAAGACCATGGCTATTTCATCAACAGTAAAACTTATCGCTAGCTTACACTGCCATGTAATGGGCCTACTGTGCCTGATAAAGGTCATTCATGTGTGATGCAAACTCCTTTGGAGTACCTTTAGCAAGCATGTAAGTCACAAAATTCTAATGCCTATCTTTTAATGCAGTGTAGCTGAAGTGCACCATATACAAAAAAGTTATTAACTTCATAGGGTCTCTGTGATACATGAAGTCTTGAAAAGTAGATTGCTTAGTGATTCATGGATGTAAAATAACATAAAGAAGTGTGCAATGCATGGACCTTTATATGTTGCTAATGCTATATAATGCTACATATCCAATGAACTTCTGGTGAGTCTGATGGATCACATTATAGGATACCACTATTCTGCACTAACAGTCAGGTCACCCAGTCACGTGACTCCCATTAGGCAGTTGGTGCTGCCTGGGTAGAGGCGGAAGTGAGATAGATGTCCAGCCATAAAGGCGGCAGTAAAAGGCCACCAGGGGGAACATTGTGACCATGGCCAATGACATAGAGAGTGTCCATAGGCAAAGCCTTGTTGAAGTGTGCCATGTGAAAAGGTAGGAAGGAGGCTAGGGAAAAAGCTCTTTATATCAGCTGAAGGAAGAAGAAAATTGGCAAATCTAACAGATAAACATCTTAACTGTATTAACTGTTAAAGTTGTACTTGAAATAAGTAAAGTTGTCTTCTCGTCTGAAAAGCGAGGAAAGGCAAGTGGGTCTACTTGCTGGGAAAGGCAAGTGGGCCTACTTAGGCACATGTGCTTACTACAGTTTCATATGCAATATCCATATGTTTGTTTATACCACTATTCTGGCCATTCCCTTACTGTTATGCTCTGATGTTCCAGTGCATTATCAGAGCATATAGGCACTATTTCAGGATTTTAGGTGCTTTTTGAATATGCTTTTTCGAGGTCAAGTTGGACTTATATTTTGGGAAATGTGTGGCGGAGACAGAGTCTATCTTGTCATAGTTTCAATGTGAAAAATCATCCCAACTCTTAGGGGTATTGAACCCCAGCCACAGTGGTAGTTGGTGCGCGCGATGCAATGTGAATGGTGGACCGCGACTCGCTTAGGCTTGAAAATGTATGGAATCTATATTTCTAATGTTACCGGCCAAAGAGCCATACCATCATCATCTATGGACCCTATATATTGTTCAGGCTGAATATTATAACATGCCAAGGTTGGATGCAATACGAAAAGTGGATGCAAAGTTGGGCACCCGCCTCGGAACAACAATAAGAATGGCATGGCATAGCGAGGAGGATCGAATGCACTTACAAAATCTCTTCTGCTGCAATTATTCTGGGGATATCAGGTAGGAAATAATGTTATTATGGAGGAACAGGTGGTATAAACGTAATACGACATAAATATGAAGGCCCACGGTTTGTATATTGAGGATATTGCACTCGGCTTCTAAAGTCCACCAACTGCTAGTGTAGCTAACAAATGCGTTCTCTGTATCTGATATGTAGCTGTCACAGTCACATGTGGTTTCTTCTATAGTGAAAACATGCAAGTAATTACTACGTTAGCTTCCAGTTGTGGCAATACATTTGTTTAGAACTTCTGTGCTTAAAATTTCTGATTACTTTTTCCAGGATATAGTAATGTTAGTATGATTATGGTTATTGGAATGGGTACGTGTCTTTTTCTTTTATTAACATAAGGTACAATAAGGAATGAAGAACATGTAAATATCTTTTTAACATTATCATAGGACATGATAAATTTCAATACATGTAGATTACAAAATTACTATTTTAGTAAAGAAATACTTTTATATGTAGAATATGAAGAGAAATATGAAGGGAAATATGGAAAATACAATCATGTAGGCACAGGCATATGTCTTCTTTAGAACCCACTGCTTTCCAAAGCTTTTGATACTAATCGACTACCTCAATGAAGCCCCTTTTTACTCCAGACAAGGACTACATGTGTCTGATTAGATAATTATTACCCTAATATAAATTATTTCTCTCAGTATTGGTAGTAGGAGGCTTTATCCCTAAACCCCGTTAGATTACACTGTTATGAAGAGTGGTGACATAGGGTGGAATTAGCTAAATCATCATAGTGTTTTATAACTTTCCGTCCTGTATGTATTAATACGACCTGATATCAAAGTCAATAGAAGAGTGGGTGGCCCTCACATAATGACAGGGATAATATTGTATTAGACAAATTAACAAATAGCACCATTTTGTGTGTTCAATTATATTGGTGGTTCTTGGTGACTTTAGTCAGATATTAAATTTTATACAAATAGTAAAGTATGTTGTCTGAACAGGAGTCTTGTTCTGCTGATCATTTAGCTTCTGAGTAATAAATGGGCAAAAGGTATTGTGCTGCCCCCTTGAGAGCCCATTAGGTATCAGCGGTGAAGCCAACCTTAACTGGAAGGAACTAACAACATAATATTCACCACTCCAGAGCTCTGCACTAATATATCCAACATTTTGTATTGATTTTGTTATTGAGGTGCATAGCGTTCTATCGGGTTATGTAGCACACAGAAGTCGGTGCCTCTTGTGGGTTGAAATGTACATGCCAATAAATGTTACCAGCCAAAGTCTCGCAGTTGCTACTAGCTCCCGAAATTTTCAAATGCCTAAGTAGTTCCCTAAGTTGTTTAATTTCTCGCTCACAGAGGTGGGTTTATAGGGCTGACCCGGGATACATTATCAACCAATGAGATAATTCCCTTCATTCACTGCAGAGCTTTCTGGGTACATTATGTAACATCTGGTACCCATCAGGCTGGTTGTAATCAGTGCTTATTTCGCCCGGTCCAAGATCAAACAATGGCGGGCACACTGGACCTCAATACTGAGCCCTATAGTCATGTATACATACAAGAACCCTTGGGGACTTACTACTGGCTTTCACAAAGCACTAGAGGATACCAATGCCATTGTTGATATTGAGTGATGTGTGATATTCTTTAGTACCTTAAATAGTTACTAAAAGTACCCTGAGGTAATTCCAGAAGATTTACCACTACCGGATGCACTGCCCTGAAATCTCTACACTGAAAGCACCAAGGTCGTCAGACTGACGATACCCAAAACTACAACCTTAGGTACTCAGATTGAGCACCCAGGGTAGTCAACCTAATGGGTTTAGGTCAAGACACTCACCTAAGGTAGTCAAACTGATTACATAATGTTGTTAGAGTGACAACCTTGGTGCTAACTACCTTGGGTCCTCAATCTGACTACCCAAAGCTGTAGATCTGGGTATTGTCAACTTGAGCACCTAGAGTCCTCAGCGGTGAAGACATTCAGTTGAAGACTGAAGGTCTGATCATCAAACATGAGTGGCACATACCTGCCACCTTGTGAGTAAGTTACATATTGTCACCAGAATGCCATAGACTCATACTGGGGAGAGATATACTGAGGGAATTCACTACCTGTTAGGGCCATTTTCCACCACCCGATATGGACCCTCTAACGGCCACTAGACCCATAGTAGATGCTATTTTCGGCCGACAGAGACCATGCCTCACCATTGAACCCTATGGCAGCCCTGTCGGCCGAGGTGGTTGTGTGGGGAAGCTATCGCCCGATAGAGCACTCATATCGTGTGGTGGAAAACGGCCCTTAGGTGCTGCCCCCTGTCTATACCTCTTCTGATGGCTCTTGGTCCTCAATCTGACGAGTTTAAAGATCTGCAGGGTTTTCAGTGTAGCTTTTCATTTTATCAATCAGAAATGAGAGTCACTGTGCTTCAGCAAAGGTGGACCCATTCTTCACGTGGGCATGGGAAAGACAGATTACTTTTAGAAGGAATTATAACTTGTATGGGTGCAATCTTAAATATCAGAAAATATTTTATTAGAGAGGATGTGTTCCAACATCCTGCTAAATTCAGAACTCTTTCCTATTCCTGCAAGTGGTCTTACTAGGACCTAAATCTATTTACAATAGGATTCTATGAAGACAGCAGAAGTTCATCCCCAAGGGTGCTCTTCCTCATAGATTATTACTCAACCCTCGTAAAGTATGATTTTGTATTGATCCTTGCTGTAGCATTGTGTGTCTGTGCCATATGCCAGACACCCACGGGAACAATATCTACCTCTCATACCCCCTGAGGAGGCTGTAATTGTGACTGACTTTACTCAGAGGACATATAAACTAAAAATTGAAACAATGGGGACTACTTTTGATAAATACCCGTATGACTGTAACTCTGATATTCTCATTATTTTACCTTCCTGTCTGTTAATAAAGAACACAAAAGTGTAATGTTTCACCCCTGCCTGTCAGAGTGGTTCATTATGTGAACAGTGTCCATGACAGACTGTTCTACATTGATGGATTATGTTTGATATACATGTAGCAAAAGGTCATTCCCACTTGAACATGAACTGTGCCACCTTTTAAAATAAATAAAGTCTAATGATTGCAGATCTGCTGAGGGCCCTCCATCACTGAAACATTTTGGATAAGAGTGAAGCCATACTGCACTGTCAGTGCAATTATCCTTACTATTTACCACCGCCAAATTACTCTCAGACACTGGAGGTTATGCTCTTTTTTACACTGGAGGTTATGCTCTTTTTTATGAGATAAGGTAAGAGTCTGAAGAGTCAGAGAAGTTTGAAATGAACAATTTTACCTCATACCTTCACACCTATACCATGATCCACTTTTACGAATCCAATTTTTCATTTCACTCACCTGGAAAATAGTAAAGTCAATGACATTATTCACATAAAGAAACGTCTCTACAGCACAAAAACTGAGTATGTCTTACAGTTCAATGAGGACAAGCTGATTTAATTGTTATATATTTATGAAAATTACCCGAAGGTTATTAAATAACTTGTCAAAAACATTGCGTAGTGCATTATACCCATCTCATCAATAGTCTTGACTATTTACAGAATAGACAACACTAAGAAAGCCCAAGACCAGAGTGTGTCATAGTCCAACAGAGAGTCAAGACATGAAGAATGAGTTGTCTATTGTCTTTATAAAACATGCTACCATTTTCATCACATTGATCAAAGGTCTAAAGCCTCTGATGTCCCACAGCAATGATAGACAATCTGTGACCTTGCTCAGGTGTGCACTGTACTCCTATAATGCACTCAAGTTCACTTATATTGTGCAGCAGTGAATGGGCTGCTGTTTTATAATATGCCTCAAATGCTACTCACAATTCACAGTTATGATAATGATTTGAAAAGGGCTAGAGATTGTTAAGGCCCTATGTAGTCCTTAGAGGGTAAACAAGAAGAGAAATGATATATTCTACTCGTATTTTTATGTGCAGGTATTGTTCCCACAATCTTCATCTCCCTGGGTGACATATTTACCCGAAGCCTTCAGACCCTCTACACACATCTTTGAAGCTGATAGATTGATGCCTTCTGCCCTCGTTAACCTCCACATGTCAGAATATTACTCTTTGCACAGACTAGAAAAGAATAGACTAAGAAAGTGAGAAATCTCATCCCTTTGGTAAAGAACAGAAATCAAAGATAGAAATTGAAAACCTGACCTTCTGCTACCACTGTGTGAGCCACCTCATGTCAATGGGCTCACAACACATGAGCCAGAGATTGTGAGGATATTGAACAACTGAGCAGTTCTGCTGGGAACTGCTCAATTGGGAAAACAAGATATTAAAAGATGAGAAGAGGATGGTAGAGGGGACAACCAGGGGAATTGAGTTGAGGTGAAGAGGAGTGTATCATGAAGAGCCAATACCTTGGGTTAAAAAAGAGTTGGAGGATCAGGCCTGTGGTAGTCATTTACTGGTAGGCTGTTGACAGGCAACAAACATCCTTAATCCTCTTCATGTTATTTATTAATGCTACAACATATTTGATATGACTACACTTCATAGAAATCCATGCAATTAACATTTTTTCAGGATTAAATGTGTAGGAATGTGTAGGAAAGGGGAAGTTGATAAGGAAGAGGGTATGAACTTGATGTGAGAAGGTAGGGGGAAGTAGTGGGATTGATGACTGAGGAATGTAGCAATGCTTTGGAAAGTGAACTAGCCTCCAGACTTGGGTGAATAGGTGTAGTCGTGCATTGGTGATAGTGTATATATGTATGATGGCATTGATTCATTCATGGTCTCTGCCTGGTTGGGCATGAAGTGGAAATAATTTGAATTAATCCCTTCCACCAGTTCATCAATATGCAGAACTTAGCATGTCACGAGAAGTATAATAGAAGTGGAATAGCTTACTCCATATCAATAAAAGGGAGTCCAACAATCAATAATCATAGAAAAGTAAAGTGCTATTGGCATGGGGTTTAATTTCAATTGGGAAGTGGAGATAACCCATCGCTGATTGAGCGGTGACTGAAATCAATTATTCTCTTATCTAGAACAGAGGTATCTGAGTAGTGCCTAATGACCGATAATAGGTTCGATGCATTGAATTCCAATTATGTGTGTAGCTCAGTAGTGTGATAATTTAATAGAATACCTTCTATTCTTATCATCTTTTGCAAGCTATTGTCAAAGCTAATTAGGCATCAGCAGCGAAATGGGATTTAATTAAGTAATATCTAAAATCAATACCCTTGCTGTATGTGACAGTGGAAGCTTTATAGATCCATAATTCTAATCTCTTGTATTCAGTCTTTGTCAGGTAAATTACCCTCTTAGATCCAAATTCACCAATGGATGTGTGCTCACTAGCAGAGCAATATCACTTTATGTCCCTCTAGGTTTGGCATGATGTGGTAATGTAGTCTTGATGAGCAGACTTGCTAGCCCCTGCAATACACTGAAAACATGGAAGATCTGAAACTAGTCAGCGGTAACCACTTTAGGTCCTCAAGTTGACGATACCTAAAACTACAACTTTAGGTAGTGAAAATGACGAAATGACAAAAAGTCGTCAGTATGACGACTTTGTACTGTCAGTATTGTCATTTTGACTACCTAAAGTTGTAGTTTTAGGTATCATCAACTTGAGGACCTAAAGTGGTCACTGCTGACTAATTTCGACTCTTCCATGTTTTCAGTGTAGGGCAACGATTGACGATACTGCAACATCCCCGTGGGGACAGAATGTAGAAGCATCATTGAAATAACATTGACACAGTTGATCAATGGTATTGCTTGATGATTCAGTGTGCCCATTTGGATGCAGTATGTCATCAAAAATGGGTAAAACAATTTATAGACTGATATAACTTGCCTCTGTATGCTGTAGTGGCAATTTCTATAAATCTTCATATACAAAAATGCAAAACAATGCTACAGTCTGGATCCCTTTGAAACCAAGGTGTCTAGCAAGCATATCGCTGCTGTGATGGCCACAACTGTGTCAGCCAATTATTTGGCCACCTCCCCTTTACTCTGCCTAGCTAAACATGGACTGTATTTCTAATCAGAGCAAGGTCTGAGAACTGTTGATGTATGCCTTACCTAACACAGGCATACCAACCGGAACAGGAGAATGTGAAATGTATGGGTCTTAGGGGTTATATTTGTATACTGAGGTTTTAAGGGTAATATGTGTATACATGTGTGGATAGAATTCCATACTTTAATGCACACTTCCATTACTGTATTCTTTCTAACAAGTGCCCCAGTGCTGAAAATTAGATATTAAAAACCTTAATACAACAATAAATTCCAAAGGGCGCACCCCTAAAACCTAAAAACCATATTATTTGCGCCAAAAAACTTTGTTTTCACCCTTCATTTGTATCATTTGACACCAGGGGAATGTGCATACGGCCCTAAAGGGGAAGGGGTGCGCTTATTAGAGCATGTATGTTTATTATAATGAATATGGTATGTAATCTGAATTCAAAAAGTATTGAGGGATAAATTTGCAAAAGTCAAAAAGGCAGTGCTACTCATCACCTCCTAAAAATTGGCACCTGTCAATTAACCTTGAATACTGGATTCAATCCGTGAAAGATTCACAATATATGAGGTGTGACACCTATACATATCCTATCAATGCCACCCTCTCGGTGCAGCATACATCAATGCATCAGTGCCATATTCAACAATGAATGTAAAGGATTTTAAATTTGCTCTTGTTTCAGGGTCGAACATGCACTACATTTCTAAACAGAGCTGGGCCTTTGCCCATAGTGGACTATGTAAATTTACCCAGTCTAGCTGCAGCACATTAATGGCGGGAAGGGGGGAATGAGTTATTGGTGGAAGGGGTAGTGAGTAGGTGTGATGTTAACTCTTTAGGAATTGAATGATACCCTGTCACTCCATGTTTGTATCCAATACTGATACATCAACGTAAAACTATTTAATGATTAACTGAGACTTAATAATGACTTGACTCGCATGTATGGTCAAAGCTATGTGCAAATACAGCTCTTGCAATTTACTAACCAGGACCACATTCATTCACAGGTATGTGTAAAGGACATCATAGAAAGCAATATGCAATCCTAAAAGGGTTAATTAGCAGTGGCTGCTGTATATATGGATTATCCAATGTCTCTAGACTGTCTGAAATGGAGATATCCTTGGAACAACTCACGAGATGTATGCATGGAAAATGAGGGCAAGGGACAAAAACTACTGTTATCCAATCACATAAAAATGAGGAGAAAGCTGATTTGTAGTACACACTGCACGTGATTTAAAGGTTCTTTTACTGTAGCTTTTCTTACACCAATTTGCTGTTTCTGTGATATATTGTTCATTCTACATGTGCTGTTCCAAATCGATTAGCGTTAAAATGAAACCCCTTTTGTTATTTGATTTTATATTCTGGAATTCTGGCGTTTCACAAAGTGATGAGCAATCCCTCCTTAACATTTTTATTTTCAGATTTAATATGATTTACTAATTGGGATGAAAAAAATGGCAGACTCTTTTATGTGTCAGAACCATGTCTGATTAGTGCTTTGTGACTCATTCCTTTCTGTATTAGAATGACATCTGACTTGTATCCATTATGTAGAAGTAGAAAGTTTATAAAATAGGTGAGATGAATGACTGGGTGTTGTCGATGTGAGGGGAGGCTGCACTAACAAGGTGTAAGAAGGAGGCAGGATACATCTTAATCTACGACCATCAGCAGCCTTGTTAATTTCTAACAGATTGCTGCAAGGTCCACTCATACAAGGGATACATACTGCCAGTAATAAACCATCAGCATAATTACTATGTGCCAGCATAAAAGAGTACAGAACACCATAAAAGCTGAGGCTTCAAACTTTCCAATGCCTCACTGCTTTTGCTTTTTGTTATAAGTGTAGTGGTTCGTCTCGTTAAGTTAGATTAAATCATAACGAAGAGAGAGAAAAGTTTCCGGGTAGGCAACCGAGCTTTTATTTCAGAGCTTGCGTTACATACGATCACAGCCTCAGAGGACTACATGCTGCTAGTGCATTCGGTTACCCTTTCGGGTAACAACCTGGTTGAGCAGTGGGTAAACCACTACTGAGGAACCTAGGGCTAGGACCAGCCTTATATAGGGGAAAAGCCCGCGAAACTCAGACCGGCCACGTGACGTGTGGCGGACGAGTGGTAGGCCCCCTGGTGTAGTGGATACGAACCCAGAGGCAGGTGCTGCCACCTGCCATCCGGATTCCCCCACCACACCCGAAGGACCTAGGTCTGAGTCTCACGGGTGCATGAACGTTAAAGTGTAAAATACCATACCCCTACACTGCCCCCCTTAGACAATAACTTGGGGGTAATTAAACCGCAGTGTATTAATAACCTAGTAAGTGATTGTTTACAATACTAAAAAGGGGTATTAATTACACTTGCTCGATGTGAAATAGGCTATAGTATAAGACTATCCTATTTCTGAAAAATTATACAATAATAGCATCGAGTGTCGTTCATGTTATTTCCATCACTAGCTTATAACAACCATAAATGATAAATATACAATTATCACAGATTTATAGTAACGTTTTGACAACAGTAGGGTCCTGAAAAGGACCGGTGGTTGTTAGCAATGATCGTATTATGGTTATTGAACCCGGAAAAAAATTTTCGACTTTTTAAATTAACAGCTCTGTCTACTTTACAGAGTGAATTAAATATTAATGATCAGATATGGACAATTAATCTGATACTATATGAACACAATTAGGTATTAACCTGAGTAATACAATACTAAGTTTAGAGAAATCCGTTGGACCTTCTCTTATTTTATAGAAAAATATTTATACTTTTGAGACGCAGCTCAGTTTATACCTTAGTGTTTTATATTTACAAGTTACAGAAGAATTATAGTCTCTTAATATATTGAGACCAGGAATGACCTATATAGACAGTTATAGGTCTAGGATTACCTTAAATAACTTTTAGGATTCGCAGATCCAGTATATTTATAGGTACCCTTATATAATAATATATCTTTATAAAAGATATTATATAGTTATAAATACAATTTTACATACAATATAATAATATCAACAAAGTTACTTGTTTTCATGATTGGAGGATGTAACAGGAGTCGGATGCTGCTGATGGCTTGGTATGGGCGAGCTGAACCCTGATGCCTGAAGTGCTATAGTAAAACTTGTTGGTGGGTGTAGCTAAACCCTGATGCCTGTAGTGCTAGCTAACTGGAGGTTATAGTAGATCCAGTTGTAGACTGTTGATGGACTCTATGGGCGTAGCTAAACCCTGATGCCTGTAGTGCTAGCTAACTGGAGGTTATAGTAGATCCAGTTGTAGACTGTTGATGGACTCTATGGGCGTAGCTAAACCCTGATGCCTGTAGTGCTAGCTCACAAATAGTAGTGGTGTAGTAGTAAATCCGGTTTGTAGTTCAAAAGTCCATATTAGTGTAAATTGTCCATGATTTTATAATGGGCACAGTCATTACATTGTGGCACAGTACAATTATGGTTTTTACAGCATTCGTACTCCTCCTCCAGAGTGACTTGTTTGTTTTCTCCTTCTGTTTTCAGTTTCCGGATTAGGGTACAGTTTGGTACCCGAATCAATACGGGTTGGATAAAAAAATGGTTTCTTATCCAACAATGCATGGGTAATAGAACCCCGGGACACACAATTATGTCCGATCTTCATGCAACAGTTTTTTTACTGTTCCATGTTCTCCTCGGGTGGCTGGTTTGGACCCGGTTGTTGAGCCAGTGGCTGAACAGGGGGGTTCATACCAGTTCCATCCGTAGGTGCCAATGCGGGGACAGCAGGTGTAAGTTTCACCTTTTGGCGTGCTTCGAACAGCTTCAAAGCATGCTCAGGTGTACCGTCCCAGTTATCCATGATAACTCCGAAGACCTTGAAGAACTTTTGCTGGTTCTTCATGTTCGTTGCTCGTTCTAGGTCGAGCATCTGAGAAGCTGTTTCCTTCTCGGATAGGGCCTCCTGCCGCAGATTAGCAGCTTCCTGCTTATCTTTGGCAACATCCGCTTTGATCTGAGTCGAGATTCGGTTGATCTCTGACTTCTGGATCGCGTCAATACACTGGAGAGTGCTCGACACGGTCCGACGATACATGTCCAGGTGGAGGTTTTCCAGATGGTGCTGTAGCGTCTCAAATTGTTTGCTCTGGATATTGCAAGACAATTTGTCCTCCTTCTTGAAGAAGGTCTCCACTGTCTGGATCAGCTTAGGCCGATGAACCACAGCACCAGGTGGGGGTACCTGACCCTGAGGCTTCGGCTGTGCTCCAGACCCACTCGCAGTGACAGCTACCTGCGTGTGCGAAGAAGCAACCGCAGTAGTAACCGCACTAGCAGTGGTCGAAGAAGGGCCTTGAGTTGGTAATCCCTGAACCAGGGGCAACCGTGACAATTCCCTTCTAAGGTCTTTGGCCGTCAACAATGGTGCGGGTGGACGTTGTCTCACCACAGCACTCATTGTAGGTCGGGGAGCTTGACCTCCTACTGTCGGCAGTTCCTGCTTGACCCTCCCGTACTGATCAAAGATTTGCATCTCTGGTCCGGGTGGGCCCATAGCAGGGTACTGCTTCGGGTCTTTGACATTCAAAGGCGCGTGTTTCCGGGCGGACTGGCCACTCGGTCCACTGACACCAAAGAATGTCGGGTTCTGTGCACCTCGTGGAGTTGGTGCTCGCCCATAATGGGAAGGAGTTCCAGTAGGAGATGGAAGATGTGGCTTCTTCCTTCCCCCATTTGTCTGTCTCTCCAGCGCCTCCAGTGGTGACCTGGCTCGGCTTGGAGATTCAGACGCCTGTCTCTTCCTATCTGCTACAGAGGGTCCCTGGCGGTAATCCCTGCGGCTTCGGACCTGTTCTCCGGATGGAGTTACATAAGCCCCACCACGACGGCGGGCCTTGTTGCTTCTCCATTCGTTTAACAGATCGTACTCCTCCTGAGCGTACTCTAGTTTGCCGGACCCGGGAGTCCGGGCAAACCGAGCCTTTAGTTTCTGGTTAGTACCAGGAACCGTAGGCGCAAACTGCTTCGTACTCGGTGTGAGGGAAGCCAACTTCTCTGCATTGAGGCCCCTAAGGTTGCCATAGAGTTCGGAGTGAATTTTCATCACCCGATCTATGGCTGCCTCCAGGCCCTCTCCATGCGAAGTCACATAGTGCCGGACCATGTCTCCGCGTCGGGGGGTGACACATCCTGTGCATTTAGCACATTTCTTGCCAACCTCTCGGTCGCAGACATATTCCGGCCTCTGGTGCATATGAACCTCCACGAGATGACGAAGGAACGCGTCTTTCTCGATGAAGAATTCAACCTCACCCTCACTTTGAGTACAACGTTGGAAGGGACAATCCTTACGATCCTCCCCGTAGTACTCATCTAGAGCAAACTTGAGCTTGCCCTTCTGGTCATAATTGTACAGACCATTGGGCGAATTCTTAACGAATTCCCAATAGATCCAGTACATATTGGCCGGCTTTCTATCAGAGAGCTTCTTGCGAAGCCACTCCTCCATATCTTCCTGCCTCTCACAGGTGATCCGAGGGGGCAGTCTCCATACGGATTTACTCCCCTTCAGGTGTCCCCTGTGTAGAGGAATGAAGTCGGCAAAGTTGCTATTGGCGTTAGCCCAGATAGCAGCCTCTTGCTCGTCAGTCGGAGTGACATCCACAACTGGGTCAACCGGCTCCTCTCCCTCCGGGTCGGATGGTACATCCACAGGTTGCACAACGGGTTGTTGACCCGCGAGGACCTGGGCTGCAGCATCTTGAGCGTCTCCACTCAAATCGGCCATTACGTCGTGTAGCTTGACGATTGGCACACCGAGCTCAACTTTTACGGTTGGGACAGCCGGTTCAGCTTCTGTATTATCAGCTTGAACGTCTACCTCGATAGGTTCAGGTTTGCGTTGGTCAACCTTCTTCTTATTCCTCCTGCGGGATCTGCCGTTAGTAGAAGTGCCAGGCTCGGATGCGTCCGTCTCATTGCCGGAGACATCCGAAGCCTTAGCGCCCTTCTTATTGGCCGAGCGTGGAGACACCCGACGGGTTCGGGTACTGTCGTCCACACTCGTGCTGGTAGAGGGTTCGGTTCCTGACCGCTTCCCTTTACCCTTACCTTTGGTGGGGGTTGTTTTACCCTTTCCACCAGCTGCTTTCTCCTTTACTTGCTCAGTCTTCGTAGGGGTAGACTGAGCAGTTTTAAGGGAAACATCTGCATCAGGTAGGGCCTTCTCAGGTACTACTGCTGCGCCTCCCAAGGTGGGAGCTTCAGCAGGAGACATGAGACGGTCCATCCGATCGGCCATCTTGGCTGTTACTTGCACGGGTGCGGGTCCGGGTACTAACTCCGGATGCGCCAGTGCATACTGTCTCTCCAATAGATGTACTACGAGGTCTTGTATTACCCCGAGTCTGTCTAGTGGAGACACACCAATACGGGCCTCTTCTGCCTCAATGGTTTGAGACGTAATAGGGACCCCTGGACAGTAATCCACAACAGCGTTACCTGCTGCTTCATACTCATCCGCTGTGCTTAACAGTAGGATCTGGTCTCTGTCTATGTATCTAGAGACCTCATCTGCCTTGACACCGGTGTAACCCGTTTTGTCAGACACATAGGAAGGCCTATAAGAGGTATTCCTTCGGAAAGCCATTTCTGCGTCCCAGACGGCTTTACGAAACCATAAGTGGACTACCAATCCTTTGGCCATCTGATGGTAATCCATCAACCAGGACTCCGGAAAGGTATTAGCCCACTGCGGATGAGCACATTCCCAGATTGCGTTGACAACACGCTCGTCAACCTCTCTGGGCGTCCCATAACAGGTGGGTATCAGCATTTCCTCGGAAATTGCTAACATCCGTCCGTCATATGGACCGGCTACATCATGCCATTCGGGACTGTCTGGGAAGGGCAGCTCTAGGTGCATTGGCCTGTCAACCGGAGAAGCAGGTCCCAAAGCACCGAATGAGGTACTCCCACCAAGACGGGGCGGCAGTTGAGGGGGAGGTGGCATCAGAGCCCTGTCAAGAGACTGGGCTCCTGCCGGTTCTCCACTCAAACCTTCGGATGGAGGGGCTACATAAGGCTCACCTACATCAATTTGTTGTTGAACGCCTCGGCGTTCAGGACTAACTTGTCTGGAGTTGTCGGATGCGTCGTAGAACGATTCTACGTCGCTATCGTCTACTCCAGAGAAGTACTGATCAACATTCATTTGTTGATCCATTTGATCACAATCAGCATCGTATTGCTGATCGTCGTATGTATAAGTGGGACTCTTGGGAGAACCACTTCCATACTCTGGCGGGGTGCTGGCACCGGCACCGCCGCCAAGACGGACGGCCTCTTCTGCCATCGACAGAAGTGGCTGTTCGGGGATAAAATATCCCAATCCACCGGATAAGCAGTGAGTACTGCTTACCCAGTGAAAGGCGGGTGCCTTTTAACGAGGGCACACCTCGGAATATGGCTGTCACGGGCTATCAGACTCCAACAAGAGCAAGACCACCCTCGGCCACGTCTTCTTCCTTCGCAGGAATAAGACAATATGGCGGGATACTCGAACTTGAATCGCTGCGCATGATCAAACCGGCGCCTCACGTGACCATTCGAAAATGGGTCAACAACTTTCCCGCGTGCCCTTAATTAGGTCACGCGCCCTTACATAAAAAAACAATACAATACCCGATCGGTCGTCCGTCCGTACTCAGGGTTCGACTATGACAATTCGCTAGGTATTCTGGAGTTTATGGATAGCATAAGCATATCCACCGGATTATCCGTCCAAAACCATGGGTTCATTGTCATAGGACCTTTTCCAGAGACTCTTGACCGGCTCAAATATACATTGAACTAGGTTACAACATATAACAGTACATAGTACAGGACAAC
Organism: Acholoe squamosa; assembly: GCA_949317995.1. Lineage (NCBI taxonomy): Eukaryota > Metazoa > Annelida > Polychaeta > Phyllodocida > Polynoidae > Acholoe > Acholoe squamosa. The sequence goes on along the minus strand of OX439050.1, from coordinate 10,741,435 downwards.
ACACTCGTTGTGTTAACAGGCTAGGTTACGGCAGTCTGTAGCAACCTTGGACTGCGTCTAAGAGGTTTTGAGGCCTCTTTTATTGACCTGGTATCCATAAGAGCCTTTTCCAAGGTCTTCTTAGCCTTAGAGGGACCTTTCCTCTTATTTTTACCTGCGCCTGCCGAGACTTTTTGTATCTTCCCCTGCTTTCCGGATGTTACGACAGGGGGCACCACCCTCTTCGGGTCTGCAACCTTCCGTGGCCGCCCGGGTCCTCGCTTTCGGGTCGGTACCACTTCGAGTTGCTTAACACGACTCTGTTCCATTACTTCCAATAGACCATCGCCGTACATTTCGGTGGAGGTATCCCTCCCCCTCCATGGGCGTAGTCTCGCTACATTTGACTTGTAACATTTACCGAGCTGTGATTTAATAATCACTGTGCAATCACTAATAACCTGAGTTATAGTGAAAGCAAGAAGCTTCAATAGATAGGAGGTGAAACTCAGAGCTTTACCTATGGACACAGTGTAACAGCCCCCCCCCCCTCTACCCCCCCTTCAAAGTAGGCTCCCTTTTGTGTTCGGTATTGAGTCCTATGAAGGATAAGGGGGTTTATAGAGATGTCAGGAATCTTTATCAGAGTGATATCAAATGGAAACAAGGGGCCACCTATACCAGAAAATCCTGCTGAATCCAGAATTTGTGATCTTGATTCTCAAAATTTGACCAAAAGTACCTAAAAAGGAGGTTTGATGATGAGAATATTTTAAAAATGTACAAAAGTTATATTAAAAATGATTGGAACTATTTATAGATGTAACATGCTAATCAAAGTCAATACCTGAATCTACATATCCTAATGTGTGCCTATCTCAACCTGACAAGTACTCTACCTGTGTATGGCTCTGCCTCTCCCACATACTGCCTATCCCTTAGTCTACCTATCACTCATACTACCTATCCCTTGAAACATCTAGAGTTTAATTAGGTTTTCTCTCAAATGGCTTAAAGGATTAAAGTTTACCCTTCACCTTTGTACCTAATTTTCTCTGTACATTCTTACCATTAGTCTACCTATCCTCAATCTGCCTATCATTCACTTTACCTATCCCTCATGGTGACTATCCCCCAACTCTTCACATCCCTCATGTTTGACTGGCACATCTGTGATATTACCTAGCACCAATGTATCTTTTAAATATGCTCACCTTACAAGGTACCCTCTGTACCTATCTCTTAAACTGTTTATTACCTATCCTCCTTGCTACCCATCCTCTTCAATACCTATCCATCAAGCTCACTTTATAGCTTTCCTACCTATCACAGCTTGATCAGCTGGGATAGCTCACAACCAACCTTCATTTTGATCTCTTAGTCAACCTATACCCTAAAATTAACAGTCTACCTCACACATACATCTACCTATCGCTCATGCTATATATCATTGAGGTTACCTATCCTTCAGGCTGCCTATCCTTCATGGTATATAGCCCTCAGTTTTTTAACTTGTCAAGTGGGATAGCATGAACGATATGCAGCATGAAGGATAGGAAGAGGGGAATAAACAACATACATGTAGGATAGGAAGTTAGCTAGTCTAATGATAGCCATGGTGAGGCATTTTAGAAAAGCATGATAATTCAATGGCCTGAGGGATATGTAAGGTAAACATGAGTGATATGCTGACTTGAGGATAGGTACAATGAGCGATAGGTATATTTCACAAGGCATAGACTATAAGAGCTACTATAAAGGTAGAAAGAATAGCATACAAGGTGAGAGATACATAGATAGCTGGTTAGGTAGGCAGAGGGCTATATACCATGAAGGATAGGTAGCCTGAAGGATAGGTAACCTCAAATATATATAGCACGAGTGATCAGTAGATGTATGCTTGAGGTAGACTGTTGGATTTGTTCTTTAGGGGATAGGTTGACTAAGAGATCATAACAAAGGTTGGGTGTGAGCTATCCCAGCTGATCAAGCTGTGATAGGCAGGAAAGCTATAAAGTGAGCTTGAGGGATAGGTATTGAAGAGGATGGGTAGCAAGGAGGATAGGTAATAAACAGTTTAAGAGATAGGTACAGAGGGTACCTTGTAAGGTGAGCATATTCAAAAGATACATTGGTGCTAGGTAATATCACAGATGTGCCAGTCAAATATGAGGGATGTGCAGATTTGGGGGATAGTCACCATGAGGGATAGGTAAAGTGAATGATAGGCAGATTGAGGATAGGTAGACTAATGGTAAGAATGTACAGAGAAAATTAGGTACAAAGGTGAGGGGTAAACTTTAATCCTTTAAGCCATGTGAGGGAAAACCTAATTAATCTATAGATGTTTCAGGGGATAGGTAGTATGAGTGATAGGCAGACTAAGGGATAGGCAGTATGTGGGAGAGGTAGAGCCATACGCAAGCAGAGTACTTGTCAGGTTCGGATAGGCAAACATTGGGATATGTAGATTGAGCTACTGACTTTGATTAGCATGTTGCATCTATAAAAAGTTCCAATCATTTTCAATATAACCTTTGTACATTTTTAAAATATTCTCATCATCAAACCTCATTTTTAGGTACCTTTGGCCAAATTTTGAGAATCAAAACCACAAATTTTGGATTCAGCAGGATTTTCTGGTATAGGTGGCCCCTTGTTTCCATTTGATATCACTCTGATAAAGATTCCTGACATCTCTATAAACCCCCTTATCCTACATAGGACTCAATACTGAACACAAAAGGGAGCCTACTTTGAAGGGGGGGTAGAGGGGGGTGGCTTGCACTATAGGACTCTATGGAGTAACATATCCTAGGGAACCTATACTATTCTTGGTGAAAGGTCCATCCCAATTACTGGCTAATTTCAGGTTAGCTAGAGGTTGGTGTAGACGCAGTACTCTATCCCCTAGATTAAAAAATCTAGCTTTTAGACCTGTGTCATAGCCAACTTTCTGCCAACGCGCAGTTTTCTGCAACTCGTCTCTAACCCTCTCATAGGCTTGTTTGAAATTATCCCGTAGGGATTCTACAAACATCACCTGGCAAGGGGCTTCCGGATTCATTCTTATTACGCCGAACACCAAATCGGCTGGCATAATCAAATCCTCTCCAAAAACGAGGAGATTAGGAGAACAGTTTGTGCTCGAATGCACAGTGCCATTATAGGCATGTACCACGAATTCACATTGTTCATCCCAATCATCCATCTGCTCATTTACCAGAGACTTCAATACTTGGATCAAAGTCCTATTGAATCTCTCTACTTGTCCATCGCTCTGTGGTCTATAGGGATTAGTTCTTGTCTTGCAGATCGCCAGACAATTACACATCTCCTGCCACAGACTAGACTCAAATTCTCTGCCTTGGTCACTATGTAACATGAGTGGGACACCTAGGTGCAGCACCCACCCTTTTACAAAGGCCATAGCACAAGTAACAGCCTTATGATCCGGTAAAGGGAACACTCGGGTGTACTTGGTATAATAGTCAGACACGACCATCATACACGTGTTGCCACTAGGAGTGGGGGGAATCCCACTAATAATGTCAACAGCTATTCTAGCAAACCTTACACCAAACAGTTCCTGGGATAATGGCAGCTTGCCTAACCCGGGTCCTGGTTTGTTCTTACAGCACTCGGGACAGGTCTCCACCCATCGGGTGAGATCTGTACTCATGCCGGGCCAATAGTATCGTCTGGTCAGACGTTCTAGAGACCTTTTCTTTCCAAAGTGCCCACTAGTTCTATGTCCATGACAGAAATACATAATATCTCGTCGCATAGCACTAGGTATGACAACTTGCAAGGTTTTGTTCCTATTAGAATGGTTCTTCCATCGAAACAGAATACCATCCCGGACTTTTAGCTCGGCCCATTGAGCTAAGAATCGTCTCATCTCTCTGTTCTCCAATGACACTACGGGTCTTGGGGGACAGATACCCTGATTAAGGAATTTAATCAAACGTGATGTGACTGCATCAGACTTCTGGAACTGCCTGATGGTCTCCAAGGACCAATTCAAGACATGTTCCGGATGGGTTTCGAATGGAACTCGAACCCCTGCCAACACAGCATTGTGTGCTCCACAATCAGTGCACTCAGCATTTGCACATTTCCTCACTGGGATTCTAGACAAAGCATCTGCATTCAAATGCTTTGCCCCGGCTCGGTGTTCAATCTGGCTGTGATTTAGACCGAATTCGGATAGGTGCGCTAACCAGCGACCTATCATCCCCTCTGCATCTTTGAAGTTCAATAACCATCTGAGGGAAGAGTGATCAGTCCGTAGAGTGAAATCACTCCCCCACAAAAAGTGCTTGAACTTCTTCGTATAGACCACCACAGCCAACAACTCACGTTTAGTGGTACAATAGTTTCTTTGAGATTTACTCAACGTGTTACTAGCGAAGGCTATAGGAACTTCGACCCCATCCTGGACCTGAGAAAGGGCGGCTCCTACGCTTTCATTACTAGCATCAGTATCTAGAATGAAATGATCATTCTCCGTGGGGTATCTCAACACAGGTGTGATAGCAAACAAATCCTTTATTTTCATAAAGGCCTCGTCTTGCTCGGGTCCCCAAGGGAATCGTTCCTTTCTGATCCCGGGTGTCCAGTGGGACAAACTCTGGATAGGAAAGGCAACCCTTGAATATCCTGGGATAAAGTCCCGGTAGTAGGAACAGAATCCGAGGAAGGACCTAACTTCTTTCGCATTCGTGGGTGCTTGCCAATTTGACACGGCATCCAGTTTCTCCGGATCGGCTTTAATCCCTTCATTCGAGATTATTCGCCCCAAGTAATTAATAGATCTTTTGAAAAGATCGCACTTCTTGGGTTTCAGCTTCAAACCATTAGTTATGATCCTTTCCAGGACCATACCTAAATTTTCCAAGCATTCTTCGTATGTCTTTCCAAAGACAATCACATCGTCTAGATAGACGAGACATTTCTTCCATAAAAGGTCACTTAATAAAGTTTCCATCATGGCTTCAAATGTCGCCGGTGCATTGCACAATCCAAACGGCATCACATTATACTGGAATAATCCAATATGACTGGAAAAGGCCGTCTTCTCCATATCTTTCGGATGCATACCCACTTGCCAGTACCCGGATTGTAAGTCTAGAGAGCAATACCATTGCTTACCTCCAAGGGAGTCTATAGTCTCATCGATCCGTGGTAAGGGATATGAATTCTTCTTGGTCATACCATTCAATTTCCGGTAATCTATGCAGAAACGGATGCTACCATCTTTCTTGGTCACCATGCACACAGGGCTAGACCAAGGACTGGTTGATGGAATTATTACATCCTGTTCAAGCATTTTAGCTATCTCCTCCTCAGCTACCTTTTTTTTGGCTAGTGGGAGTCTTCTATAAGGAATCTTAAAAGGTTCATTCTCACCAGTGTCAATCGTATGCAGTACTTTATCGGTACGCCCCAATTGTTCACTCGGTGCTGCAAAAGCTTTACGGTACTTGTACAACAAGTCAGTTAGAGCTTCACGTTGTTCATCACTTTCTACATGGCTTTCGGCTACTAGAGTGTCTAGTTCCGGGCTCCTTTCGGGTGAGGAAGGGGCTCCGGGTGCCGAAACATGTTTACAGTCTTCTATCAATTCGGATAAGACAACCGATCCAAGGATCGTATCCTTCTGTACATAGACAGTCTTGTTACCGGTATTGGATATAGGAACCACCGTCCAAGCAGCGTTAGCTACTAGAACATCAGCGGATTCCAATCCGATACTTGACAACATGGCCATGTCTGGCTCTACAACTCCAGTTTTTCCTGAAAACTGTCTGTCCGCTCGACATAAGACATCACAGGCTGTGCCTGGTGGTATCTTAACAGTCTGGGCTACACTGGCTACACTGCTTACTTGCCTAAGTACACATTGTACTTCGAGATGGTACGGGTCTCTCACTTCCAATATTCCCCTCTGGGAATCTAACCTTGCTCCATATAATGCAGCAAAATCCAGACCGAGTATACCATCATCCGCGATGTTCGCCACAGTAGGGGTAAGGATGAAGTCCTTATCTTCCTGTAGACTGAACCTCATACATGTTCTACCGAACGTTTGTATCATGCTACCGTCGGCCGTACGAGCATTTCCTTCCGTTGTGAAAGTTTCATGATTCGTAGGCAAAAGATCGTAGAATCTCTTAGCAATACAGGAGTGGCTAGCACCCGTATCGACAAGAAACTCAGCGGATCTACCACTCACAGATACAACTGCGTACCACCTCCTACCTTTCAAGTAGGTAGGACTACTTGCATACTTAGCAAGTTCCGTCTTAGCGCCGAGGTCAAATCCACATCCCTTTAAGAATTCGAGACAAGGATGACCCGGGGGGAACTGGGCACACCCCACCCTGGCCAACTCATTGGCCGCTCCCTCTGGACTGATATCGGGTTTCCCCTCTGTGTTCTTCTGCCGGTTCTTGACACCTGGTGTACTATCAGTCTCCCCAGCCTCATGAGTAAGGAACTGATCAGGCTCCTTAACTTCACTGCTGGGCGAAATCGCTAGAGGATTCTTGCCAGTACCGCAAGCTGCGATAGGCTGGCAGTCATGGCAATCACTCACTCTGGGGGTAATCCGGTTGCCATTGTGGACACCCCCTCTCAGTTTTCCTTCTTCACTGAGTCCTCCTTACCCGGATTGCTCCGGTAACGAGTGTTTCTATAAACTGGCTTATCTGCCTCACACTCGGCAGCATAATGCCCAGTTTCCTGACATCGGAAGCATGTCACAACAGTCCTATCAGGCTTAGGCCTCCTAAGATTTTCAGTAATCTTCTTTACCAAATTGTTAACCAGGTCCTCTGATAAAGAAGGACCCGTCGTGGGTTTGGTATCGGGGTGAGTCACAGGAGGTTTAGAAGTGATCACTTTCTCCTTGACGTAACCCGGTTTCTTTCCCCAGTTCCGGTTGTACCGGGGGTTCCCTTGGCCAATGGCCCCAACGTTTTCATCTTCGTCAGGTTCCCCTGATTCGGATGAATCGGTTTCGGGTATTCCCTCCGGGATTATCATTGCTGACATCCGTTGGGGTACCTTCCCGGCAAAGATACGGGCCTTTCGATCATAATGATCTAGGGACTGGAACAAATCTGTCAAAGAGGCATCATTCTTCCAAGCTTCACAGGCTACTGTCCTGTGTTCTTGATTCCGCAATCCTTCAATGAATTGTTTAAACATCTCATCTAGGAAGCATTCATCATCTAGTCTCCATTGAGGTCTGGCTTTATGCAACAGTCGTTGACATTCTAAGCCGAACACTTTGGCAGACTCCTTGGGCTTCTGTGTTCTTTTAGTGAACGTCAGCCAAGGGTCTTCTCCAACTATATTCCCATATAAATATGAAGCAATCTCTATGAGTTCATCATACTTCATATGGGCTGAGAGTCCTGTTATTTGAGAATCTCTCCATTGTTCCACGGCTCCTTTTCCGTCGCCTTCCTTTAACCAGCATACTAAATAAGGCAGAGCTTCCGCTTTACCCCATCCATTGCAGTTAAAGACATCCGCGCAGCCTTGATACTCCTCCTTCCAAGGGTTCTTGGCATTAAAGGGGGTAGGTATCTTAGCTACTCTACGAGCCGGATTCGTGGATCCAGTAAGGGTTAAACCCTTACTCCATTCCATGATCTCCGTATCGTCCAGACCTTGATTGTAACAATCAACACCTAAGTTAGCAATCGCTGCATTAGAATCATGCAGCGCTTGTAACCCTGGAGAAAGAGATACTCGGCGACTGAGTCTCTTTTTCCTTGGAGGATTCATACCATAAGTACTTCCAAAGCCTCCGGATGGTGGTCCTCCTCCACCTCCTGATCCCCCTGCTCCGTATGGAGGCACCTGTAAAAAGGTGTATCCACTGGTTTGGGGAGCCGGCCCTGGACCATTGGTGGGTTGTGTATTTCCACCAAAGCTAAAGAAACCACTATTGGGATTAGTGTTTCCTCCTGTTCCATACGACTGATTTCCATTATTGAAACCAGTCCCACTGGCAGAGGGTCTGCTCCTGGAACGATCGCTTGAGGGTCCGGATCCTTGATCACATCCGGATTGCCCCCCAGCTGTACTGGAACCTCCGGGTGCTCGTCCGGTTGTTCCTCCGGACGTGTTCCGGGTGTTACCATTGGACGGATTCGTTCCTGTTTGGGACTGATTCCATCCATACTGGGCATACGGGCCATTTGGTCCCCCTAAAGGTGACTGTTGTGGCCATCCGCCGTCAAAGGTGGAGCTTCCTGCCGAGCGGCTTTGTTTAGCTCCACTCGCAGAATTATCCCCTTTATTTCCCGTACCTAGACCAAGAGGTATAGAGGTATTATCTGTAAATCTAACCTGATGACTCTTTACTCCTTCATAACGAGGTACAGTTGTCTCTGTTACCCCGTCATTGCCCCTCAAAGAGAACATCTGGTTACTTGTCGTGTTTAGGGCAATTCCTGAAACAGTGAAGTCTGATTCAAGAGTGCCTACTGCACGACCAGTATCTTCTAGATACTTTGACATCCGGATAGCTTTAGCCTCCAGTTCGGAATAATCATCCATCATTTTAGTCTGTTTAACAGCCAAATCTGTGGATTCGCGTATCAATTGATCTTTGAGTTTTTCATGCTCATCGGTCTGTTTTTGGTACGTTTCCCGAGCATCTTTGAAGGCTGATTCTATTTTCTTCAGCTCTTCTTGATACTTGCCGTAGGCCGATTGAGTTGAATTTAACTCTTGTTTAGTTCTATTCAACTCATCATACGAGGCTCTGTATTCCAGGTCCGCCGTATATAGTGCATCACGATACTGTTCGTGCTGGAGTTGAAAATCTTGCTTTTCTTTCTCCATCTGATCCAACAACAATTGTTGTTGGCGTCTACAACTCTGATCGTAATCGAGACGTTCCGATATCAACTGTTTGTTTTCAGTCAGAATCTTGTCTCGGGTTCCGGTCAGTGTAATAAGATCCTTCTGGATCTTCTCGTATTCAGCTCTCATGTCTTCAAGCTCGTCCATTTTGTTCTTTTCGAATCCACATTTTTGGTGTTTAATTTGTGAACTGTATGGAGTTTCAAACATACCTGCACTAGGCTTTGGTACCTCAAATGGTAATTTACCAAATTGAGCAGTACTTTTATGCATTGGTGCAGGTTTCGAAGTACCTCCTGGCATGAATAAGGAGTCTCCAAATTCATCCAGTTCATGATGTAAGTTTCTTCTTACATCTTCTAACCCATCAGGGTAGTGTTCTAGTGGATCCCTCCACTCCGTACCTTGGGGTGGTGACTTGATTTCACCATCCTCCATCGGGGAGTCTAGCTCACGATTTGAGCCATTTCCCCTAACTGGGCTCAGCTCAGTCATTTCTGACTGCGCTTACCCGAAGACCAACTGGTCACGGCACCAGTGTAGTGGTTCGTCTCGTTAAGTTAGATTAAATCATAACGAAGAGAGAGAAAAGTTTCCGGGTAGGCAACCGAGCTTTTATTTCAGAGCTTGCGTTACATACGATCACAGCCTCAGAGGACTACATGCTGCTAGTGCATTCGGTTACCCTTTCGGGTAACAACCTGGTTGAGCAGTGGGTAAACCACTACTGAGGAACCTAGGGCTAGGACCAGCCTTATATAGGGGAAAAGCCCGCGAAACTCAGACCGGCCACGTGACGTGTGGCGGACGAGTGGTAGGCCCCCTGGTGTAGTGGATACGAACCCAGAGGCAGGTGCTGCCACCTGCCATCCGGATTCCCCCACCACACCCGAAGGACCTAGGTCTGAGTCTCACGGGTGCATGAACGTTAAAGTGTAAAATACCATACCCCTACATAAGTATTGATGTAACGGCAGCTGTTGATGTATTTAAATCTATGATCAGACCTAGTTTCGAATACTGTGATTTTATATGGGATAGGGATAATAGAGGGGAAAATAGAGAACTACAATTGCTACAAAATAGGGGTTTAAGAATGGCATATCTTGTGAAGCTTGAAGAAAACCCTCTATTGACTTCAAAGGAAATTCAACTAGCCAGTAATTGTTGTGATCTGGCAGATAGGAGAGACATTAATTTAATTCTATATGCCTATAAGCTTGCTTGTAACCCAAATAATGTCGATGATAGATTAATTCCTACAAGATACCATCAAGGGAAAAGGTTGAAAATAATAAGATCCTTGAAACCCATTGTAATCCGCAGTGCACTGTATAGAGCCATTGAAAGATGGAACCAACTCAAGACAAAGTATACGCTTATTGAAGATTATTATACCTTTAAATCTAGCATTAAGTCAGACTACCCAAATTGCTTTATGTAACTCAATATTACTGACATAGATTCTCACCTATATAATAACTCATCTCATCTCATCACCCCCCCCCCGAGTTGCTTAAATTTGTGCTTTTGTACTGAGGTTCCTGAAAGGTCTAAACGGTATATTCTTCTAAATGGAGGTTGTCATTACTATATATTGTCAGTTCAATTGTATTATGCAACAACCGCTTGACTTTCTAATGGGACCTAGCTTAAAAACCTTAATACAAGGTTGCTAGGAGAGGGGCAATTTTATTCTATTATTGTTCCTCCTTTGACCCAATAAAACACTTCAAAAAAATGTAGCGCCATCAAAAATGGTTGAATCATTTGAGGAATAATGTCCCGATTCACCATTTCATGGCTCAAGGATTGTACAAACCCTACAGGGTTACTATGATCGGGGAGGAGTGGATAAAAGCAATGAGAGTTAATGAAGAATTAGCCTGGATGCTACCTCTGGGTAACATTCAACTTATAAAGTTTTGAAATGCCTCATTTATGCAAAAGTGGTGGCAATTTCCATAGGCAATTGCGAAAAAAGATTACGCTAGGTTTTTTCCCTTTCCCATCAATGGCGAATGACAATAATAACATATATGAAGGAAAATGAGACCAAATTATCAATTTAACTGTTCACTTGTGTATTGCTCTTGTAGCTTAAGGCACAGGATATCATTAATTTTTAAGTTGCACCTGTTGGGATTGTAACATTGTTAACATGCAGATTATGATTTAAAGGACATGTGTGACAGTCTGGAGTCTCCCAGCACTCAACATGTCCATTTACTGCAGTTAAGTAATTCAGTTTATGTCAGCAAGAACATGTACCCTTGGAGGGCAGTATCGTCTTTTATGTCATGGCTGTTATGAATGTCACTATAGAACAGTATGGGACATGTCATATTCAATGGGGGGATGGAATACAATGTGTCCGTATTCAATGGCTGTTTAAAATCCAAGATGGCGGATGCAAACAAGATGCAGGTACTTTGAAACTGAGTAAAAATTTAACCCTGTAGGCCATGATAAAAAATGCAAATGCCTGTAAGGCGTCGTTGAATACGGACAGCCTCACCTCGGTGAATACGATGCAAAAAGATCCCATGGTCATTGACATTTGCTTATGTATTGCACTTTAGCCATTTGTTGCCACATTACTTGAATGTAACACTAGACATTAAAATACCAATGATAGATCCAGACATTAAGCTGACACCCACTGGGTTGCTGCACTGCCTATGGTCTATACGAAGCAACAATAAAATGCAATCACAACTGAGACAATGCTGACATCAATTTATTTATTTTTGTCCAACAGGCACTCAATCCTTTTAATAGGGCCTCATCTTCCTGTCATGGGTCTGGAGGCCATTTCTTAACACACTACGACTGCTCACCTTCAAGTTGTAGTGAGGACCCTTGATTTAGTGCCATTATAACCAAATGGTATTGGTCATGTAGTGCCTGCAGTACTACGACTGCCCTACCAAATGCTATGTGATTACTACATAAGTGCTGATCGTACAGAGTAGGCGTAGGGCACTACCTACGATTGCTGACACTAAGTTGTGGGTTTTCAAATTGTAATGACTCTGTGCAGTCGTAGTGCTTTAAGAAATGGCTTTCTGACTCTGCACTGCCGCACAGAAATCCTGTAGTGTTTTACTATGGCAGATTAGTGGCTCGTGGGGAGTCCTTACATGGTCATTAGGGAGCCTTTGTTTAGGAGCAAGGCCCTACATGTGTCATTACACCTACTCAATACTCAGGCCTTTAACGACTACTGGTATGGTAGTAAATCATGCCAACTGATCACGAAGGCACATTGAAGGAAGCCCTGTCAACTCACTTCTTTCATCTCCTTTGACATGGAGCATACCATATATTTGTGACATGTACTTAAAATAGGGACCTTAAATGCAACTTACACTAAGGGCCTTTTACGCAGATTGTGTCACATGAATTTTACTAAATAGACACACAATCAATTCATATCAAAGTAAAGATGCAGGACAACGACATGTCATTTCGCTCTCCTCTACTGTGAGAATCCATCAACCATCCCTCTCATAAAGTTTATTTAATCTCACCAATATCATAACATGAGTGTGGTTTTGAATAAAGGCAGTACATCATGTCAATAATGGAGTTTTGATGACAGCGTGAGGGGAGAGGGTTAAAGTGTACTGTCTAAGTAGCCATGTTTTACACACACCACACTCTAAATCAACTCGAGCCACATCACAGCCTTGCAATTTCACCCTCTACCCTCAGGAGGCCATTTCTCAATGTACTATGACTGCACACAGCCACTACGATTTAAAAATGCCAAGAATAAGCCAGGCTATCATAGGAACTGCCGAAAATGGATAATATGGGTTCCTATATCTCGCGATAAAGCACCCAAAATTCACGGCGAGCGGACAGCGGGGCGGACATGTTGAAACCTACCACAAGACAAAAGTAAATTCTCCATTTTTGAGGCTTATAGACCAGATATAGCGAAATCCTTTGGACATAACATAGTTGAAACCATATTCTACCTCTCTGTCGACTAGATTCCTTGATATTATGGCTGTATTTGATATAAAAAATTATTAAACTTTCGAATCGAGCGACTTGCCGTGCGTCTTCGCCATTCTGTCAATACTACAGGTGCCGCCGCCTGGTGTGTACAGAATTGATTATATTTTAGACTGGCGCAGCCCTGTCTCGACGTGTTCGCAGTGGTAGGTCTATGAGAGTTGGAGTTGCAGGAGGTCGCCAGCTTAACCATACGTCAACATGAAACCAAGATGGCAGAGGGCCGTCTTGTCGACTGGCATAAGAAATGAATGGATTATATCATTTTTTTGAGGTAAATACTTAGAATTAATGGTGGAAACCGTGTTATAAGGGCAATATATAATGCATAGACTTGCACGAGTTGGCTTCAGGGGGTGATAGAAGCATGAGCCGTAGGCGAATGCTTCTATTAAACTATTATTACTTCCCTAGTTTATGGTGCTGTTAAGGCCAAATTATTAGGTTCTCACTACTATTTTAAGGACAGCAGTCGTGGTGTGTTAAGAAATGGCCTCCAGTACACATCACCACCCGCTCAATCCTTTGCTCTCCAATTTCCATAGAATACCCCTGTGCTGTGGTGGTGGTGGTGGTGGTGGGGCACCAACCATATTCCCGAGGGTTCTACTGACAAGGAGAATCATGTCACCTAGTAAGGTACCTACTAGTTACTGTTCTACTACACCTTACAGACTGCTTTGAACTTTACTGAAATCTCCTCTTCTATCCTCAAAGCTTTCAAGTGTTGAATACCTGATTTTATCAAGTTCACCATACAGCATTTTGTCTGATGTGAAATATAGTACCACAATTTAACTCAAGTATGACCCAGTATGTCATTTATAGAGAAGGCGTTTTTACCTGCATGATGTAGATGATCTGCCATGGTAATACTTAGTCAGGCATTATACCAGGTTGAAAGAATTCATTGACAGACTAAGGTCTTACAGTTGCACATTAGGCTATCCACACTGCAAAAATGGTGTTTAGATCCTAAACACAATTCTAAACATATTCTTGCAACGCTTTTGTAATCACATTAATGTCCTAAACATGTTTAGCCAAACAATGTGGTTAGCTCAAGTGTTTAGAAATGTAGGTGTTTAGGTTAAAACTTTTGTGTTTAGATATATGAATTTTTGTGTTTAGGTGTTTAAGAATTTTTGTGTCTAGATGTTTAAATGATTTGATGGAGAGTTAAGGTTTGCAGACATGTATGCATTAAAAACAGATATATATATTTTTTTCTCATTTACTGGGGGGGGGGGGGCATCAGCAGGGTATTTACTTGTCAAAGTCTCCAAAGATGTCAGCCACACCTATTTTATGTCTACATATATTACACACTGCATCAGAATGAGAGACTTGAGAAAGTACAACAGCTTGGCAGGAAGGATATTGCCTTATCTATTCCAGAACAACATCAAATAGGTGTCAGTCATGGATTTAATTGATTATTTTATGGTAATGATGGTGGCATGAGGTGAATCTAGTCAATTTTCTATTGCCCTTTCTATTCACATGACATTCTATGAAATGAAACCATGATAAACATGGGATTTGGGGACATTTGTCACAACAATTGATTATAACTGTGTGCAGATAGTCCAATCAAAGGTAGTGCTGCTACCTGGTGTGGATTCAACATCCAAGTATCTAAACATATTGGTGTTTAAATCTAAACACCTAGTATTCAACTGTCTCAACTCTAAACATCTAAACATGTTTAGCATAAATGTTTATGTAGTTAGAATAAAAGTGTTCATTTCCTAAATGTGTAGTCGATGAGACACCTAACTGACCTATATGTTAGGTTTTAAACGTGTTTAGACCTAAACATGTTTAAAATCTAAACACCATTTTTGCAGTGCATTTACCGTTCTTTGGGATAAAGCTATTAAGTTTTAAATCACTGAGTTCTTTCACATTCTGAATTCTGACTTTATCTCACGGCAACATTCCTGTACCAAACTTTTTGTTCTATTCAATCCCTGCACCAGCAGTCAAGTTCCTACCTGCGAGGTCATATAAACTGCATTGCATAGAACTAGATCACTGATCGTGTCTAGGGAATCCCCGGTGTTGCCAAGAATCAAAGGGAGGGCAGAGCCATGCATGCACAGACAGACTAGAATAAATCCAGTGGGCTTTTTGGATTCTGAGACTTATGTATGGATGATATATCATTTGAAAAGATGTATGGATGATATATCATTTGAAAAGACGACCACAACAAAGCTGGCTAGTCTTTTGAAAACAAATATATAACAGAGACATTTTAAAAGCGAATGTTTATTCCCTACAACCCTCTTTGTACCCTTTCCAAGTCTGGTTTAAAAAGGCAAATGTTGCCAATTCCATTTATGTTGGATGCACAGTGTTTCTTTTGTGGAATCGTTCTCCCATGCTACTCCTCTAAGAAGGGCAGGGTTTTGCACTGTAGTTCTTCAAAGCTTAAAGATAGGCCTAACCTTGGTGCGATACATAGTTCTTCTAGTTTTTTTTGTTTTTTTATTATTATTCTTTGTTGTGAGACTGCCCTAAAGCAAAACTTATATGGCAATCTAGTGTGTACAGTGTCTACTACAGACTGGTAATGGGGAGCTTTCATCTACGGAAGCCGTGGAGGGCCACACCTTGAAAAAAAATCAACTTTTTTATCTCCAATATGGAAACAACTTAAAATGGAACATAAAAAACTAATGTCAAACCTGAAAATTCATCTGTCAACAGTCAAAGTAAAAAGAAAATCTGTTGTCAGTATGATATTTTCCCCTGTCAACTGTTGTTGACAGCAGGTTTTTTTCCTAACTTGACAGCTGACAGTGGAAAAATCATGTTTTTGTATGTGGTGTCAACATGGTTTTTTCGATGTCAAGTTGACAGTTGAAGTTAGTTTTTTTCTAACTTGACTATTGACAGGGGAAAAAATCATGTTGACAGCAATTTTATTTTTCAAGTTGACACTTGACAGGGGAAATAATTATGTTTGACAGAAATATTTTTTTGAACTTCATCTTGGTGGTTGTAAGAAAATCATGCTGATTCTGAAGTGCATGTTTTTTTTTGTGGTGTGGCCCTTTACGGCTTCCAAATCCATCAACAGACATGATTCCTTAAGGACAAACTGTTGTGTCTTATGTGCAGGCACATACTCAGTTGGGCAGCATGCCAGTACTACTCAATAAAGATATTTTGCTAAGTATAGACACTAACCTGCCAGGATGAAATGAATTGGCTATCCCTTTTCTTTCCACATTCAGACCTTACCCACTTACAGGTATATGCATGGGAAAATGAAAGGTTCCCTTATCATACTCTCAATGGGGCAAGCATTACACTCTTCCAGCAAAGACGTTTCAACGGTAAATATCTCTGTCCCTTTTTTTGACATATTTATTGTGATCACACAGCATGATGTGGTATATCATATGAAGTGGGTTTTACCTCCCCAGAATAACTTCTGGCTAAGATAAGTTCTGCCAGAGATGAGATGGGGCATATCTGGCCCTGCTTGGAGAGTGCAAGGTACTGATGACTTTAATCTGGAAGATGTCCCTGGGGGTCAGGAACTGGGACAATGAGGCATAATTGATAGATTGCACTGTGAGGAGGGCAGACAGGAGGCCAGTCGGTGGGCCAGGTCACAGGTACATAGGGACGGGCAAGGGAATTAACCCCCTATAGACTAATGCTTCAATGATCAGTATAGCTGATGTGTGTAGCAAGCTTCCCAGGACACAGCATTGCAATCCCTTATAAAAGGTAGTATGATGCTTGAAGGTAGCATTTATAAGTTAATCACTATGACAACTAAAATCTTAGTGGTAGATAGCACTATTCAATTTCCTTTCAAAGGAGCAGCCCCTATTGAATTTAACTAGAACTTGAATAGATCATCCTGTGTCCAATGGGGTGAGAATGGGCTCTTTATCCCTTATAAGATCAACACAAAGTATCAAGTAGAGCTGTTCAGTGAGGCAAATAACTTCAACTGGAAGATAATACCATAAAGGAAGCAGAAAGGTGAATCTGTCTCGACTACAAATTATCAGATTGTGTTAAAATTGACTCAAGAGCTCTGTTTACATCCTAATCTATGTCATTAAATTGACCAGAGAATACTGTGTCTACTAGCCAGGTAAGTAAGTGTCTATGAGTGGTATGGAAGAGATCTGCACATTTGGCACATGGGTCCCTCTTTACTTATAAATACTCATTTGTATCATACTGCTGTGAATAGACCAATTTATCTTGGAGGAGTACAATAGATTTTCCTTATACCACGATTTGTGGGTTACACAGGGCTTTTTGGGGTCTATTCCCATCCACATATCTGTCGATATGGCACACTCTATAGGCTGTAACATCAATTTTGTAAGGCGTGCGGTTATCCAGGTAAGGCGTGCGGTTATCCAGGTAAGGCGTGCGGTTATCCAGGATAACCGCACGCCTCTCCCATGTCACATGTCACATGTCACATATTAAAACCCACGAAATTTTCCATGCCAGGGCAGGGCTCGAACCTACAGTCTCAGATCCCTAATCCAACTCCCTATGCATTGCGCCACAGGGACTGACGACATACGCTCGGTTAGAACCAGGTCTTGCTATGATACGAAGCCGTGTGCGCTGTCGCTGTCCGCTGCCGGGCGAGGAGGTGTATTATACACAAACATAACAGCGAGACGGAGGAGACGCGGTGGCCTAGCGGTTAGCGCTTTGCGCTCAGCCGTCAGAGGTACATGGATCGCGTCCTGGTCTGGGTGGTTCTTTTTTTGCCGTGTGCGCTGTCGCTGTCCGCTGGCGGGTGAGGAGGTGTATGTACCGATCGTGTACATACAATGGCTGGCATCGAGTCCCAGGGAGGGGGAATAATTTTTATTTTCATCTTGAATTTATTGGTATAATATTGATTATTTATTGGTTTCGTGGTATAAAATAAGTAGTCAATGGATAACTCATGACTTGTGGGGGTTATCGACGATAATAACACTCGGCCTACGGCCTCGTGTTATTATTCGTCGATAACCCCCCACGCGTCATGAGTTATCCATTGGTTACTTGTTCACTATCCCTCAAGGATATTTCATGCAACAATATCATCAATCACCACTTGCTGTACCATATACATCACTCATATTACCCCATCAATTTTATCCTGACGAGTTTAGACAAAACTCATGCATCACTTTGCGCCATATCACACCAATTTATGACATGATTAAATTGTAATAGTTTACAGAGAGGTTATCCAAGTGACTAGAGAGAATTCAAATTTTGATAACTGGCTAATTAAGCATGCACATCAGAGTCTAAATTATCGAAGCATACTACAATTTCATTATTTTCAAGATTTGGTCCATCCAATGAGAATCCACCCTCAGATTTTCATTTTGCACGTGCAGCTCACTATTCAATAATCCTTTATGATCCATAATGACCATATATGGTGGTGGGCTGGGGAAGGACTAGACACACTGGGGAGCACAGCGCCTTCTCTTTATTTTATCTACCCGATACAATCTTCACATCAATCAATTTGTCCCCATTATTGGCCTCACCAATTTCCTGCCAATATAATGAGTCTACACAAGCCTCTGTACCTGAATATATTGTGAAGGTACAATACTTTTAACAATGCTAATTTTCATTTAGGAAACCTTTTTACCAATTTAAATACTGTAGATACAATAGCATATATATATATATATATATATATATATATATATATATATATATATATATATATATATATATATAACAAAATCAATGGCTGAATCAATGTCTGCCATTACTTCCCCGAATCCCCACATATGGACTGTTCCCAAGACCCTGACCAGAGGTCCTTACTCCCTCCCGTGCCCACATAGTTCACATGCCTGTCCAAACCCCATTAGGTCCTCCTCCCCCCAAACCTTCCCCTTCCTGTACCTGCTGTCCTCTCACATAAATTGCCGGTTTAATCAATATTCTGTCCATTACTGATTGAGGTCTATCTACTGTGACCTGATGGGAGCAGCTCAAGATGGTGGTGAGCAGTAGTAAATAGATCGAACCAGATGAACAGTGGGCTTATTTAGGGCTGTATGGTCTAATACTCAAAGGCTGCTATCATGCCACCAAGTCAATGCTCATTTTTCTAGATCTGTTCAGTGCGTAGTGGTGGTCTGCTTGCTCGTTTGATAGATCTGTTCAGTACTCTGCTTGCTAGCATTGGTGCATCAAGGTGACCTTCTAGGAGTGCATCTACTCTGTAACTTTAGCATGATGCATGAATCATAAGATTCTGGCCATCACGATAGAGCCCTGGCTGTTTGCAACAGGTTTGGGCATGAATAGTATCTTCATTCAGCATCCCCCTTTCCTACCACAATTAATTGATACATTAGGTTATCTGTCAATATTTACTGTGTATTATACACAATCATCAAAAAAAAGTTCTTGCCCTTTCAAGGTACATATGATATCCAAAAGCTGGGGTTATCAGTGGGGTTAGCATATTCAAACTAGCTTCCATTGTACCTTTCTGAGGGATGTTGTGACACAAGCTACCAGAGCCCTCTAGTGGCGTCTATGACAACCATAGTTATTGTATGACAAACAGGCAATAATGAGGCTCTTTGTTCATCCAGCTTTGTAAAAGGAAGGTCATGTTATTGATTTACAAAAACAGAATAACAGTAATTTTTAAATTATGATGAATGAAATTGATAGAAATGAGGATCACTTCATTTCTTATACTGTTGCCTTTGCAATTCACTATGACATTAACATTGTAATTGACATTGTAATTCAATCAGAGGTCAAGTTCAGCAGTTCAAGTCCTAACAGGCTTGAATTGTGGGGTTCACAAGTTAATCTAGAAATAGAGAGAAGTAATGAAGGTACAAAGCAAGGAACACCATGGTATGGATGAAAAGGGTGGTGAAAAAGAAGGAG
This sequence comes from Acholoe squamosa, assembly GCA_949317995.1. Classification (NCBI taxonomy): domain Eukaryota; kingdom Metazoa; phylum Annelida; class Polychaeta; order Phyllodocida; family Polynoidae; genus Acholoe; species Acholoe squamosa. The sequence continues at coordinate 10,721,620 of OX439050.1, read as the reverse complement.
ACAATTAGTAGGAGGGACGAAATGAGGAGGGAGGAAAGCAAAAAGTGAGGTAAGGAAAGCGATAAAATGAAGAAACAAGACAGGTTATGATGGAATGGAAAAAGGGAAGGACTTCATTTGTGACGGGAAAAAAGCAATTGACATCCTGAAAGTAGGAAGAGGAAGGAAAGGGAAGATAGGATGTGACATAGAAAGGGTCTATAAATGTGCCAAAGACTGCAAAACTTGTTGGCACTTGCAAAGTCAACCTGCAGCTTCAACGACAGTCATCCTGATTGGTTCATTAATGGATTGCACTAAAAACATGGACGATCTAAAACAAGTATGTGGTGCCGACTTTAGGTCCTCAGGTTGACAATACCTAAAACTACAACTTTAGGTGGTCAAAATGACAATACCCACAATACAAAGTTGTCATACTGACGACTTAGGTTGTCAGGATGACAACCGAAAGTCGTCATTTTGACCACCTAAAGTTGCAGTTTTAGGTATTGTCAACCTAAGCACGTAAAGTCGTCACCGCTGAGTAGTTTTGGATCTTCCAGGTTTTCAGTGTGGATGGAAGTCTTTAAATAAGCGTTACAAAGATGCCAAAATCACTTTTGTCTTCAACCGACAAATTTACAGCTAGCTAAAAATATAACAAGTTGCAAAGGAAATTTCCAATAATTTTCATTTAAAATTTACCACATTATGTATTATCTCATTGAAGATTGCATTAAACACATCAAATCAGCTAAAGCTATCAATGTAATGATGATAATTAAAAAACTCCATAATTGGGCATATGCATGGGTCATTACCTCACTTCCCTTTTTTTCAAATCCTTAAAAGGCCCTAATTATTGAATCTGTATTAAATCAAGGAAATTAAGTTATCAAGTCATGTTTGGTCCCCATCTTTACATGTTAAAGAGGTTCAGCTATGGGTCATCAATTTAAGTTAGAGTGAGTACCTTATTGTCCTTTATTCGTAACACATAGTTACATCCAGTGGTCCCAAGGTTGCTGGTCCATATGTCTTGGTGATACAGTAATAGACAATGCTAGCAACCGCTCGATCAAGAATGCATTGGTGCCAAGCCTGCAATGATGCATGAACACTGTGGGGCATTTAGCTATATTTACTGTTTTTCAAATAAAGCCCACAATGTTTAGTTGGGTGTGCCAAGAAAAATAATATGAATTTGGATGGATAAGGCTTCTCCTGGAACAGGTTTTCATATGGATGTAAAATTGTCTCCTAGCGATGTCACCAACCCAGCTTCTACAGCCAAACACAGCCAAACACTATCCTTCGAGCCATCTCTCTGACTGATGCTTATGGTCAAGCCTACGTAAAGCATCTTACCACCTGAGCCCCTGAGCCAAAGGTCAAGTCTGATCCCAGAATATATGATATATTCACATAAGGCGCATTGCTTTTATTTCATAAAAATGTATGATCATGTACAATGGAAATATCAAATAGGATAAAGGATGAGGTCTGGTGACACAAACCAGAACATTATCTCCTCTGGTTCAGGTTGACGTATATGGTAGTTAGAAATAAACCACAAATATAAACTAAACCATATGAAGCACATCATCACTTTCAAAAATAAAAGCTGAGATCATGTGATAACTTAAGTCTGGCACATCCACTGGCTAGCAGCTTACCAAGACACATTTGAAATTAAACCCTAAATTTGCACTGGCTCCAAATTGCTCCAAATTGTGTAAATATGCCTTATTTAATTAGGACACATTTCCAGCAAATAATATTGAGTTTCATCGCTTTGCAATACCATGACCCAATTTTCCCCAACAGCATTGCAGTAATCCATTTAATTGTGGATGGAATCTAATCATAGTAGTCATTTTTTTGGAGGACTATGAGGGGATGTTTGGCTATAATACACTTGTAATTGAATACATCATCAATAGCACATCTAAATACTTACACAGAAGTGGTGGTGCTATGGACAGAAATTTAATTATAATTCACTACCTCTCAGCATTAAAACAATACCTGACTAGAGAGACAAAGGTTCATTAGAATCAGTCTGTCCGAGGATTATCTCACTGGGTGATACCTTGTGAGATAGCTCAAAGGAAGTATTCTCCGGCAAAATGTCTGGTCTAAAAGGGAGAGTAAATATTGGTGAGAATTGGTTGCATTCATATTTCATGTTGGAATGGTACACTCCTTATCACACAATGCACTGATTTCCTTTCCATGCTTCACAAATCATTGAAGAAATGTTGATGAATGGTTGATTGATCAACAGTTGTGTGTGTTGATTCTATAATCAATGCTAGTGGATCATGATGACAAATCTTGAAAATGAAGTGATAATGAGGCCTTGTGTTATTATTCACTGCTTATATGGTTAATGATGCCTAACCCAGGCTGTACACACTGTATGGGTCATAAGGTGCTAATAGTGTGATTGATGGAGTGTCTCTTGCTCATAGAAAGTGGGTTCGGACATAGAAATCCACCATGGGGTGGGACGTGACACGGGATGCTTCCACTATAGAAGTGAATGTTCTGTGTATATGGGGGAACAGAGCCCTGAGCATGCCATGTTCCTCACTGTCAAACTGACAGGGGGAGACAAGGGGAGTATAGTGAGTACAATGGGGGAGGGTCTGACATGATACAAAATACTTGCTATAGAAATATAGCAAACATTCAAGGAGAAAGGTTAACAGCACTCATAGAAAATGTTGCTGCAGGAGAGTGAGAGAGACAGACACAGAGAGACAGATACAGACACACACATAAAGACAGAGATGGACAGGTATAGAGAGAGAGAACAATGACAGAGAGATGAATTGCATTGATCTTATTAAGAAAAAATTCAATCTGAAAAGGAATGAGACTTGGCAGCAGTTAAAATGACGAGAGTGAATGGATGGATCATGGAAAGACATGTACTGCAGACAAGAGAAAGCGAGGGAGATTGCAAGGAATGCAGTGGAGTAGTTTCCATCTAAGAGAGAGAGACAGACAGACAGACAGACAGACAGAGACAGACAGAGACAGAGACAGACGGACAGAGACAGAGAGAGAGACAATGACAGACAGACAGACAGACAGAGACAGAGACAGACAGAGGCAGACACAGACACAGACAGAGAGAGACAGACAGAGAGGGACAGAGAGAGACAGAGACAGAGACAGACAGAGACAGACAGAGAGACAAAGACAGAGAGACAGAGACAGACACAAATACAAGGAGACAGACACTTCACTCAGAAAGAAGAAGATCGAGTAACCATGACAAGAGGCAAGGGACTAAATTAGGCAACTAAACAGACCAGACAACAAAAAGAAATTTCTGGGAAAGGCAAGTTAGAAAGTATAATCGAAGGAATAGGAAACCTAGGAAAAAAAGCAATTGAAGAAAAGTATGCGTAAGAGTAAAATGAATCAGCCAGAGAGGAAACTTATATATATATATATATATATATATATATATATATATATATATATATATATATATGTAGTAAGTGACATGGGAGAGTGGTTTATTCATTGATTAGGCCTCACTATACTCTGTACTTCCTTTTGGGACACAGACATAGCAGTGGATCCTCCCAGCAGCTTACATGACATTCCAGGGTGAGGCTTGGTTGGTTAGGAAAACGTCACCTGTCAGCCGTGATGGGATGGGGATTTGTAGGGGGCTTGTCCCAGGAGGCCAAGGGTAGGGTGGGGTAAGCAGAGGTGGGGTCCAGAGAGACTGCATTAGCAAGGCAGCGATCTAGGTGGTTGGATGATATTTCAACAAGTGAAGGTAGGGCTGAAGAGAGAAAAATAGAGGCATGGCTTGCCACAGTTAGAAAATGAGGTAAGTCAGCAAGTTGAAACAATTGGTGAATGAGTGGTCTAGACTTGTCCGTATTGGCTTGCTTATCCTCTTGGAAAAACCTCTAAGATGACCTCCCACCTTTGAAGAGAGCAGGGTCTTTAAGAGTTTGGTTCCTGGAAACATGGCAGAAACATGTAATGAGAATAAGTAAGGGAAGGAGGTTTGATGGGAGAATGAAGTGAGGAAATAGAGGGGCAAGGAGTTGGAGAACAATGGAGGAAGTCACACGGCAAATACATACAAGAATTGCGCTTATCCATAGACTTTACTGCAATTTGCGATTCTACAACTAGTAACTCTACCCCATCCATGCACATTCAAAGGTGTCGCTCATTCAAGGTTATACCACTATTCGGCCACCTGCCTTACTATTATGCCCTCTCCTACCAGTGTATTATGAGAGCATATACGCACATGTTCATTTTAGGGATTTTTGGATATACTTTTTCGAGGTCAAGTTGGACTTAGAATATTTTGGGAAATGCTGGCGGACATACAAATTCAGTCTGCCATTGTTTCAATGTGAAAAATTGTCCAAACTCGTAGGAGAATTAAACCCCGGCCGCAATGGAGGTAGGCGGAAGCCTTAGCCATAGCGCCACACTGAACGGTGATGAAATCCAATGCGAAAGTAAATAAGTTCTAACCTAAAATCCTAGTCCTATGTTTCCACTCAGTTTTCGTCTTGATTCCAAGCTTGTCATGTTATAATATTAAAATCCCAACAAGTATTTGATCCATAGATAATGAATGTGTGCTAATTTTCTCCATTTTCCTCAATATAAATAAGAATCCAATGATTTTTCTATTGTATGCGAGTCGCGGTGCAGCCATTCCCACCCTCCGACAAAAGTGTGTCAGTGGCCCGGATGTGGATATAGGTCAAGTTCTCGTTGTACAAGAAAGACACTGAAAATTTTAGACCGGTTTGAAAAATCAATGGATTATTTTTTTATTTTGAATATATTGGACATAATACGTATGGAGGGATTATCTTGACTATATAAGGATATGAACCTGTTAATTTCTCAATTTGTCATGGTTGGATTCAATACGAAAAATGTGTGTAAACACTGCGGTACCTCTCCCGGCAAGGAACAAAAACAATGGCTTCGCGCAGAGCGGTGACCCAGGCCGTATCGCTTGCTTTTACAAAATGTCTTCTCGTGGCTTTATTCTGTGGATATCAGGTAAAAAATTAATACAAAATGGAGGAAAAGGTGGTTTAAACGCAATATAGCATAAATATGACAGCAAACGGCCTCGTGCAATATTTGTCAATATACAAACCTTGTGCTGTCATATTTATGCTATATTCCATTAATATGGCACTCAAACAGGCTACTCCACTATGTGTGATATAGACAAGAGCAGAGATTATCACACTTTATAGAAGTTGGGACTTTGTAGAAGAAGAGGACTGCATCCCTGGGGGTCTGCATGCAGACATTCTTTAATGTCTCAGTGTATCTACATGCAGCAGATACCTTTTGCCATATGCTACTGCCTGTGGTATCCCAGGGAGGATTAAGAGTTGAATACAGTCTCTGGGGTAACCCAGACGGACCCTGCCTTTTTACTTAAACACACCAAGAGTACAGACTCAAAAGGTACCCTCCAAAAGTGAATCTGTCAGTATAAAGCAGTGACATGTAAAGTGGCCTACAAGGGGCACAGTAATACACCAGCTCTGCATGGTATTAATAAAGACCCTTTTCAAAGTGTTTCAATCCAAGGGACTGCTTTTGATGGCATTTCTTACTAAAGCAAACTTTGCACTTTTCAAGGATTCAGATTTGAACTAGATAACAAATTGGTAAATCCAAAAGTGTATATGTTTGCTTTTTCTATGACTGAATGGTCTCTGATTGAATAAGAATTAAATAAACCAGTGCTGTCTACATCATCACCTGCCCGGTATGCCAAGAGGAATACATCGGAGAAACAGGCCAGAGAGTGGCCGACCGCATTGGGCGACACAAATATGAGATTGAGAAACGATTCAAAAGCAACCCTGTGGCCCAGCACTACAGAGACCATGATGTCCAAGCACATGAAATGATAGTGACAATTATTGATAGCTCACCTCCCACCACCAACATCAGGAAAAGACTTGAAGAGGCATACATCCGCCTGCTGCAGACTTTGTCTTCACGCGGCATGAATAAAAAACTATGAGTACACATGAAACGATGACGTCACTGTGGGGAATCTCCGGATTCTCCCCGGCAACGGCGCCTAGCAACCACAAGACGCTCCAAGCCACATGACGCAACAACACAATGACGATTCAAACCGTCTCATTTATCCTACCTTAGAGCAGTACCATGAAGAGAATTTCACACTACGCCACCATGGAGAACTACAAACAGTGTACATATTGCACCAAATTTGTCAAACAAGCTGATGCCGCCATAGCCCGACACCTACGGGACTTCCATGAAGGCAACACCACTTCCCCAACCTCCACCACCACCACCACTAGTAAGTACTGCTGTCCCATCTATCCATGTCCAAGCAAGGGTAAATTTAACACCAAAGGGAATCTACATAGACATCAAAAGGACATCCATGGCTTCATTACGCCCAACACCCACAAGACTCTGGTAACAAAAACAATCAAACACCGCCCTCCTAACCCCCGGTTCACCTCAGCCCAACTTGATAAATTCCTAAAAAACATGAAATTTCGTTTTGTTTACAAACCAAATCGCATCCTTCCAGGCCATAAACGGGCAGAAGAGACGACTTCCAATAACACCCACCGCAACACCAACAATCATAACAACAACGCTACAACTAGCGCCGCCCAGGGGGGCCACACCAATGAAACCAGACTATTTGACAAGTTCAGACAAGACGTAGCCAAAGCAGAATCCCGCAAACCACCAATTGTCAGCCCACCACCCGTCCAAGACCCTTGTGCTAGAGCAAAAACAGCACCGGCTCCAGTAACGCGCCCCATCTCACCAGGTGTCATTGACATTACTGACAAGCCAACAAAGGCACCCAGAAGCAGAAGCACAAGCACTAAATCCAGGAGTAGCTCCAGCTCCAGCAACAACTCAACCTCATCTGATGACTCAACCACCGACACTTCCATCAACATCACCCCAGTAAAGAAAAAGGTCACACCCAAGAAAAGTCCAACTGCAAAAAAGTCACCTGCCAAGACTACAACTACAAAACGCTGCAAAAACTCCTCACCACCAAAGAAAAAACAGCGCATGAACCCCAGCACCCTACAACAGCTAGAACATGATTTATTCCTGAGTATGGATCTCAGACACACCTGAAACGCCACTTCGACCCTCTAAGTCAAGCTCACAAACAACGCTGGGTCCCTACAGACCCAAAACCCATCAATCAAAGCCAAGATACAGATCTCCACATAAGCCCAAACGTCGTGAGAACCACCACCAAACCAGTCATCACCATACAAACTACCGCCAGGCGTCAACATCTAGAAGCCAACCTAACCTACCTGCCAACCACCAGACTGAGAAAGCCCTAAAGCACCTATATCGTTGTGTATACACTTTAGATAGACATGTAGCAAGAGCCATGGCCCTAGGCCTACAAGACAAGGGATACAACTATGACCCCATGGACTAAACCAACTTGCATAATAATTTCATGCTCGCATTTCAAAAAAAAGATTTTCGTGTGAAAAAATTTTTTTTGTCCACTCTAGACCACCATAGTTTAACTCAACCACAATCATATTTATAAATCATCACTATTTATACAAATCTATAATTATGTAATTAATGTTCCATTAATGTTATATTTATCAAGTTATAAATGTTGAATCTATGTTAACAGTTTTCAATCATGTAAATACTTCGTGTGAAAGAGACTGGAGAGCTATAGCAATAATATCACCAAACAATGGTATCCATGGTAACAAGAGATTGACCTTTGACCCACAAAGCTTATCATAAATACTACCTCATAGACCATTATTCATACATTAATCACGCCTGAAGAAGACTTATTAATGTTAGTCGAAACGTTGCATCAATTATCATCAACCACAACCACCGGTTCCTGTACTACAATTGTCATCAATAAAATTTATAATTCTACTTGCTTCTTGTCTGGTTTTCTGTGAGAAATCTTTCTTCTAAAAATTAAATAGCTCATGGGTCTTGCATTGGTGCATTGTGATGCCTTACAGACAAGCAGAAAACGGTGCCGTGCAACTCTTAAATAGTAGCCCTAAATTGGTGCTAGAAGTATGTATATCCCTGTGGTTTTATTAGCCTATTTCAATCCCTTCTCCCTTATGATAGCAGCAGACCTTCACCCTTTCATTATGCTGCACTTAAACAGGCCACTACAGAAAGTAGCACTGATGCAGTAAAGGTAAGCTAAACAAATAGTTTACATCCTTTCTCTGGTATTGAAAATTGCATCTGTCTGCTTGTCATCAACTGAGGCCCTATTTCAGTGTACGTTTTCTGAACGTTCTTTGCCTACTCCAGGTTGTGATAGCCATATGAGAGACCCTGCCCAGATTGTACTAATAGAGTGTTGGATAGAGCGTCTCCTACTCATATAGACAGTGGGTGTGGGCAGGCCATACAACTCCACCATGGGTGGCGGCTGAGGTGGGAGGTGACATGGGATGCATCCCTTCATAGTGAGCGGGTGGTTTGTGTCTATAGGGAGAATGGTTGAAATGGGGGATTGAACAGGCCATACAACTCACTGACAGGGCATATATTGAGTAGATAATGAGGGAAGTTCTGGCATGACATGAAATGCCTGCTATCCAAATATAGGAAGCATTACTGAGACAGGCAAACAGTGTTCATAGGAAATGGCAGGGGGGGGGAGTGAGTAATATAGAGGATATCTGAACACAAAAAATTGTAGGACACATGAAAATCCACGTTGACTTTTGACAAGTAAAGGAGTTGGAGAAGAAATAAGACAGGACAGCCATGAAATGAAGAAAGTTTATATAAAAGTAGCAAAGACACACCACACACAAGGAAGAAGAGGTTCCAGGGATTACAAGAGAGGGTGCGATAACCTAATTAAGTGGTTGTGAACATCACATCAATAAGGAAGCTAGGAAAACAAGCAATTTTAGAAACCTAATCGTGGCAGGTCACATGATATTCTGGGCTTGGGCTTGGTAGGTGTAGGATGACCTCACCTGTCAGCTGTCATAGGACATGGATTTATAGGGGGGCAGACCCTTTGGGTCAAAAGAAATACTGGGTTAGGTTAAGTGGGGGGTGGACAGTGTAGGATGACCTAAGGGAGTGGTCATCATTTATTAACGGGGGGGTGGTGGGTTTGAGGAGGGGGGCGTAGGCAGACCCTTCCCAAGGGGGGGCTAAAAAAATTCACCCTCTTTTTAGCAAAAAAAGCCAGCGCACTACTATAGATAAAAGAGGGGCACGAAAACTCTCCGCACCACCACCACCCCTGTTGATAAATAATGACCACTTCCTAACCTGTCAGCTGTGATACAAAGAGGATTTGTAGATTTGTAGGAGGCTGGTCCCAAAAGGCTAGGAATGAATTCTGAGTGTTTGAAATGAACCTCCCTCTAGGGAGACAGCCCCACAGCGCATCCTTCCCGTGGGTCATAAAATACTGTGCTGGTGTGAGGAGGTGGGTACATGTTTAGGGTGATGTCACCTGTCTACCATGATAGGAAGGGAATTGTAGGGTGTTGGTCCCCAGATGTCTGGGTTTGAGTGGATTGAGCAGAGGTGGAAGGGGCCATGACATGGGGTTTAGGAAGCTTTCATTACACTAGTAGGTAAAGAGGCACAAACTCCAAACTATGAGAGAGGCAGATATATATATATATATATATATATATATATATATATATATATATATATATATATATATATATATAGATAGATGGTTGGAACGCATCTAGCAAAGTCATATACAGTGGAAGTAGGCCTAAAGGAAAAGAGCGTTTTTATACTTGCATTCCTATCGGGAGTATGACTATACTGGAATAGTATTCTGACCTTTCTGGCACAGAGAATGCCATCTGGGTGTAGATATCCAAATTTGAAGTCCATACCTTTCATGAAATGTTGATTACAAGGAGGCTGCCATTGTTACTATTTCACATGAGATATCACTGTATTATGATGTCACAGTTGACCACAGTGCCAGCCAAGGTAATTATAGTCTCATCTAGACCAATTAACTACATATTAACCACACTGTCTCAGCCTTGATCGGGTCAGGTGAAATGAACAAGGGAGTTATCCCTGTGTCTAGACTGGGTTAGTGGGGAGGGAGATGGTCTCTTGTGACATCACTCATGCATCAACATGGCAGCCCCCATTGAAGGTCCAATGCAACACATTCTTTGCCATTTTGTCAAATACTGGAACTAATTCTAAAGGTTCTTTTGTTGAGAGCAGGTAATCTAATGCCCATATAATGCTTAGCAATAGCTGTACACACAGGGTAGTCTTTTCCCTTAAAGAAAAGGACAGCCCTATTTTCACAATGACTTATTTTGGCAGTATTTGCATTGAATCAAAATGTTTAGGCATATTTTTAACACATCTGCTATTGGAAGGACAGTCCTGAGGAGACCTCTCTGATGCAGATTATGGGGTCTGCTGAAAGACTTTGTCAGTGGGAAGGGTTGGGGTGCAGATTATGGGGTCTGCTGAAAGACTTTGTCAGTGGGAAGGGTTGGGGTGCAGATAATGGGGTCTGCTGAAAGACTTTGTCAGTGGGAAGGGTTGGGGTGCAGATTATAGGGTCTGCTGAAAGACTTTGTCAGTGGGAAGGGTTGGGGTGCAGATTATAGGGTCTGCTGAAAGACTTTGTCAGTGGGAAGGGTTGGGGTGCAGATTATGGGGTCTGCTGAAAGACTTTGTCAGTGGCAAGGGTTGGGGTGCAGATTATGAGGTCTGCTGAAAGACTTTGTCAGTGGGAAGGGTTTAGGTGCAGATTGTGGGGTCTGCTGAAAGATTTTGTCAGTGGGAAGTGTTGGGGTGTAGATTATGAGGTATGCTGAACGACTTTGTCAGTGGGAAGGGTTGGGGTGCAGACTATGGGGTCTGCTGAAAGACTATGTCAGTGGGAAGGGTTGGGATGCAGACTATGGGGTCTGCTGAAAGACTTTGTCAGTGTGAAGGGTTTGGGTGCAGACTATGAGGTCTGCTGAAAGATTTTGTTAGTGGGAAGTGTTGGGGTGTAGATTATGAGGTATGCTGAACGACTTTGTCAGTGGGAAGGGTTGGGGTGCAGACTATGGGGTCTGCTGAAAGACTATGTCAGTGGGAAGGGTTGGGATGCGGACTATGGGGTCTGCTGAAAGACTTTGTCAGTGTGAAGGGTTTGGGTGCAGACTATGAGGTCTGCTAAAAGACTTTGTCAGTGGGAAGGGTTGGGGTGTCAGTTGAATGGCAGGGGACCACTGGCAGAATAACCCTGCTTTACCTTCTTGTCTGTGCCATATGTTTTTACATTTATAACAAGGCCTTCATAGGATATACTCCCCATATGATGAGTGAATATATTTATGTATGACACAGACTGACAAACTGACATACGTATCACACTTTGTAGAAGGAGAGGGATGCATCTCTGGGGTCCATGTACAGACAGTATTTAATCTCAGTGTATCAACATGAAGCCCATGCCTTTTGCCATATACTACTAGCCGTGGTATTTCAGGGGAGATTTATGTTGGACACAGTCTCTGAGCTACTCTGACAACCAAACACACCCTGCATTTACACTTAAACACACCAAGAGTACAAACACAAAAGGTACCCTCCAAAAGTGAATCTACCCATATAAAGCACTGAAATGACCTATAGTGAGCAAAGTACTACATCGATGGCATGTGACTCACAGACTCTGCATGGTCATATAATACATTTTTGTAACATTTCAATCCAAGTTGTTGCATTTTGTACTAAAGCGACACATTGCACTTTTCAAGGATTCAGGCCTGAACTAGATAGCACGTTCGTAAATCCAAAATTGTGTATGTTATATTATTTTGGTCTCTGAATGAATCAAAATTGAATGACTTGCCAGTACAGCATTGGTGCATCGTGTTGATTAACAGGCAAGGAGAGGAATGTGTCAAGCATCCCCAAAATGGTAGCCAAGAATTGGTGTAACAAGTAGGTCGATCCTTATGATTTATGAGCCTATTCCAAAGACAATATACCATCTTTTTCATTCTACCCATCTTACACAACCAGTTTGGCAGTGACCTGAGATTGGTTTTTGCTAATCAACATTATCAAATATCGATAAAGAGACAACCATATTAATTGCATCATGACAAAGTACAAACTATCCTGACATAATGCCCCTGTTGCCTGTCACATTGGATACTGCAGTTCCATTATGGTAGCTTATAGTGATAGCATCCCTCCCCCTCCCCATACACATCACACACCACATGACAGTTTCATTAAAAAGCTGTCATATAAGTCATCCTGATGACCCTCATACCACCACCCCATACATGGCAACTGTAGGGTGAAGCTAGTCTTTTAAAATCCTTTAGACCATCGGTCAGCATGATGTATGAATGTGCCTGGTTAGTAACACACCAGGGCCACAATCACACACCATGGCAACCACACTGAAAACATGGAAGATCCAAAACTAGTCAGCAGTGACCACTTTAGGTCCTCAAGTTGACGATACCTAAAACTACAACTTTAGGTAGTCAAAAAGATGACTTTAGGTCATCATCCTGACAACCATGACAATACTGACAGTACTGAGTCATCATACTGACAACTTAGGTCATCAGGATGACGACCTAATGCCATCATTTTGACTACCTAAAGTTGTAGTTTTAGGTATCGTCGACTTGAGGACCTAAAGTGGTCAGCGCTGACTAGTTTTGGATCTTCCATGTTTTCAGTGCATACAAGGGTGATACTATCCTGAAAGGTACTCAAGCTACATCAATGAGGTGCTGCGGGACAGGTTTGCCAATACTTTATTGAAGCATCATAAAAACCAATATATAGGTTGTCTTTAAATGATTAACCAGTCATCAAAGAGGAAGGTCTGAGATAGATAAAGGATTGAGATATAAGATGTGTATGACATGATGGCAGTCTCATTATGGAAGCTGTCTTTGAGCCCTTCGTCTGTTCCCATAATGCTCATCTGCCATTTCATCGTTCCCTTCTGTTAAACCCTTTTATGTGGGCAACATAATATGTCAAGTCTAATATTCCTAATTTCTGTTATGGGCCCCATTTTTTTCCCACTGAACGTGGCCCACAAACACATTAGTTCTGCCATATTATTTTCTGTGCAAAATTTGAAATGATCGATGAAAACCCATGCATAGTTTCATAGTTTTTTTGTTTTTTTTGCCTTTCATCTTAGTCTATTCCCCATGACCACATATAGGGCTCACCCGAGTTCATACTGGACCTTGGCACATCAGGGATAATATTTCCACCAATATCTATAGATGTAAATCTTTGCATGTGAGGCACATCTCTAACTTGAGCTCCTCCTCTGAGGTGCACTAGGGTTACATCTTAATTTTAAAGCTGTGGAGTACATTATATTAGGCCACTCCAAAAAAAGAAAGTTGTTTCTCATTACCAAGCTATAAAAAAAGTGAAGAGGGAGGATTTTCTTTTGTAGTTGATAATGGTCAGAACCAATGTGTCATGGTTGTTAACTACAGTAGTTAAGTTCTGTAGGGTAGGTGCTACTTCTACAAAGATTTTCAATTCCTTCTGAAATACCCCCCAGGTTCTATTTTACCAGAAAGGGCTGCAGGTATTTCTAGTATCTGTAGTACCCTTTGTCTAATTACTTTGGTCTCCAGACACCAGCAAAATGAAATAACCTGCTGGTTGCCGGCAGATTGCCTGTGGTGAGGCATACAGAAGTAGGGTACCAGTGGCATAAAGGTGGGCCCAGTGCCATCAATTATGTATATCCAATAGATGACGCATCCTCACCTACCAATGAATGGGACACTTGGGAAAGCAGGAAGCACTGATGCAATTGAACTGAGCTAAAACAATATATTCCCATCTTTTCTCTTGTACCATTGCATTTTCCAGGTAGTCACCAACTCAGGCCTTCTCTAGCTGTATTTGTTTTCTGAATGTTGGACCCAACCCAAGAGATTTGTTTCTATCTAAGCGATCCGCAATATCCTGACACTGTCTTTGTGCCCTCCTCTGTACCGTAAACCAATGGCCACAGAAACACCCCTGTGGCTAATTTCAACCCCCGTGCATCCCTCATCTTTACGCTTCACCCTGTTTCACTCTACCCTAAGTCCTATCTAGCAACCCTTCACCCCTATGGAGCCTTCTTAGCCCTATGGCCCAACACTGACTTATATCTAGTGCAGGGGCATAGGAAAAGGAGGGGGGCAAGGGGGCCTGACCCCCCCCCCCCCGCAATCATAAAGGAGGTGGGGCATGAATATGTCTCCCCCCCAATTTTGCCGAGAATTCATAATGAACTGAACAAAAGCAAAAACTTTGCATATCAAATTAGATTGATATAGTAATGGGATAGGGAAAATGGGAACCTGGGTTCAAATCAGCTTTAAAGTTCATCAAAGATTTCTTTTCTATACAAATTTTATATAGGTATGTAAAGGCGTTATTGTGCTTGAGCCAACAATTCAAGATGGTCGAGGTGGGCCCCCTGCTGGGCCCCTCAATGAAGATTTGCTTCTTACCCATCTGACATGCATTTCTGTGAAATAGACAACACAGGTCCTTCACTGTGGCCATACCCTTGCAGGAATTCTGAAAATTCTCAATTTAGGCGCATATATGCTTTTGTTTTTTTGTTTGTTTTTTTATTTGCTTATATATTTTTCTATAATTTCTTGACAATGTTGTTGCAAAAGGCCTCGCAACAAGGCTCTTTCTGTCTGTAATTAAAGGGTTAGTCTATGTGTTTACACATGGAGTTGGAGTGTTGGTCCCCTGACCAACCCACTGTTTCTTATGGGAACTGCACTGCGACTATGATAGAACCACTATCCCCTCCTTTTACGGTGTAATGTTGCAAGAGGTTGAGATATCTTTCTGTTTCCCCTTTGGCACAGAGACTGTGGGGTGCCACCTAGTGGAGCGGATGTGGAATATTGCATGTATTAGGAATCACGGAAGAGGAGAGAGAGCTGGTTATACAAGACGCTCTTATCATACTCCCTCATTGCCACCGGGGGGGGGGGGGGTAAAGGGGAAGGTGATAGCAGGAGGGGCATACCAGTGAAATGTATATACATTCTGTTATGTCTCGTAGAAATTACTGCATTGTATGGGTCGTGGCCTATTTCTGAAAGATATATGGCATGTTAGCATCTTGTGTTTTTAAATCTACCAATTATATATTTATCTATTACCACATCATTTTTCTACGTACTTTCATTTGTGCTTTATCGAAACTGAAATATAGAAGAAGCCTTCTATTGAAATAGTTATATTTTACTTGAATATAGAATGCCCAAAACATATTTCACAAGCATCCTGTGTTAGTCCCAGACCTGCAATTGGGTGCTGTTTTCAAAATTGGGAACTGTTCTCAAAATTGGGTGCTGTTCTCAAAATTGGCCGCAGTATGAAAACCCTAGCACTTTATGGGTGAATACTAACTTTAACTTTCAACCACATTAAGCTCCCTCAGCAAAATCCAGGCATCCTTCCGATTCTACACTCCCATAGGTTCAGCATGATGCACTTGTAGGTTAGTAACTGCAGCTGCATCAGTGCACCATGATGACCAATGACCATGAACTTTGTGGTATAGAGGAAGGTTGGGTGTTAATGTAACCTTTAGGCTGCAACCCAGCTTGCACAACTCGTGCAATTCACGTCATTCTTACGTCAAATCTCGTATGATTTACATGAAAAAGACATCATTTGGATGAGTTCTGCTAGCAGGGAAAGGTCAAAGTCACTGGCTGAGGGACCTGACCTGACTGCTGCCAAGACAGATAGGGCCTCATCTATAATAGTATTTAGCCATTTTAGCGCCACATATTGCATATACATGAATGCATCACGCCTGTAGGTCATAGTGGTCAAAGTGTCCAGCCCCTGTGTGTATAACTGCCAGCAAGGCATTTCAAAACATTATATCTATAGCTATGGTTTTGTAATATCCTCCGAGGCTGCATTCACTATGCTGATCATACCAGGTGATATGAAGATGCTCTCCACTGTTGAGAAGATATAAGGATGAACAACAAAGAAAAACTCATTCATTATTAGATAATTTCAACTAAAGCTTAGAATGGGGTTGCAATGCTGGAAAGTATTAACCCTACATTTTCATATAGTCCCAGTGATAAATTAGCATACCAGAAAAGCTTAGTGACTAAGACCCTCAGTACCCAAGATGTTTAGGATGTATGTCAAAATATAAAAGGACAGATTAGACAGAAACTAAAGGTGTGCCTTTATACATATTTTGAGCATGGCCGCCATGTTGGTTGGAAGGCCGAGCACTATCACGAAAGTGGATGAAGACAGATCACCTAAAGCTATAACAAGTGAGACAGTTCATGTACACCCGATGAGGTTCCTAGACATGGAGCAACATGTGCTATGGTATGTACATGGGAATTTAGATTGCCAATTGCTCAACCACAGCTGTTTGGCAAAAACCTGCTGACAAGGCCAAAAGAATTTTGGATGCAGGTACTGCTACCTATTTTCTTGGTCGCACCCATTAATTTTTTCAACCCGACCTGTATTGTAACAGAGAGACAGAGGGAGACAGAGACAGACAGACGACAGACAGACAGACTGATAAAGCATAAAAAGTAAGACACAAAACGAACCACATGGATCTTTTAAAGAGAACAAACCAATTTGAGAAAGAAGAAGATCGGGTAGCCATGACAAGAGGCAAGGGACTAAAATAGGCAATTAAACAGACCAGACAAGAAATTAAAATAACTGGGAAAGGCAAGTTGGAAAGTAGAATCAAAGGAATAGGAAAGCTAGGAAAAAAGCAATTGAAGAAAAGTATGCGTAAAAGGAAAATAAATCAGCAAGAGAGGAAACTTATGTAGTAAATTTAAGTGACACGGGAGAGTGGCGGGTTTATGGATCAGACCTAACTATGAAAGCTCAACCTAACATGTGCTGGGAGAGTGAGTGTTATATTGCCCGAGGTGCCTACACTTCCGGTGTCTGGGGCGGCACCTAGTGCAGCGGAAGTAATTTTGAATATTAAATGTATTGGGAATCATGGAAGGTGAACGAAAACTGGCAAAATGAGGCCGCTCTTATCAGTCTCCCTCCTCACCACTGGGGGTACAGAGGAAGCTGATAGCAGGAGGGGCAATAAGTGAAATGTATTCTGTCTCATAGAAATTACTGCATTGTACGGGTCATGGCCAGCTCCTGAAAGATATGGCATGGTGGCATTTTATGTTGTTTAAATCTACCGATGTTTATCTATCAACATTTATGTTTTGTTCTTCTGAGTATATTAATCATGCATTTTACCAAAAAATGTAAGATGAAATCTGCAGAATGGGTTTTTAATATAAAATTGTGTGGTGATAAAAATCAGAATAATATATGTTATTCCAAAACCTACATTTGGGGCTATGTCTAAAAATGAAAACTAGTGCAATTGACAGTTGTGTACCAATTTGATTTTCAGTCAAATTAAGCGCACTTAGCAAAATTCATGCGTCTTGAGCACTGGTTAGAAAAGGTTTGATACACTTACTCAGAGTCGGTATGATGCATCGATGCATTATTTCTGAGTTACTAGCTGCATTGGTGCATCATGACGACCAATGGCCATGAACTTTGAGGCTACTTGTTATAGGAGGGGTGGTATAGAGGAGGGTTGGGTGTGAATGCAACCTTTAGGTTGTAAAGGTCAAAGTCCCTGACTGAGGGACCTGACCTGGCTGCTGCCAAGGCACTTAGGGCCTCATCTATAATAGTATTTAGCCCTTTTAGCGCCACATATTGCATGAACGCATCACCATCATGCCATATCTTTCAGGAGTAGGCCATACAAACCAGCAATTTCTGCATGGTATAACAGAATACATTTCACTTATTGGACCCTCATCCTATCACTTTGCCCTTTACCCCCTGCCCAGTGGCAAGGAGGGAATATGATAAGAGCGTCCTCTATTGGCCAGCTTTCTCACCCATTGGTCATAGTGATTCAAGAGTGCAGCCCCTGTGCTTATACTCATCAGGGCTGTATTCATGTGTTATGAATGTAATATATAATGATTAGAGTTGCACGAATGCCTTTCAGTGGATGATATAGGCACGACACGAAGCGGAGTGCCTATATAAATGTTTTGTCCCCAAACTCCTGAAAATCAAGTGTGAACATGTACTCAATGTGAGCAGGGCTGGTTTAAAGACTGATTACTATAAAGAAAGTGGATGAAGACAGATCACCTACAATCAACAACAAGTGAGACAGATCATGTACACTTGGTGAGGAGGCCCCTAGACATGGAGTAACACGTGCTGATGGAGGTGTTTGGTAAGAGCCTGCTGGCAATGCCAAATGAATGCTGTATTCAGGTAATACTACCTATTTTCTTGGTCCTAACCTAAGTTGTTTTATCCCCCATTTTCATATGGGTGATAGATCAGGAATAATAGGATAAGTATTTTGATTTTGTGACTGATCTCTTGGTACCTGATCGTTCCTGATTGTTCTTGCCCTTGATTAACAAAATATGTAGCCCTTGAATCAATAATCCTTTGGGAGCTGCTGATGCATAAATGCATCATGCCCATTGGTCGTCATGGAGCATCATGCCGACCCTCCTGAAGTATATGTATCAACCCGTACACTGCAAAAATGGTGTTTAGACTTGAAACATGTTTAGGTCTAAGGTCATGGTGCATCATGACGACCAATGGGCATGGCGCAATCTTTCATCAGTGGCCTTTAATGGGTTAACAGAAGATGTGAGTTTTGGGAGGTGCTAATGACAACATTAAACTGACACTAAGGTTGATGCCTCTCCTCCCCACCTTACAGCACTCAGTAGCTGCTGTTACAGATAGTCTTCAAAGGCCTTCTCCTAATAAGGCCCCATTAGGATCTCTAGGAACTATTTAACTAATTAAGTTTGGCATGATGTCTTCAGCCTTTAAGGAGTACATAGGTTTAATTAAACTAGGGGCACAGTCAGCTAAATGCATATCAAAGTAACCTTGAGAGGTAACTCGAGTGGGCTGATTCCGTGCATTTACAACTTGTGATTAAATATACTACACAGCGCTGCATGAAGTGACGGCAAGCCGACACACTAACTGTGTGCATGTCATGTGTGCATCAGACTGACCGATGGGCCTGGTGCATTAGTGCATCAGCAGCCCTTATATGGCTAAGGATTACATAGTGCCTTAAAGTGACATCTTCTACTGTAATGCATACAGTATGACATTTAGAAGGATGACTGGCATTACATCTTTGCATGGTAATCTATCCAAAGGCATCATGCGGTGCTTCAACTTCAATGGATTTTAGGATTCCATCCTGCATTCAGCTAATGCTGTCCACAGTAGAGTAATGCATGGTATGTATAGCCTTTAGTGAGTTAATTCTAGACTCAGTCCTCATCTGCTGACCCCCACCCCCCACCTCTTGAGGTACATCACAGACCTAGAAGTCACCCCAAGGTCAACCTTTGCCCCTTCAAGGGTGGCTGATGCAGCAGTGCATCATGCGCATTGGTCTGTTTGCCAGCATTTCATTGGTGCATTGTGCAGACCCTCCGTATGTAGGGTCGTCATGATGCATAAATGCAGCCCTTGCGAGTTACCCCCACGGGTTGCATTCATGCATCATGACGACCAATGCGCATGATGCAGTAAGGCAATAATTCATGGCACGTAAAGGTTAAAGCTACAACTGGATGGAAGGTCAGCTCGGAAAGGTCAAGGTGAAGGTCAAACAGACCAAAGGTCACAAGAGTCAGTAGTATGAAGACTGTCTTATAAAGTATTTAGGACGGCTGTCAGTTCGGCCAGCATGAAGTGGAAGGGGTATTCTCCATACTGCATGGAAGGATGCTCCCAATTGCTTCCACTTACACAGACGCCTCCTAGCGGCGAGAATCAGACCATGTAAGTCCTACCCATTTTTTCAAAACTTGTCTGCTCGACCAACAACATGAAATGTAGGCCAGTTCAGACATTTACATTCAAATGGTTCTATGGAAAACCAGTCAAGATGTATATAAATAACACTTAGAACTTGAATTGCCACTAATACATTATAAATATATATCAGCTTACAAATCCGACCATTATTAATTTTTCTACTATCTAAGACAAGGGGCATTACTGTTTATTCCAAGATTCTTTTTCCTAGCAGTGGTAATCTTGAGGTATTTGATCCTGCCAAAATCAATCTGGACATGCAAAACAATAAAAATCTACCGGACCATATGGCATGTGAGACGAAAAACCTTTGGTAAAGACTTGAAGCACCAGAACAAGTTGTAAACGTTGTAGCAGAGCCCCACTGGGTGGAGAGAAGGAGTGTCAGGAAAGTGGGGTGGATGTATAGGACAAGGTGCTCAGTCTTTGTCATGTGTCCAAAGGTTCCCATGATGCAGCATTCAATATGGCCGATGATGGAAGTTAGATGACCCCATGTCAAAGTTATAGTGAATGATTGGGGATGGTTTGATTCTGTTTCCTATGTACCAATAAATCCCAATTTGTCATTATAGTTGTATGCCTTTTTATACATTTGAAGCATACTTCTGCAAACTATGACCAAATTCAGTGTATCGTAGAAATATTTTGTTATTATACTTATAGGTTACCTCTGACCAAGCAAAGCCTCACCATTGGATCTTCTTCGAAAAATGCTTAGGAACAGTATAACCAGTGTTCATTTTAGTATGGACTATCTCAGAGAATCTAATGAATGACATTATTGCCAATCATAGAGATACTCTAGTGGCCGGTTTAAGCACCCCGGTGCTTATAAATTTCAATCTCATTATAAATATCCCCGGCCCTCATTAGAGA
This sequence comes from Acholoe squamosa, assembly GCA_949317995.1. NCBI lineage: Eukaryota > Metazoa > Annelida > Polychaeta > Phyllodocida > Polynoidae > Acholoe > Acholoe squamosa. The sequence continues at coordinate 10,700,746 of OX439050.1, read as the reverse complement.
CTGGTGCTTATTTCAAAATTGTCTTTAGTGCATCCCCAGTACAGCCGGTGATATAGCACAAAAATACAGTCCAGAACCTTTTTGTTTGAATGTTTTTGGGTCTGTGGGGTCTATAGAAGAGATAGTGGATGGGAGCAGCTAGGGCCATTCGTTGAGCTGCTCCCACCCCCCCCCCTACCCAGCCCCACCCCACCCTCCATCACTCCTGGCCCAATACACAGCTGCTGCCCCCTTGCGGATACGGCTGTCACACCACCTCCACACCCTTAGCAACCGCTTTGCCTTTGACACCTGACATATGACCTTGACCTCTGACCTTTAGGTGTTCTGATAACCTGGCCTTGACCTTGGTGTAAGTGATAGGCCCCGGATGTAGACAGAGGGGGCTGATCTGTTGGAGGGTCTGAGGGAGGGTCCTGTTGGTAATTTATTTAGTTGAAACCAATTTATAAACCTTATTTGAGACCGGTGCTTATTTGAGACCCCAGCACATAACCGGACCATTATATGGTATGTCAAATTCACAGAAGTGCAAGGAATAGCTAAGGGAGACTCCTTGGGCGGCTGCTGTATTTATCTTGAGATAAATGGCCAGCCCTATTGATTTTTCGTCAATCTTCAACCCAGGAAAGGAACTACACCTGGGAGGTGGAAATACTGCCCTAACACTTTACATTCCGAGCAGAGAGCATCATCAGTCTTAGACCCAGTAGAGTCCATTTGGCACAACCCCTCCCCCTCCACCCTCCCCGGGGGAGGGCACTAGTTCTTTGTGGGGGACGAGCAGCTGCTGCCCTACCACCCATCTATGGCAGCTGGGACTTGACCACCCTATGTTTTGATGGTAAGCTGCCGTTGCCTTCCCGCCACCCTTAGTAGTATTTCAGGGCTCACTTTGTAATACAGGATGTTATGGGAACTCTTGGAGAAGGCCTTAGCTGTTCACATTTTAGCGCCACAACAGCTTCTCAAGTGTCACAGTAGTATTGATTTCAAACCCACTGTACCCCCGACGCTCATATGAGACGGGCGCTTATTTGAATACTGTTTTCAGTGGTTAAGATCAATATCAGTACTCCTATACTAGCAACAGGAACGCTATTCTAAATAAACAAGCTACATCTGATCAGATTGATTTTATTGGTAGAGTTAGGGAGTGGTCATTATTTATCAACAGGGGGGAGGGTGGGTTTGAGGGGGGGCGTAAAATTTTCAGACCCCTCCCGAGGGGGGGGCTAAAAAAATTTTGACCCCTCTTGAGGGGGGGGCTAAAAAAATTCACCCTCTTTTTAGCAAAAAAGCCCGCGAGCTACTATAGATCAAAGAGGGGCGCGAAAACTCTCTGCGCCTCTGGCGCGGGGGGGCGCTAAAAATTTTGACTGCCGTCGAGGGGGGAGCGTAAAAAATTTCCGCGCGTCCGTTCACTACTACGAAATGTAAACTTCTGATGAGAATATAGAGATGCTCTATATACTGTCATATAGAGCTGGATGCACTCTGTGACACTGTACATACAACCCCATTAGCTAATCCCCCTTCAAGAGGTCAACATTTGTTGTGAAAGACACAGGGGTGGTGATGGCAGTGGTCCATGGCAAGGGACAGGGAGTAACAAAATAAGAGCTGAACATATACCCCTCCACTACCATATCCCTGTTTGTCCCCTTAATCATTGCACATGTACAAACAAATTTGCCCTGTGATAAGAATAATTATTTCCGTCTAATATACAGTTTAGAGCAAAAAAATCCATGCAGGGGTTGTTGAGGTATAGGACATTAGAGAGGGGGAGGTGAGGGGGCCGTTCACGGCCGCTGGTTGTAGTGGAAATGTTCGCGACCTCCTGCACGGCCCCTCTCGCCTTGCTACCTATACCCCCGGTGCTTATTTGAGATTGGTGCTTATTTGAGACCCCAACGCTTAAACTTGCCATTATTGAAGCTTAATATTCTCAATGGATTAGGCCTCTGGTTTTTGATGATACAATGTGCTGACTGCCCTTCTTTTCAGTCTTACTGCCCATCGACTGCCCCGCTGGGCCGCAGTAGTTATCCAAATCTCACCTGAGTGCCCCCCCCGGGGACACCACCCCATAGTACCACCCACCACCACCAGGGTCAAGGACCACCTCCCAGGGGTACTTGACACATGCACACAGGCTACCTCAATTTGAATCCTGTCTGCATGTGTTTGATAGTGTAGTATGTGCATAGGGAAGGGGGGGGGTTAGAAATGGTGAATCATGTATATTTAAAGGGACGGGTTTAGAAGAGATGGGAGGGGCTGTGCTGCTAGTCCTGCCCCAAGAACTAGAGGGTTGGGGCATTGCATATTCTCGCCTTTAAAATGGACTGAGTATTGAGTTTTCACTAAATCTCCAGAGGAGCATTTAAAAAAGAAAACAAACTTCATAGTTAAAGAAGAAAGGAGAAAAATAAGATGAAACACTGAAAGTGGAAAGAAGAGTTGAAATTGGCCATGCGACTAGCCTCGTCGACTTCTGCCCAGAGAGGTTGCTCATTATCCCCTTGTATAATATATATATCAACACAGAAAGCTTTATGTTATCTACAATTCATTTGCGGGCCTTGGGCAATTCAAGGTTAAGTGACCCTCGGGTTACAGTTAATGTAGATATTTTCGCGCTGTACATATATTGGCGAACTTCACTGAAATTTGCGAATTTAAGTACAACGCGAATATTAATCCATTGCAGAGGGTAGTAGTATAGTATGTATCTGAACTGGACTATAGTTAAGTGCTGTTTATTACTCACTTGACATGCAGCCAATCAAAGGCCGTCATTTGGTCATGTGACCCGTTGCCATGGCAATGTGACCTACTTAGGGGGTCACATGACCACCTTTCAGCCAATCAGAGGCCAGCATTCTGGTAGCTATGGTAAAGTGACCTACTTAGGGGATTAGTAACCACCGCTCAGCCAATCAGAGGCCAGCATTCTGGTAACCATGGTAACGTGACCTAATTAGGGGATTAGCGGGTCACATGACACCTCTCAACCAATTAGAGACCAGCATTTTGGTAACCATGGTAATGTGACCTATTTAGGGGACCAGTAGCCGCCATTATGACCTAATTAGGGGATTAGTCACATGACCCCTAAGGGGTGGGGCTAATTATGCAAATAAGGTTTTGTATATTTTTATGTGTCATAACATATTTAGGAAATAAAAACACAACGAAATAAGTTAATTTATTTTTTTTATTTTTCATGAAACAACATTTCAATCAATCATTTTACTTTTTTGCTCGACCTTTCAGCAAATCGCAAAGTCACACTTTGTCAGTGCACCCCCAGTCAACCTTTTCCAACATACTCTGCACTAGTTTGGATAAATCCAACACCATTTTGGCCAGACATAGGATATTTGTCTGCATGACTTGCACACGTTTCCAGCACCCTTCTTCCGTCTTCACATCATCGCGAGCCATTGACTCACCGACCGGTCGCTCAGTTTCAGGTTTCTGCTCATTTGCATGACACTCTTTTTGGGGTGTCTTGTTCGACATGCTTTAATCAGGAAATGCACGCAATGAGGTCCACAGGTGTCAGCAGAAGTGTCTTAGAGTCGAATATGATTTCTTTGCCACTTGAACGGAGCAGAACGTCTCAGGAAAGATAAGAACTCTGCGCTCAGCGAAGGTATACCGAATGAATCAAAAGTTGACCTGGTAAATGTTGAGGATCCGTGTTAGTCATGAAACAAGTGTCCTTCACGGGGTGCTTTGGGATAGTGTCAAACACCTAGGTGATGTTTTGTGTGAATGTTTTCCTTCAACACTCTGTTTATTTCGACTGTATTAATGCACTACTCTCTTGTCTTCAGTTCATATGGTAGTCTGTGATGGGATGTCGATCTCTGGTCAGCTTGACGACGTTGTCGTACACCAATTACAAGAGCACCTATGTAATCTCTGCCAGCGCCGTGCCGAAACTGAGCTCCACCCTCAGTTGACCCGCTTTAATAAGGTTCACTCTACACCCGTCGTGCATCCTGTCCGGAGTTAAATCCAGCGGGAAGAGCTTGTACCCGTTCAGGAAATTGTTGTAGGAAATGTTGCAGGAGCGTGAACCCTCGTACATTCCTGTTTCCGTGTGTAGTGCCAGGTACTCTCTCACTGCTTCCTTTTTTGCAAAGTTGGGCACGTAGGCGTCGTTCGGCACCTTCTGGTCATTCACTATCACTTGAAGCGAGTTGACGTTGCAATGTTTCAGTTCGAACATGTTCTTGGCGTAACTTCCGTTGAAGGCGTCGTGGTCCAGGAAACAAATCATCATGGACTTGGCAGTTGACCTGTGTTGGAGTGCGTGTAGGTGTGATCTCTGTTACCTGCAGGGATGGCGTAGCTCGTCACCTCCACTCTGTTGACTGGGTAGTCAAAGGGACCCTGTTCTATCACAGCCTTTTGGTGCGTTTCCACCACAGCATCAGCTACCAGTGCGCGACGCACGTAGAGCTTAGCTTTGTGAATCTTGAGTTTGTATGCTGTGTCGCCATAGCTCATCAGATAGAAACTTGGCGGACCTTGTTTCAGAGTCAGATTGATTTCCGTCTCTCAAGCTATGAACTTAGGTTGATGAGCCAGGTCAAAGTCTAGTCATCAGCGGAAAGCGCCCGTTGGAGATGAGTTATTTGCGCGCCTTGAACCCCGGGTTCTCGTCGGATAAGGTGTAGAATTTACCAGGCGCGTCTTGGTGCCAGCCTTGGATGCTCATGATGTTGTCCTTCACCCCTTTGTCGTAGTTGAGTAAACCTTCCAGGTAAGCATTGTAGGGGTAGGTTTCGGTGTTGCCAGACACTTTGAAACCTCTGATGGAGACTTGGGCGTCCTTGAAGAGTGAGTGAGCCAAGTTGTTCACCGGAGCCACCTTGTTGTTGGTGTCCAGAGCCTCGCCGTTTGGTTTCAGGACCTTGCATTCTAGATGCAGGTAGTTTTCGTTCAGGTCCGTGGACTTACTGGTAGTGAAATTTATGTTGCCTCCGTCTTCCAAAGTGTTTTTCGTCTCTAACCCGACAAAGGTCGACTTCAGGATAGTGGTCTGAGTCGGTGCTATAGAGTGCAGGTCACCCCAGCGTCTTTTACAGGAACCTCTACCCATCTGAGAAGCAGGAGAGCCGGAGAGAGCACTTTACCCGCCAGACTCTTCAGAGCACCTACCCCTCTTTCTTTCACGCTCTTCTTGAAAGTCCCTCCCGCTATCATGTCCTTGGCCACACCCATGCCAGCCCAGAAGAGTGTTTTACCCATGGTCTTCAAAAGTGGTGTGGTCGAGCGCATGAGACCCAAGAGTGCACCTCCGAAACGGTGACCGTTATGGAAAGGTCGTCCGCTGTATACGTTGATACCGCCACCGAACTAAGTGTTGTAGTAATTGCTGTACCCCTGTCCTTCGGAAGTACACTTTGATGACGAAAAGTACGGCGCTCATTTGTGTATCATGTCTGCACCTCTTCAGTTAACACTCAACGGGTCTCAAATGAAATGTCTCGCCTCTCATGAATGGTATGGGTCAGCCGGTTCTGTATCTTAAGTAGACCCCGATCTCGTCCAACCTTCTGGATTTCAAGGGAAAATAATCCAAATGTGAAAAACTGACAGCTCGTGTTCCCCTTCTTCGCTTTCCGCTTCTGTCGACTGCGATGCAGCATAATAGAGGCACGTGCATGTCACCCACGGGTCTCTCTTGAATGGCGTCGGTGTACAAGTACACAGAGTACACGTCTCCGAAGGGGTCCATGATGTAGAGGGCGGTGGTCGGCGTCACGAAATAAGTCATCTTCCCGAATCCTAGAGTGTGCGCCAGATGCTCGGTGATGATCACGACCGTGAATCGGGGCACATTAATGGTGACGCGCCTCGTCAGAGAGTTGTAAAAGAAGATTTCTTTCAACCCCTGCACTAGGAAGTTTTCACCTCCAAGTGGGTCTTTTGTGAGACTGTTCAAGAAGTAGACAAACTGAGTGTTGGTTGCCGTGAAAACGGGTGGCACGGGAAATATGTTCAGGTTGAATGATTGCACCTTCGTTGTTCGTTCCATTTTCAGAACCAAGTTTTGCACCAGGAGACTCCTCATTCTCCGCCTTTTCTGGAAAGTCGACAGGTAGTCTTTGAACTGCGATTTTTCCCATGTCAACGCGACATTCTTCGACTTCTTCCCAGGTTCAATATCTGGTCTTCCAACTCTTTTTCTAAGAGCTCCGTCATTTGGTTCTCGCCAGAAAAGTTCTCCTCCGTTGCATTCAGAGGATTAGCGCTGTCAAGGATTTTCTTCAGGTTGATCAGTCTGTTCACCTTTGCCCAGTCCACCGTGATCGTTTTCGTGTTTGGGATGTCGGCGTTTTCGTCTCTTTTCAAAACTTTTCTTCCCTCGTCCAGCGAGTTCGCTGTGCCCGGAGGAACGACCATGATCATTTTGTTGTCTCGCACGTTGCTCCATTCTGTCTGTAGGATGATTTCAGTGAGAGCCGCTTCGGGGTCCTCTGACAGAAGGAGCGGCGAGTCGAAGCGCATTCAGAAAGTGGTCAAAGTGTTGTCAGGGTAATAGTCCATAGAACTGTTGCTAGGTAGGGTAACGATCTTTTTTTTTTTCTCCTACGTAATTTGCTTGACAGGAATCCACTTGTTGAACTTGTCGCCATAACCCTTCCAACACACGAAAGCTAAGCGTTTACCCTTGACGGTCTTGTAGCGCAGCACCTCGACTGTCAGGTACCTGCTCTTGCCGTAACGACTCTTGTAGACCGTCTGAACCTCCTCCGGATAAAACACCCCTTTTATCTCCTACCCGGGGTGTCGTCTTTCAGCACGAACCATCTACTACCCAACGTCTTAGCGACATCGACGACTTCCTCCGTCCAATTTCCCTTGTACCCTGTCGAAGGCACCTTTAGCTCTCAACATTCTTACTCTGTCGCCTGGAGCTATGACGTTGGTGTCGGAGCGGCGAGCGGCCATTTCTTCTTTTTTCCATATTGCCTTGATTTGTTTGTTAGTAGGGAGGTCGTGTCTGTAGAAAATAGTTTTGCTGTTTTCCGAGGTGACGTCAGCAGGCAGTAGTAGCGATATGTATGCTTGTGTGTGAAATAGCCACACATACTAAATTCAGAGTGATTAACATGCTAAGGCTTCTCAAAGCAGGGTTATGCCTGTTTAAGTGCTGAACCTGTGCCCTAGAGCAGGACATACTTTTATTTCAGAGTTGTCTATTCAAGACTACAACATAGTGTGCCTTTTTAACTGGAGAACCCTGTGGGATACATGTAGCTAAATAGCAGACGATATTAGTGGCAACTTTTTTTTTTTACATATTAGGGGCTGATTATACTGACCAGTAGTGGGTCACTCCTGATGATTATCCTAGTCATAGGGGTCTTGAGCTACAGTATAATGTTGTGCAGTGTCCCCCAGATGTTAGTCTTATGAGGTACACACAGTTACATGGAGTGTTCTTATGAGGTACACACATAATTACATTGTGTCTTTATAAGGTACACACACACAGTTACCAAATGAGTACTTATGAGGTACTCTGATGTTAGCTTTGTCAGGTACACAGACACAGTTACACAGTGGGTCCTTATGTGGTACTCTGATGTTATCCTTGTGAGGTACACAGACACAGTTACACTGTATCTTCCTATGAGGTACACACAGGTACACACAGAGTCCTTATGAGGTACACACCAGGGTAATTGACCTGTATTGACTCGATCTACTGTGTATAACAGAAGGGGAAACTATATAGCTTCATCTACAGAAATATCATTTGACTCTGTGTTAATCAGAGCGAGTTATTATCTGTTACATTATGTACTAGGTTGTAGGTAAAGGCCCCACTGGACTATATGAACTGCATGCCACACCCCTTTTTAAATGCCCTCTGTGCCAGCTGATGTACACAGGTCAGCAATGTATCCAAAGATTACTAAGGACATATCTAATTCATGCTTTTCTAAAATTGCACAACTATGAGTGAACCTAAGGCAGATGATGCTATCTAAAATTTATTTCATATTGTTAGCTTATATTCAGGTAATAGCAGATGTAAATTCAAATCTTTCTACATAGAAAACCGTTTGTATATATGAATGACAGCCAGACACAGAGTAGTCCCCCCTGATTGGTTATTCACTAACAGTATCAGTTGTATGGTATACAATATCACAGACATACACAACACCATGCAGCTGCCTGAGACTAGGCAAAGCCTTATAGAAATCTGCTAATTTCTAACTAAGGACTAACAGTTCATTTGTCATGTTCACACACCTAAATATATGTGTTAGCATGAAGTGAATGGTGTACATTAACCTGCAGCACATTTGATACACTTATCTAAGCTAGAGATAACCCTTTAACACTATGGAAGTGGTCTTTTGAGAGGGGTGTTGTAGACACTAAATTGATCCAAATTTTGAAGGCAATTGAGTTACAGTTGCAAGAAAACTAGTATACTTATGTCAGGTCTTGCTTTCATAGATCCTCATCAGTCTGTCTCTTCACCATAGCAGGTGAATTTAGCAAAAGTCATGGCTTACATACTTTTTTCCAAGAGTGTTTTGAGATTCTTCCAGTTTCTTCCATTTCTTCCGGGTGAAACCTGGAAGTAACCATACAAAATAGGTTTCTCCCAGGTTTTTTCCAGGAAGAAATACCTTTCATCCGGTAAGAGATCCAGCCCTGAATGAGTGTAATATTATAAAGATATTGAAAAGGGTATCTCTACTTTGAATCAACTTAAAGTTCCGAAAGTTCTGTAAAACTTGTACTAGTATCATATTATAGGTAGTTGTACGCACCGGCACGACCCTGAACCTGTCATTCTGTAAGCACATATTTCTTACTACATAGAATATCTGCTTGGATATTGAAAAGTATTTCCTGTTCCTGCTAACTGGAAGAGATGTATTGTGGGGGATCTATGACCACTATGCACCTGGATTCAACCAACATGCCCTGCGTTTCCTGTGAAGTGGTAGCCTGAGGTTTTGTAGCTCAGGGCACCATACCCATACCCTAACTGGTGTTGAAATGTACCTTGGGTTGTAAAGTAACACAATACCCCTCATGTAAGCTATATGCTGCTAGTTCTGGGGCCCTTGATGGAGGGGAACCGTGTCACTTGTTGATTTTTAGAAGTGCTCATGTCACATGTCATATGAATCACAATGTTCCTTGTCAGTTCTAAGGGCCTACAATCTCCCATGTCAACTTTAAGAAAGCTCCTATGTTCAATGTCTAATTTTATTGCTTAATATGTCACTAAAGTTCACATAACAAAGTCATGTTGATTTTAAGAAATTGCATTGCCACCATGTTGAATTTAATGGTACAGACCTTACATGCATAAGATTGTTAAACTTATGACCAAATTTCCCCAAATTTCAAATCCAGATACACCCTGTAAGCTCCTATAGGCTTGACCTGAGGCAGGCACCTTCAATATACTCAATGTGTGCTGTATATGTGGGGAATTACAGTGTTATTGGCCCGGGATATATGAATTGAGGTATTTGAGGTGGACTAAAGAGCGACAGCTGGGGACATGAACCATTGACAGAAACTGCTGGACTATAGCAGGGAATATGGATGATGTATGTGCGTGGCCATGACGGCTCTATTCTCAATTCAATTCAATTCAATATAAATTTATTTGCCTGAATAAAACTTAAAACTAATACACTTTGTACAAATTGAATGGTCATAATATATAATATATTTACAATATCATAGTTCATATTATTACTATAAGTGTGTAAAATGGAGACAAACAGGCTGCCCCTTAATAAATAAATTTTCGTTGTCCGCCTAGTATTTATACATAAATTTTATTATTCTATAAATTAATATGCGAATAACTTATAAAGTATTACATTTTGAAATAAAATATATAAAAAAAAAACAAGAACAATACAGGACATCACAGGGAAGATTATCAGTATCAAAATTCATAGGATATGAGTGTAAATTATTTACTTAATATGTAACTATAAACAAAGTTCTCTAATTAATAATACAGAAGAATGATTAATAAAATAATAGTACATACATCAAATTTTTCTTCTTCTTTTCTTTTTTTTTCTCTAATATTATCCTATTAGAATATTTGAAGGCACAGTACAATCAAAAACACCATTTGATATGATATAATGAAATTATCAGTGAAATGATGTTACATCTTTTTTTGTAGGGAGTATTTCTTTTAAATCCCTTTTTAAAACATTTTTGAACACGGTAATGCTGTCAACACTTCTATCCCTAAGACTGAGTTTGTTCCATGCACTAGATACATTATAATGAACACTTCTTTTGTACATCTCATTTTTAGGAATAAAATTATTTAATAACAAACCTTTGTTAAATCTGAGATTATAAATAGGTTTTCTTAAATTTTCTTTTTTTCTTGTCCTTTTGTAACCTTCTATACAAACATGAGTATGTCTTCTATCTTTTAAATAATTAATGCTTGAATTGGCATGAATTAAATCAGTACTAGTGAGTATATTTACCCTCATACATATCTTAATGGCTCTATTTTGCATCCCTTGCATCTTTTGCAAATTGGTTATATTTGTTTTATCATAAAGTATATCCCCATAGTCAAAAATTGGCAGTATATATACCTTATAAATTCGTAACATATTTTCTACACTAAGAAACCTAGAAATTTTTGCCAATTGATATGACCTATAAGCTACAGTTTTCATTTGATTCTTAATGAAAAGATTGTAATTTAGGGTTGGGTCTAATATTATTCCCAAGTACTTATAACTTGGAACTTTTTTTATTAACTTATCTTTTATAGATAAGTTAGCTTTCAAGTAACATTTTTTATGACCAAAACCCATAAATTTTGTTTTATCAATATTAACTGTAAGCTTGTTTTTGTCACACCAATTAACAAAATTGTTAATATCTTTTTGCATATTATTAATAACAATATCTTCTATTTTACCACTTGTACACAATACAGTATCATCAGCAAATAGATATATGCTTGAATTTTTACACACATTTTGTACATCATTTAGACTAGTGCAATCAGATAATTCCCTGCATTCATTGCAGAATCTTTTGGGCCCATTATGTAACACATGGTACCCATCATGCTTGTTGTTATCAGTGCCTACCTATCCAGTACCAGATTAAGCAATGGTGCTCCATATGAAGGAACCTGCAATGTAGGTACAATGAAAGAGAGCCTGAAACGGATCTAGTTTTGTCCTTACCTAACTTTCGTTCTATGGCAATTTAGTTTACAATCTTTAGAAAATTGGAATTAGCCGATTCTGCACTAATCCGTGCTGAAAAATAAGAAGCCCATGTAAAAAATGTGTAGAAGTAATGGCAGAATCCTTGTCCCAAAGTTGCTAGAGATCCGTCGTTATTTTCACAGAGGTTCGTTGTACCACTGTACTGCCACCTGGTGAAACTACACTGGTTTGCTACAATATGATTACGGTGGTTCACTGTTCAGTTTTGTGAGGATCCCTGGTAGATTCAACAATTATATTTTACCGTGTACCCCTTAGTTGGAATCCATTCAAGTGTACCTTTCTATTTATTTCATTGTAGATGTGAGAGCTCGACAGGTTTAACCAGGAACTCTAATATCACGCCCTCCCTTGGAATATGATGTAGCTGTTCTCCAGGTGACTCCTTTTTGAGTGATAACTCATTCCGTCATCTTTCGCCACTGTGTTTTAGACTCAAGTGGCATAGCAATTGCTATTCCTGGTGATCTTGTGCTATAACGATGTCTTGTTCCATCTAGCGACATGTGTGAGCCACTTCACACAGGTTGACGAGGACTCACGACAATTTTCTGGGATAAGTGGATATTCAAGACCGGCACTTATTTGAGACCCCAACAGGCCAGTAGGCAAATCAAGAATAATCAGAATATAAGTAGGGTACAGAGCAGTTGGAATGTAGGGCTGGGCCTAATCTATCTGGTAAGCACTCAGTCCATGTGCAGGTGGCAGGTCATTTGGTGGTGCAGAGAAATGAGAGAGGAATAATTTTGTGTCAGAGCTAGGGGTGTTCTGGTGTCATGATGGGGGTAGTAGTGGTACAACTTGTAAGCTGGAGTGGTTTTAAATGGGTCCATGTCATGTGAGGTTGTTGACATTTGAAGCTGTGATGGAAAAATTGCATGTGATGCAAGAATAAAGATTTATCGACAGTTCACTGTGACTGGGCAGCTCAACAAGGACAGAGATGTAGATGGACAAATAGAGAAGAATCAAGAAATGCAGATTTTCAGAAATTTTTTTAAATTTTAATTCCCTGTTATCGACTCATACCATAAATGATGGAAAAGCAAAGAATAAAATTTGAAAATTTATTTCTTACATCCTGCCTAAACCACCATAAACCTGTTCTACACCCTCTGCGTCCTATAGGATTCATCCCAACTCAGGGTGCGTCCTATATGCGAGGATTTTACACTATACAACAGTACTAAAATTACCATAATTTGATCCCAGATGCGTCCTATATGCGAGGGGCGTCTTATACGGGAGGATTTACTTAAATTGTAGACATACTCAAAAGATCAAATAGAATGATGAACGCAGATAGATAAAACGTGTTATCACCAATCTTCATCGTCGATTTCATCATTGTGCATGCTCTGTTTCTACAGCATTCACTACAGAATACAATATACATGTTTTCAGGTGTGCTGCAGTGTTTACTTGTGTGAGACCTCAATATATGCAAGGTGGGGTGCTGGTACCCTGGGCTGGTACCCAGCATGTAGCCTGTATAAACTAATACATGTGCCTGACACAAGCCGGTAACCACCAGCTGGGATAATAGGCTGTCTCTATGTGTCAGCTATGCAGGGTCGGTCTCGCCCGGTCGGGATTCTAGGGAATACCTCTCTCGTGTATGGGGATGATGGTCCCCATTTTCTGGGGAAGATTACTACACGAGGTACCTGCCTACAAATAAGCACTACAGCAACCAGCAGAAAAAACTTCTTTTACCCACAAACGCTAGGTGCCAGAGACGACTCACGCTAGTGGTCGAGCTGGGGCCAGATTGATGCAGGGTATTCATCCAGTGAGGGGGGGGGGGCACTCAAGATCTGTACAGAATATTATGTATGGTAAAAGACACTAACATGGCCTGTGGAAGCACCATAATAACAAAGAGCGAAGATACAACTATGTACCAAAGGTTATCTGGGCTTCCCTAGCCCACTTAAAAGGGTCTACTTCTCATCTTTCCTATCCCCTCAGGATGTGTGTGGTGCACATATGCTCGGGCACTGACACATTCCTCTGTGAAATTGTGTAATGTCGTTCTCGCCATGAATATGACCTTAGCTGTCGAAATGGTGTTAAACATCTATTACTCACTCACTCACTCACCAGAGGTTATCAGGCAAAACCCGAGGACTGAGGGCTGAGGGCAGTGTACAAACTCAAATCTGATGGCTTCGTTTTACGTTCTGACATGAGAAAAGATTTGTTAATTTTCCTCAATTTACCGGTTCATATAGACAGAAACCCCACAAGCAGAAAGTGTTTTTCCAGGGAATCCTGGGTACCCTGCTCTCCACCAATCAGATTGCATGAAAACAGACCCAACTGCACTGGAGTGCTATAACGGGAAGCTAATTCAAAAGGTTTGGTGTATGGGCCTATAGTCTTGATTTTTAGTCGAAGTGAGTGAATTTTCAGCAGATCTCTATAGCTGTGGTGCCAATCTAAAACCATTACATGGTCAGACTTGAAATCTGATAGAAAATGCAAGGCGAAAATGACAGTAGCATTGCAGTTGTTACCTACCTCCTTTACATCAAGTGCCCCCCCCCCACCATCACCTCCACCAAACTCCCTAGGTATTTATGCACTGTTGGAGGGGTACTTAGCCTAGGAGAGGGGATGGATGGATGAAAACTGAACAACCAGATCCAAATATGATAAGGTATGGGCTCAGGTAAGCTACATATGACAAGGTTCTCTTTCCAAAGGGGCGCACTAAGCACCATATAATAAAGAAAATGCTCAGTACATATTCCCGAGAAAGGAGGAAACAATTATTTTCTGCCAAACTCTGGAGAAATGGCTGGAAATCACATTGGAACGCGTTGCCTTTTTAATGCCTTTTCCACTGGGAACTGGTACATTTTTTGTCTTGCGGAGTATTACTTACATGATAATTACTTGCCTCAAGTCACCAGCCAGAAACGACGCCAACCACTCACCTGAAATTATAAGTAGATGCATTTAATCAGCATGTTATCGATGCATTATATTGACATTGAATCATTTAAAATAAATGAAGACATGGCAACACATGGGCACTCCACAACAAAGTGAGGAAATTTGATATCCATAATACCCACTTAAAATAGTTTTCAAGAAGTGCTGGTATCAATATACAGATTTGGGCTAAAGAAATATTGAAAATCATATGCCCCTGGGCACATAGGGTATCTGACTTACACTACTTGTGGGACAAGTCCCACCTATCTTGACGTATATGGACTATACAAATAACTGTTGAATCTCTCAGGGATCCTTGTAAAACTGAATAATGAACCACCATAATGGTATAGCATTGAACCAGTGTAGTTTTTACAAGAAACCCGAGGTGGCATGGCAGGGGTACGCAAATGTGTAAGGAATCTTGAATAAAGATGAATCTCTAGAAACTTCAAGTTCAATTCAGACCTATAATTTATGGTGCACCTTCAGGCTGACATTGGCCACTTGAATTTGAAATTTGATGTCATTTTTACCCTTCCTACAAGGTGCACCCAGACTTTTGGAGGGTCGAATAAGGTGCACAAATATAGGTATAGCCTGTGTCTTATAATCGAGGTAAAATGTGTTCTTTTTACTCTCGCTCCCTTCTATTCTGCAGTTTGTTCCAACCCCCCCCCCCCCTTTACCTCCAACCTACTGCTACTCCAGACCTCTTGGGACCCGCCTCCTACAAATCCCTGTCCCACCACAGCTGACAGTTGAGGTCATTCTACACTGCCCACAGCCCCTTACACCGGCTCAGTATTTCATATAACCCACCAGAAGGTCTGTCTCTCTTGAGTTAGAGTGAGGTTCCGAATTCAGTCCCAGCCTGTTGGGACCAGCCTCCTACAAATCCCCTTCCTACAAGTAAACAAAATATCATCATAATAACAGTGTAACCCTGTTCCCAAAGTTCCCAATGAGCTGTACTTAATTTCACAGAGATTCCTTGTACATTTGTGTACCACCGTACTGCCACCTGGGCTTCTTGTAAAAACTACACTCGTTCAATGATATTCAATTACTGTTGTTGTACAAGCATCGTTGGTAGATTCAACAGTTATTTTCTACAGTGCACCACAGCTGACAGGTGAGGTTATCCTACACCGCCCGACCTGCACCTATTCCTGCTTGTCTCATGATCCGCCAGTAGGATCCACTGTGTGGGATGGTGCTTTCCTGCCACCCTTCAATCTAAGCAAAAGCATATCCTGTCAATCTGCCATACATCTCCCCGAAATTTCTTTCGCCCTCACCCCACACCTAGCTACCACCACCATCTCTCTCTCTCTCTCTCTCTCTCTCTCTCTCTCTCTCTCTCTCTCTCTCTCTCTCTCTCTCTCTCAAATGCTGAGCTGCCACTGTAATGTCCCCTTTCCCTTCTCCTCACTCCTATGTGTAATTCTTCTGAGTATTGGACAAGCATCTCTGTGAAAGGGCTGGGGTATCAATTAAGGGCCTGCTTGAAATAAGTGCCAAGAGGTAAGAGGGTACGGAAATCAATCTTTGGCACTAAAAACAGTACTTAAAAAATAAGTATATAAAAAAGGGTTGGGGGGGGGGGTAAAAATAGCATTTAAGCTGTAAGTTCCATGGTTAAATGAGGCAGAACGGTATGTGGAACGGCCGACTGAGATAACTTAGAACTATGTATGACCTTCCCTTCCGCCCTGCTTTTGAATTCACCCACCTCCATAACAGCCATATCATGTATACACTCCCACAGTCCCACATTGGGTGCTATTGATCGCACACATCCTACATGCACACATTAATACTCCTCCCCATTTCTGGGTTGTCAGTGAGTTATACGGCCTCCTCAGTCCCCTGCCAGCCACCCTCATGCACCAAAGGCCCCACACCCAAGACACACACCACCCACTGCTATAGAAGAGGCATCCCATGTCACCTCCCACCTTGGTTTCCTCCCATGGTGGAGTTGTATGGCCTGCCCATACACACTGTCTATATAGTATGAGACACTTGATCAATCACACACTATTAGCACAATCTGGGTAGGTCTATTTATGGTCCATCCATACAGCTAGTACAGCCTGGAGGGAGCAAAGAATATTCACAAAACTTGCAATGAAAGAGGGCCTGAGTTGGTGAGAAGCAGACAAATGCAATATTTAAATCTAGGGAAAAGATGTGAACTACTTGTTTTAGCTCACTTCTACTGCATCATTGTTTCTACTTTCTCTTGTGGCCTCTTTTATTGAAGGATACTGTTAGTGTGGAGGCCTCCTACTATCACAAGGGAGAAGGGATGTAGGGTACCTCCCTATTGAATAAACCACTAGGCATGTTGGTACCTTGAGTCAACCATCCTGCCTTGTTTTTAAGTTATGTTCACAATAAATCAGGATTGTTGGTGTCAAGTGCAGGATATTCATATTGTAGTTAATGGTACAAAGTCAACTGGGGTCCATAACAGTCTCATAATGCTATTTGAAAGAAGTTAACCCAGGTTGGTCGATTTAAGGTACTAACAAGAGTAGTGGTCAAGTCAGGGGTGAGTTACCCTATAATCATAAAGATTTTCATACAAATCCACATCTGCATTAAAGACAGGCCCGGTACAAGTGCATGTGTACTAATGCAGACCCCTATGGTATGCCCTTTGACCTTTGGCTCTCAGACAGAAATTATCCATCCTGTAAGAAGTCTATAGATAGGGGAGTATACATACATCAAAAAATATGTGCCCCTAAAAGGACTAAGTACTATTATAGATATCTGTCTTGGGAGCATTTAGGTCAGGACCCTCAGTCAGGGACATTGACCTTTACAACCTAAAGGTTGCATTCACACCCATCCGTGACTTTGCCACCACTCCCATAATTAATAGCCTCACGGTCCATGGCCATTGGTCATCATGATGCACCGATAAAGCTGCAGCTAGTAACTCACAAGTGCTACATTGCTGCATCATGCAGAACCTATGGGGGTGTAGAATCAGCAGGATGAATGGATTTTGCTGAGGGAGCTCAAATTTGATTGACAGTTAACTTAATAAATTGCATGGGTTTTTTACTTTGAGAACATCTAATCACCCGATTTTGAGAACAGCGCCCAATTTTGAAAACAGCACGGGACACAGGATGTGTGCGAAATGTTCTTTGTTTCTGGCAATCATTGTTCAAGTGAGATATATAACTATTCCAATAGAAGGCTTCTGGCATATTTCATCTTACAAGTTTTTGATAGAGCAGAAATGAAAGCACTTAGAGAAAAGATGTGGTGATAGATAAAATAGGTAGATTTGAAGCACGAAAAGATCCATACCATATGTCTCAGGAGTAGGCCATGACCGGGACAAGGCAGCAATATCTACATGGTATAACACAATACATTTCACTTATTGTCCGTCCTATCACCTTCCCTTTTACCCCCAGTTTCAAGAGAGAGTATGATAAGAGTGTCTTATATGGACCAGCTTTCGTTCCACTTCCATGATTCCCAATACATTCAATATTCCACATCCGCTTCACTAGGTGTCACCCAGACGGTGGAAAGGTAGGCACTGGGGATTGCTATAACACTCACTGTCCTTACACAGTTAGTTTGAGCTTTCACACCACAGTCTCTCTGCCAGGGTTTTGAACAAGTTGGGCATGGTCCCCGGGGCATGGTCACCAAAAGGAAAGGGGAAGATCATCTCAATCTCTTGGTACGCTTAACTCTAAAAGGAAGGAATACTGATTTAACTCTGATACAAAATAGACGTGTTGTTAGGCCTATTGATAGGATTATAAAGTTGAAAAAAAGAAGTAAAAAAAAAAACAGAACCAAAAGAAAACAAAAACAACAAATATTCAGCTACTTTTGCAATTTTGGCAATTCATGCAAGAGTATTGGTGTGGTGATGGTCCTTAATTCTCACTACCACCAATAGAGAAGCATGTGCTAGACATAAGACAGCATGGAGGCAAAGGACTATGAGGGCTCCTTGGGGATGGAGGGCTGCAAAGTGGAACTTGCGATCTTGGGAGCTCGGGGTTGAGGGATGCATGGGAAGTGGATGAGAGTAGCCAGAAGGGTGTTTCTGTTGTGGTTGGTTATCAGTAGACAGGAGGCCACTGAGGCAATCTCAAGGTGCTGAGCATCACTTAGATGTACAGGAACAAACCTAGTAGGTTGGGCCCCAAGGTTTTAAGAATATTCCCAAAGATTTAGTAAAAAAAGGGCCTGATAAATGCAATAATATGTGAAACTTTTGTTTTAGGTCACTTCTATTACATCAGTGCTTCTTGCTTTCTCAAATGGCCCATCCAGAGGAGGATGCGCCAACAAATGGATGTACATAATTGATGGCACTGGACCCACCTTTATGCTGCTGGTACCCTAGTTCTGTATGCCTCACCACAGGCAATCTGCCAGCAACCAGCAGGTTATTTCATTTTGCTGGTGTCTGGAGACCAAAGCAATTAGACAAAGGGTCCTTTAGGTACCAGAAATATCCTGCTAGAGAAGATAGAATCTGGATGGTGTTGAAGAAGGAAAGGAGTGATTTTGTGGGACTAGCTTTATATTTTCGCTACCCAAGCTCAACTGCAATAGTATACAATGTATGGAGGCAGTGGGATGTATCAATAACACTGTACAATGGCAGGAAAAGACGGAGACCAAACATATCAATTATACCTAATTTGAGGCTGCTGAATCTGAAAATGAGGTTTAAAAATGCCTCAATTGCGAGATATCCATAGGGTGCCATACATGCACCTCCGAGGGCAATGATTTCACTATGTTCACCTATATAGTGTAGTCTAAACATGTACAAGAGCTTTCTTCTGACATTCCTGGTATTTGTCTGGGTAATATCAATAGCTTTGACACTTGTGCAAATCATCTTTCAACCAAAAGTTCCGAGTGTCAGAACCAGTTTTATGGAATATTATGTATTCGGTGTTAGCACACTCCATATACATGGTTGTAGCAGTTTTGTTAGTTCAGAAGCAAGAGTCCATCTTGGATAATGCTAAAACGGGTCAAGATGTATATATATTTACCCCAAATAGCTTTGATTTCATGTACATTGCATTATAACCACTTGTTTTGCTTCATTTTGGTACAAGCAGTCATCTTAAAAAGACAGCCAAATTTCTGTTTACTTCCTGGAAACATTGACTTCTGGATTATTTAGATCATCCAACAATGATTTACGGTTAGTAAGCCTGCATCTAAACATCAGGATTACCCCTAATCATGAGATTAAAGTGAGGGTAATTTGATGTAATAACAAAAAATAGGATACACAGTAAATGGAAGTCATGGCTTGCCCTCAGTGCAGTCATAATAGGATTTCTGGGAAACAAGAGGGCTGAGGACTTTGTAAAGTGTGTGGATACACTGCTGCCACATATTAGAAACTCAATTGCAAGATGTCCTTGAAAATCCACTTTCCTCCCGACCCCCTATCCTTTAAAAAAACTGTGGCTTGGTAAAGTGACATACAGGGGGAGAGATTCTAACGGGACCTCTCAGAGATGGGAAAATGCTACCAAAAATACTGATTACCTTTTCTTCTAACAGGCTAGTAATGGGGTCTGATGTGGGATGAACCCGAACATTGTGTCCAAGAGACAGGCAAGGCAGTCCTGAACATAATGTCATCAAGCTAACGTTTCAAGCTATTTACTACTTTTACTGCACATTACTGAGTCAAAGGATAAATAATTCATCAGATATGGGTTTGTTAATGCTAATCAAATATAAATAAACCAGATTTAAAGAGAAATCCGGTGCTTGTACAGTTTGCACTAATATAGATTTAGCTACTGAGGAGGAAAATGGGCAATTCCAGGTATTATGGGTATCTCAAAATTGAGAGCCGCCGGCAAAAAAGGATGTTATTTTTGAATTCCCCAGGCCAAAATACATAGAAATTAGTGGGTTTCAGCTCTGTTTTTCTTTTGAAAAGTGAAACTTTGTTGTACAGTGTAACCAATCAGATAACACCCCGCACCCGACATGCTAGTTGTAATCATGGTGCTTATCTTGCAGGGTACCAGGTCAAGCAATGGATAACCTGAAACCTGGGTATAAGATGTTTATTCAACTGCGTCAGTTGTTACCCAGCTAACCGGGCCCTGATATATTTATTCAGAGGCCCAGAAATTGATGTCCACTGAGTCTGCAGAGGGCTCAGCCCAGTCTTCCTGGGCCCCAGATATCAAGTTACAAAAAGCAAAAGCATGGCATATGATTTTACATTTCAAAACAATACACAACAAGTAGGTAGGTCCTAGAGTTAAGATATCAAAGACCAACCCCAGTTAAGACTAGGGACCCAGTTTTCATTGCGGGCTTGGGAAACTACTCTGAAAGTTCCACCACCACAACACCAGTGCCACCGCTTACCATCGCTCCTTTAGCGATGGTTCTGTCTACGTCAGTTGCGTGCAGTACAACTGACTGTCATACCTTTACTTTATTGAAAAACATCTTATTAGCATCGGCCAGTTGAATTTCAGGTGAGTAGAATAGCCCCTTTAGGAATGGCTTGTACACAAGGATGAACCCCTAGTGCCTTGTAGAATAAGGTAAAGTAAGAGTGTGCCTTATCCCTGAGGATCTAAATATATAGCACTGTTCTGAAAAGGCCAAAATGTGATCCCTTTGAGGCCTTGGAGCCTTGAAGTCAGGGTGCACCTCGTATGTGGGGTACTTTGTACATTTACTGACACATTCAATATATATTGAGCAGCATGGCAGCGACTAACTGCACAGCCAGACAGGCCATATTGGCAGGTGAAGGTGGAGGAGATCCCGGCAGCCAGGCAGATCTGCCTTTGTTTTCTATTTGCATCAGTGGCTACACTCATGAGAAACCGCTGCGTGGTTAACAAGGAACAAAAGGGAGGACTACTACAAAAATGTCACCTGATAATGGAACAGAATTCCCTTGAGGCAGTACACTATTATGTTTGTTAGGTACCACTCAATACAAACATCTGTGTGAGTTTTCATTCATTCCTCTGGGAAAATAATGAGAGAAGTATTGGAACTATGGCATTACCCCACACCTTTGATCTGGTGGACAAAATAAAATCCAAAAGTATAAAGTTATGAATATGAAACTTGAAACAGTGGGCGACCCCTAGAGGGTTAAACTGAAAGGATAGATGTACTGTGAGATGAACATATGGGAAGAGATGATGGCCCCAAAGACAGCCCACTTAATGAGACTGCCATCATGTGATCTATATCATGTCTAGATCCTCTGTTACTCTCAGACATTACTCTTTGATGACTGGTTAACCCTTAAAATACAACCTTGGTTTTTCAAGATGCACTTATCAAGTATGCTTGATAGCACTCCATTGATGCAGCTTGTCAGCCCTGCCTCAGTGTTTCAATCCTATCAGGAGGTAGCAAGATGCATTATTGACGAACGAGATAATTCCCTTCATTCACTGCAGACTATTTAGGGGGCAATATATAACACCCTGTACCCATTATGTTGGTTGTTTTCAGTGACTATCTTGCAGGGTACAAGATCAAGCAATGGATAACCTGGAACCTCTGTATAAGATCGTCATGATGCATGGATGCAGGCCTGGTTTGACACTTGATCAATGGACATGATGTACTAGTGCACTGTTAACCTTCAAAGGCTTAAGACCCAGTCATACCCTACAATTGAAATGCATGGGTTGATAGTATGAGGGTCATCGGGATGACTTATATGACAGCTTTATAATGAACCTGTCATGCGGTCTGTGATGTGTCTTTGGAGGGAGGGGTGCTATCACTATAAGCCATCATAAATGTCTTGCCCATAAGTTGCATCCTTTCAGGTGGAGGACCTGGATCAACACGGTAAAAGGTACGCCCGTGAGGGGGTGCGCGGGCGTACCTTTTACTGTGTTGATCCACCACACAAAGGACGCACAGAATTATTAGTCCAGAAGGATTTTAAAGTGGCAAAGCCCTGCCTCCATGGTATTAAAATTCCATATGGGGGAAGGGGTCAAATCTATGGCACTTATTCTAATGAAAGTGGCATTTACTGCAGTTTTCAATGTGACAGACAACATGCCTATGTGTCTTATAGGGATTACTGTCAGAGCTGTTTGTGATTTGTCGTGACACCAGTGTCATTGGTTAATTCCTGTTTATGTTGAATGGCAAAAATAAGTTTCAACTCATTCTGAAATAGACTGTGAAAGCAGATTGAGGTACGAGTTTGTCCTATGAATGCAGCAGTTAAGATAATCTTGCAGAGGGGGGCGATCGGGGCTTACCTAAGTGTACCTAAGTCATCGCGATGCACCAATGGTGTGCTGGTGAGCCATTTAATTCTATTTCATTAAGAGAAACTGTGGATAAAAATCAAACATACTTAAATAGAATCTGCAAATGTCCTGTTAAGTTGAGATCATAAGTCTCTGTGCAATGTCCTGCTTTATGTTATTACAAACCTAGCAACCCCTTTGATCTGTGACACCTCCAAAAGGACCAATATTTTATTCTAATGCCAAGATTGTGAGTCAATCCCAAGAGATAAATCAATGAACCGCCTTTATCTTTTAGAGTGTACATTTGATTTGAAGCTCTGGATGTGGTGAAGCATAAAGGCAACATGTGAACGTGTGGGTAGTTCAGAGACTGTGTCCAACTTAAATCCCCCCTGGGATACCATAGGCAGTAGTATATCTGCTTCATATTGGAACACTGAGACATCAAAGGCTGTATGAACATGGATCTTTTCTTTCCTATATGTGATATCCTATATGTAAATTTAACAAAACCCTTGTTTTTCTCTTTTCCCCTAATGGGAGTTGAAACAAAAAACTTTCTAATTCAATAATCATTCCTTTAATTTGAGACCTCTTCTAACAGTATATCATTATTTCAATCATTTCATAAGACAAGTATCATGATTTAAGACTAGTCATCCTTTAAGGTGTAAGCAATTGTGTAAACTCCTAAGGGAAGCATCGGAGCATAAGATGACTTGTTACAGTGCATTGTGGTAAGAAGGTTATATGTGGAAACTATAATGATAAGACAAGTAAAGGATGTTAGTAACACATCAAATCCTTTGCATGACCTGTAATAAATATGGCAAACACTCGGCTAGTTACCACAACCAGTTATAGATACCTTTGGGGTTATTTTGTATGACAATTTAAATTTCAAAATGCATACAATTAATTTGGTCAAAAATATAAATTAAAAAATCTATTTGTTTAGAAAGGTCAGACAATCTCTCACATTTGATGCTGCTTTGAATGTAGTGAAATGCATGGTTCTACCCATCATAGACTATGCAGACACCATATATGCCCCAACAAATAAAACAGTATTAGACCCACTAGACAGTGCAATAGAAAGGGGACTATGTTCCCCAACAAGTTTCCATTACACTCCTTATAATAGGTCAGCCCACCCCAGCTCCTATCCTTGCATTATTTTGGGCCAAGCCTATACAAGTGATTCAACAGAGTTACATGATCAATACAGCAGGGGGCACTACCATCGAAAATTGCGCACTTTGGCTGCTTCCAGCGGGCATTACATAATAGATTTCTGAATATTCTTATTTTCAGGAACTAAAGGCAGGACAAGTACAAATGCATCTTTTGAAAAGAAAAGAAAAATTGTCATTTTCAGATAATTTGGTGAAAGAAAAGTGTACTTGGATGGTACAATTTGCCTTCTATCTCATTCATCTGTATGTATATTGTTGAAGATACAGTTGAATATAATTCCATGTTTAGGGCTCACATAGACAACAGTGCATTTTAGCAGGTTAAAACCTACTCCAATAAATTTCCCTATGTCAAAAACCCTTTTTTAAAAATGTATAGAAATCTCTCCTAGAACCAGAGATAATGGCAAATATGCCCTTTGACCTAAATAGATATAGGTCAAGGCCTAACAACCTAATTATTGCAAGCTGATTAAAACACTTACCAACCTACATATGATTTTTTCAAGGCCCTCTACCCATCACAGATGGGATATTACAATATTACCTGTGATGCTATCTGTTTAAATCATTCTGACCACACATATGTATTCACACAGACATTTAATATTGATTTCAGATGTTGAGACTTAAAAGTGCATCTTAGTAGGTTTCAATCTAGTCCAATCGATTTCTCTATGTCAGAAATCCCTATTTAGAACTTAAAATTGTGCAGAAAGCCCTCCTAGAACCAGAGATATGGCAAATATTGTTTCTATGACCTTTGACCTAATTAAATAGGTCAAGGCTAAATAACCTAATTAGGTCATGCTTGCTATGCTCCTCACCCACCATCTAACTGATTTAAGTGTTAAAGTGGATTATTGGGTGTTTATTTCATGTTTTATTGATTTTTGATATTTTCATATATTTTTCAATAATATTTATATTCTTAAACCCAATTTTTCGGGTACTTCTATTATACTCACACCAATATATCAATTATATTTGAAATTAGCATGGTTTTCTGGTTTAGACTTAACCATAATACTCTCCTCTAGCCTTTTATCCTAATCCACAGAGAACATAAAATTAATTACTAGGTTTTACAGCTTTACATAGGAATAAAGAGGGAAATTCTCGACCTTTGATCTTGACCTACGAAAAAGCTGCAGGGAGGTGACCAAAGAACTTTTGATATATGATTCATAGGGTCATTATCTATGCAAAACCACAACAATTTTGTAACCCCCTCTTGTTGGAAGGAAACTTCATAATTTGGTGGCTCACCCTGCGGCCTAAGCATTATTATGATGAACATAGGCCTAGATAACAGGCCTTAAATTGCTTACTCCCCTTCAACACTTTTATATTGATGTTATTGCTTTAATGCTAAGAGGTGGTATATCAAAATAAAATACCTGTCTAGAACAAAGCATTAGGGATTTAGACCATGGACCTTGAATTCAATTTTGGTGTATCAAACTTCTACATTCTATTATAGTCCTTGAAAATGGATTACTACCTTGATTAGATTTCTCTCATGATTAAATGGATTATTGTGGGGGGGGGGCTGGAAATACTGCTTTCGGGAATAGCCGATCTTGGTCTTGCAAACCAATGAAACTCAATATTAATTGCTGAAAATGTGCCCTGATCAAATAAAGAATATTTACATAATTTGAAGCCAGTGCAAAGCACATAATTAATTTCAAACTTGTTATGAAGCATGCAGAGAATGCAGATGTTGTTGATTATATTGCTCAAGTAATATTTAGGACGAAATAGCAGGGTGGCCAAGTTCTTTCCATACTGACAATTTACAAACTGGGATTTACTGCTTTGAAAACTTAAGGCCTGCTGATGCTTTAATGCATTATGCCCATTGGTCGTCATGGTACATGAATGGAGCCCTGGCGCGTAACTTACCAGGGCTACATTCATGCATCATGCCAACCCTACCGGGCTAATACCTGCCCCAAAGACTCGGCATGATGTACCAATGACGTGCTGACAAGCAGTTTTGCCAGCACTTCATTAGTGCATCATGATGACCAATAGACTTGATGCGCTCAGAGAGTTAAGGACTCCATCATGTCTACATGCTATTGTTTCTTGGTTATCGTGATGCAGATATTCACAACTCCGGACTCCCAAATGCGCTATATCATTGCATCACACTGACCTTCTGAAATATAATGCAGCAATATAAATTGCTGATAACTCGAAAAGTGAAAAGCCTATGATTGGCTCCCATGAGTTGTGCACTCGTCCTGTTGCATCAGCACTCCCTCACCCAGGTGTGTTTTCACCACCAAGCCACTATTCGCATAACTCCTGCCAAAACTGCACTTTTCGCACCACATTGCCAAAAAATGAGGGAAAGTTAATACATGGATCAACATCATATACCTTAACCATTGGAGGCAAAAAAGCGTCTTATGGCTGCCAACCAACTGAGTCTGTACAATATTGACAATTTCTCAAAATTTACAAAACTTTGCAATGAAATAACTTTTCCTGCAAGACCCCTACACCTCCTCCTTTAATGGCACTACAAATTCATTAAGGAATTCTGCCTC
This sequence comes from Acholoe squamosa, assembly GCA_949317995.1. Taxonomy (NCBI): domain Eukaryota; kingdom Metazoa; phylum Annelida; class Polychaeta; order Phyllodocida; family Polynoidae; genus Acholoe; species Acholoe squamosa. The sequence goes on along the minus strand of OX439050.1, from coordinate 10,674,455 downwards.
TTATATACAAAATTTCCATCTTTTTTTTAAACTTTTTCGCACCACCAAAATGACTGAAAGTGCAGGGCCCCAGGGTGTCTCCTTATAACTCGCTTTTCGAGTTAACTATGTGATTATAATAAAGGACACTAAATCAGGGATTCACTCCACCTTCCTTGATTTACCATAGCAACATGGACGATAGGAACCAGGCATGACTTGGTAACTAAATTTGGGTAATTCAATACAGATAAAATGATTAATTTGTTTTTTCAAATATTATGGATTTCCATGATGGAGAAGTAAAGTAATGACCTATCTATGATAACTACATAGTTTTTGCTAATCAAATGTATTTTTCCTTGCAAAGAGCTTAAACGAGATGAAACCATAAGGTGGCAAATTTGAAATGCTAATTGGAAATTTCCGTTGCAACTGTTCAGATGTTCAGAAGTTATAAAGTGGGATGTAATGGCACAAGACAAAAATGATTTCGGCCTTTTTGTGAAGCTCGTTTGAAGACATTCGAATCCAATACATTAATGAACCAATCAGGATGCCTGTCTTTGAAGCTGCAGGCTGACTTTATGAGTGCCACAATTGTCTGCAGTGATTGGCAAATAAACCTTTTGAAGATCATGTTATGCTGGGTTCACATAATTCTTTCTTCCCTTTCCTTTCATCTTCTTGCCTGCCAATATCTGCTGTGAATTGCTTCCTATCTCTTGATGCTCCATATTTTTCCACCTGAAAATCAACATCCAATTCCTTCCCTTTCATTTCTTTCCATCATAATCTGTAATGTTCCTTCTTTGCATTGCTTCTCCTCGTCAACCTTTCATTTCTTTTGTCCTTCATATTTTTGTCTTTCGTGCTGCCTCCCTGTATTATTCTCTTCTATCCTCTCTTTCATACAATACACTTTTGTTCCTTTCTTAATTCCTTCATTTCTTTATTCCGTCTGTTTATTCCTAAACTAGCTCTTTTGTTCGTTTCCCTCTGTCCTCCTCATGTCTGACCCATTCACTTGACCCTGCTTGATTCCACTTTTCCTCATTCTCCCTTCATATATCATGCATTTTCAGATAAGATATTGTTCAGAACATCTAACATCTGTATGAATATCTAAAAGTATAAAATAAACCATGAATGATACCACACTGATAAAAATACCATTGCCATGGTATCCAAAGCAGCAATTCTTATGAAACCCACAATTCATGTCAGTAGGGCCTTTAGCTGCTGCTTGAACATGACCTCCAACTGAATTACAAGGTTAATCCTGAATTGCACTGGGACAGGCAACAGTCGATTCTCATTTTTATTAATTTCAATAATCCTAATTTTAAATCAAAGGGATGCTGTTTTTGTAAATCAATAACAAATCTTTTTTTTAATTTTACAAAGCTGGCATCACAATTGACAAAGTGCCTCTTTATTGCCCTTTCGTCATGTGACCATTTTGTTGTTATGGCTGCCACTAGAGGGCTCTGGTAGCTTATGTGGGGCCCCTCAAATCCATTGGTAGCTAGTCTAAATGTGGTACGATATTGAACTGCATGGTACATGGTGTAGCAATGGAGTGATAGCAAGTGTGCTAACACATTTAGACATCATCTGTATCATTGAAAAGGTATTTTTAATCTTTTATTTTTGGTAGAGGGTAGTGATTTTTATAATGAGAGTAATGCGAGTTTTCCAATTTATTGAATACTGAAACATTAGTATATGTATGTGTATCTATGAATGCACTCTTGTATAATAAATGAGTGTGTGGTGCACAGTAAGTTCTGGCAGATAACCTTATGAATCAATCAGATCTGGTAGAAAAGGGGAACGCTAGTTGCTTTACTCATAAAAGGTACCCTTTATGCACCAATGCAATATATGCAAGTCGACCACTACTACTGAACAGATCTATCAAATGAGCATTGACCTAGAGGCATAATTCAGCCCTTGGGTTTAACATAGTTCTTATATGGTTTGAGCTTCTCTGGAAATGTTCACCATCATCTTGAGCTGCTCCCATCAGGTCACTGTAGATAGAGCTCAATCAGTAATGGACGGATTCTTGATTATGTGAGCTATTTATGTGAGGGGGCAGCAGGCAGGGGAAGAGGGAGGCTTGCCGGGGAGGAGGACCTAATGGGGTTTGGACAAGCATGTGAACTATGTGGGCAGGGTAGGGAGTAAGGTCCTCTGGTCAGGGTCATGGGAACAGTCCATATGTGCAGAATGGAATAATACATAAATGCAGCCCTTTTGAGACACACGTCAGGATTGCATTCATTCATCGTGATGACAAATGGCACATTTTGTGACCCTTGAAGGGTTGAGGAGTAGGCTGATATGAAGCAGACATTGATTGATGTGGTAATTCTGTGATTAGGCCTTAACTCATAGTTAAAGTAGAAGTTTTGTGTGCCTGGTTTTCCCAACATTTTCCACCAGCTGTTGCTCTTACTGCATTTGTCAGACATCATGATAAGATGAGCTCTATTGCATTTCCATTAGATGAAAAATAAGGTTTCCTGAATGAGAAATAGGGTCATTAGAGGTATTGGTGCTTTTTGCAATATATTCAGCAATAGAGGCCTGTGAAGACTCCTGATCTAGGCATGAATTGGTGAGGCCAATACTGTGGATGGATTTATTGATGTCAGGATTGTATGGAAATAAAAGAGATGACCCTGCCCTCCCTGGTCTGTCTGGTCTTTCTCCCCCCACCACCACATTTACTATAGGTCAGCATAACGGGCCACACATGAGTTGCACATGCACAATGGGAATTTGATGATGACAGATTTAAAGATGATGGAGTTAGAATATGCTTTCACAGCTTATGTAAATGCTGAAAGATCCAATTAGCATGATTTGGAATTGTCTTTTTGATATTTCTTAAATCACCTCCAACCTACCTCCACAATTTACTCATGTCATACATTAATGAAACATGTTTTAGAGTAATGCATAGGCATTATGCGGACACTCCAAAGGGTCACCTTACTGTGTCTGGGCAAGTCTTCCTAAACACAAAATGTGTATTAAGGTGAGTTGGTGAGGCCTAAACAGAAAACCTAAAAGTGCAAAAAGTAATCAATACTGATCACTTTGGGGTGCTCAAAATGGCGCAGACTGGGGAGAATACCCTTTTATCATTTGGGTAATCATAAGTGATTACTAAATTTAATTCTTTTTCACATATATTTAGACAAAACATGCGGTCATATGTATGATGAGAATAGGTAATCATTTTGATAACTTTTCATATTTTGATTATATGTTATCACTGACAACATGATTTTATGATTTGAGAATGATATTGACCAACCCCCCAACCCCCTTATCAATAGGGCCTTAATTTGAGTTGGTCCTCTCCTTGGAAATATGCCCATTCAGGTAGAGGTAGGCTATGTTTTTTACTAATGGATGTCAATCCTCATACTTCTTGATATAATTTCTGATACCAAAGAGGTGTCCAAGCTCCTATGTATCTATTTTTTTTCGAATCTGATTTCACAACATAACTTCTAATCAAAACCAAATTTTACACTATATTCTTACCTGTATAAGTGTGTGATAAAGTGTTTATGATTATTATCAGTGCAGCCATAAATCAATACATGTCCTGAAGTCTATATGACACACATTATTGTATAGTAGGTCCCCCTGTTGGCAGAAATAGGGTAATCACAATGATTACCTTTGTTCATCAATAGGGAAAGATTACCTTTTCACTGGCTTAGGTTTCCAGTGTATACTGGGGACACCTTGATTAATGTGCTGATTGTATAGATGAACGGTTGATGTAATGAAAAGACCCTGCACGGCCTGGTGTGTCTGGTCCTTCTCCCCGTCCATTCATTATGGAAATAATAGGGTCAGCACCTCACGTGAGCACCTAAGTAGCTACAAATGCAAAATACAAATCTGATGGTGGATTCTCATTGGATTGCCCAAATGTTTTTGAAAAAAAAAATATTAAATCAGAATAGTCTTCCATGGCTTAGACTGTGTTACTTACATGCTTAAAGAGCAACTTATCAAAATTTGGAATTGCTCTTCCCGCACCCCTACAATTTACTCATGTCGAAGATTGATGGAGTATGATTTAGATTGATGCATGAGTTTTGTCCTAAGCCCATCAGGATCAAATTGATGGTGTAATGTGAGTGATACTGTACAGCAAGTGGTGATTGATGATGTGATGGCATGCAATATACCTGAGGGACAGGGGAATTTCATTGCATTTCTTCCTGCAATAGATCAACCATGACATCTCCATCCATTACAGGTCTATTCACAACAGCATGATAAACACAAGTATTGGAATATAAAGACCCGTGACCATGTGCCACCTATGGATGCATCAAACACACTTTCTCTACTGTCTGACAGATGGAAATCGCAACACAATTTCATGGAAATTTTCGAATCCACAAAAAGACATATCAATATTAACACAATCTAAGATATAGTAGCAAAAAAGTTTTTATTTCAATCCCAGTTCAATCCAAGGGAAGTGCTGTTGGGACAGGAAATGGTATATTACTACCTACCACTAAGGTTTTAGATGTGTTGGTGAATAACTCACCAGTGAACTCAAACATCATCCTGACACTCCAAAGGGGTTGCCTTGCTCTGTCTGGCCTTTCTACACACAATATGATGTCAACAGAATGATAACATTGAGGCAGTAGTCCCTCACCCATCCCTATGTGTGGTAATCTGCTGCACCCCCTGGCCCCCTGTCTGCCCCCCTCACAGAACAATCTATAACATTGTACCTGGGTGCCTACGTCCTGACCCCAAGGGACATCCTACAGATCCTCGTCTATACTGTAAAAATTATTTTTTCTAGGAGAAAGTATAGCTCACACCCATGAGAGTATACATGCTGAGTAAGCTTTCATTTACCCAGCATATATACCTGAAAATGGGTGATGACTGGATATAGAAGGAGCAGAGACCATTTATTTCATCCTGAAGAGTTACTGCCTATACATAACAAAATATCTTCTCTGAGTTGAACTGAGCTTTATAAGTGCCTGGGTGCAGCAATTTGCCTTTAAGTGCACAGGTAGTAGATATTAAGGGCCCATGTCAGTGAGGTAGGCTTTACAAGCCAAAGGTAAAGTCATTTGTTTCAAGTTTTCTAAATGATGCAACTCCCTGTCACAAAAACAAGATATTCCATTTAGTTCATGGTGAGAACATAGTTTACAATAGAAATGTGCAGGAAAGCCATTTCCTGATGAAGCTCGTGGAAAACCCCACCCATTCCAAATGCTGATGACATTCCAGACACTCTGAGAGCTGGTTAGTTTGGCATTGATTTTTTTTTTTGTTAATTCTTTTGAATCTTCAAGATAAAAGGCATTGAAAAAGATTCATTATCATTTACAACACAACTACAACCTAGGCTGACTCTGTATTTCGGCAAAATAGCAGTCGTCTTGCTGGAATATCATCATTGCACCTTAATATATGTTTCACTGCCAAGCGTCTCCACTCCCAGTTTCCTCACTGGTGGGTTTGTTGTTGCAAACTCACCCTCCGGACTCGTTTGGAACAAGAAAAAACCCACACGTGAAGAAATGGGTCATGTCAACACTTTACCTTGCAACTGTATTTATTGTAAGGGGCTGCAAATACTTACAACAAAAAAGGACTTTAACCATGTACAAGGATAGATTATTTGGTTTTATTTCACGATTTCTGGGATTCTCAGTGCTTTTCCTGGATATTCCCATGCATATACCTGTCGAGATTGCACACCCTGAAGGCTGTAACATCAATTTTGCAAGGTGTGCGGTTATCCATGGATAACCTGCACGCGTCTCATGTCCCTACATGCCATATGTTACATGTTAAAACCCATGATTGTCATGACCAGGGCAGGGCTCAAACCTGCAGTCTAAGATCCCTAGTCCAACTCCCTATGCAGTGCGCCACAGGGACTGGCGAGAAATGCTTGGTTAGAACCACGTCTGGATATGATACAAAGCCCGGGGAGGCGACGACTGCGGGCTCTCCGCTACCATAACCGCGGGATGCATTCAAACATAGCCAAGCCGAGACGGCCGCTGAAGGAGGAGACGCGGTGGTCTAGTGGTTAGCGCGTTGCGTTCAGCCGTTAGAGGTATGCGGGTCGAGTCCCGGTCAGGGCGCATCTTTTTTTCGCCGTGTGCGCTGTTGCTGTCCTCTGCCAGGTGACGAGGTGTATTATACACAAAAATAACCACGAGAAGCATCTTTTTTTCAACGTGTGTGCTGTAGCTGTCCCCTGCCGGGCGATGAGGTGTATGTTTCAATTGTACACAAACATAACCACAAGATGCATTCAAACAAAGCCAAGCCGAGATGGGCGCTGTCGCTGTCCACTGCCGGGCGACAAGGTGTATGTACCTGTTGATCTACACACACTATGGCTGGCTTCGAGTCCCGGGGAGGGGGAATAATTTTTGTTTTCAACTTGAATTTATTGATATTCTATTGATTATTTATTGGTTTCGTGGAATAAAATAAGTAGTCAATGGATAATTCATGACTTGTGTGTGTTAGCAAACGCTAATTACACTCGGGCTACATCATGTGTAATTATCCTTCACTAACACACACGCGTCATGAATTATCCATTGATTACTTGTTCAGTAACAGCCTGCATTTACTATCATATTTAGGGTAAAAATATACAGACATGTGCTGGTGGCGTTTCACTGAGAGGTGCCCTTTCTACGTTTGCCATGTTTCAAGATGCAAAACCCATGTAATGCCATTACACCAGTGTTCTCTACTGATGTATTCATGGATCATGGATGGTATATAGTGTTGACACACAGATAGGCACAGTGCATTCATAAGCCATGACAATTTTCATTTAGTGCATCCTGGCAACAAAGGATAAAAAGACATAAAAAAATATATGTATCCCTTCAAGGTTATCTGCAAACTGACAAAGACTGCAACATTGCAAGTCCTTCTCAGGACAGACAGGGGAGGACCATTATACATAATAAACACTGTGCACTTCATGCCTGGAATTGGCAGCATATGCCTGGCTGAAACAGACTTGGAATGTGTACAAAGGAGGGGTTGGATGGAATAACCTTTCACTAGTAAAATCAAGCCACTGCAGCATCTTTGTTTTCCTACATTGACTTCAGAAGAATAACCAGCTTTGTGGTGGTCGTTTTTTCAAACAATAAAATATATCCTCAGTACAATTATGTAGGTGAACATAAGAAAACAAAATGGGCTCAGGTGGTTATAGACTTGATACCTTGACCCCAAAGAACTGTAAATAGACATATTCTATTGTGCAACTGTCAGGTCTTGGCAAAATGTGGGAGAAGACAAACATCTTACCGCCATATGGTTTCCTTTTCAAACACTATATTCTTAAACTGTCCATGAATTCCTTCAATTTGCTATAAAGCATGGATATCACCATTACATGTCATCATTATCATGAATAATGACCCTCACTCTAGTGAAAATGCCATTTTTGATTATTACATAGGCTATTACTTAAGTTCATTTGTTGTAAATTAGTGGCACTATATTCTGCATTGTTCAAGACAAAATGCTTCGTGGCGGCCATGATAAAATCATGTATACAACACTGGTGAGCTACTCATCTATTTTAAGGACTTAGAAGGAAATGTCAGTAAAGTTCTAAGGAGTCTGTGAAGTGTAGTAGAACAGTGTGTAGTCAACATTTTACCAAGTGACATGATTCTCCTTGTCAGCAGGACCCAAGGGAATATGATTGGTGATCTACTAGCTTTACAGTACATGGGTACTCCATAGAGAGAGGGCAGCACAGTGTACTGAAGTGAGAGGGAGAGATCGGAATGCTACCGTAAAACCCTACATATAAGTCCACCCAAACTAGAAGTCGACCCACCTATTTGAGAATTAAATTTGACTTAAGGAAAAATGCTTGAGAAATATAATTAACACTATAAGCTATTATATAAAACCCCTCCTATTACTCGGCCTCCCTCTTTGGGAAAATATTTGACTTATATAAAAATAAATCCAAATAAGAATTGACCTGTAGCCAGAGTTTTACAGTAGCTGTGATGAGTATGGGGATGATTGAGAGTGTGGTGTGTGTAAAACATGGCTACTTAGGCAGTACATATTAACCCTCCCCCCTCACTGTGTCATTAAACCTCCATTAGGGGCAAGATCTACTGTCTTTATTCAATCCAACTCTCGTGTAATGACATCAGGGGAGATTGGGAAGGGATTCACACAATAAAGAACAATAATTTGCGGTGTTCCTCTAACTCCATCACTTTAAGGGCAAGAGCGGCAGGCGCCGAGCAGCCATTCTGTGAACTACTGCATTTAGCTCATTCCGAGCTATCTAGCATTTTTTGAAGCAAGTTTCTATCATTATCAGTTCAAACGTTAAGTGTAGTGATGTAAGTGAACTTTTCCAAAATACTATGAAACCCTTCTTAACCCCCCTCTGACTGTTGTCCATAGGCATGAGTCTAATCACCAGGACTACCATTAGATATAATGTACTATGTCGCCCATTCAAGGCAGTCCATGATGGACAATAGGCTTGAAGCATTACCGCACTAGTAGTTCTTAAAGGCCTACATATTGGGTAGGTGTAAGGACACATGTAGAACCTTCCTCCTAAGAAAACGACCGTATGTAGGGACTTGCTGCCAGTCATTTATCTGCCATAGTGAAACACAGCAGGATTTATATGGGTAAGATGACATGGGGTGGAGATTAGATACAAGGCAATTTATAAGCTAGGGCTTCATACGTACATGGCATATTAACACATCAGCAGTCCTTAAAGAGCCCATGAACAAAGCAGGCTCCCTAACAATAATAAGTGTGTAAGCCATTTATGTGGCCTTCCCCTAAGCCTAGAGTCAGCGTCAAATAGGTAATGGAGAACCACCGTGGAGGGGAAGGGGGTTCTTATTTATACTCCATCCACAGAAGTTGATATAAAAATAAGACCATGAGTATTTATTTTGACATAAACTGTAGAGGCTTAGAATAGGATTCAAATCTTGTAGGCTGGCTGTGATACAAAGCAGACGAAGTCCTGCTACCGCTAGAGGGATCAGCTTTTAGAGCACTCTGCACACAGGGCCCACACAGTATGGCCTCCAGAACAGAGCCCAGCAGAATAATGTTCATTGCTGCATTGTGTCTACCAGGGTTTGACTGCATTTTTGTATTATGGTAATGTAATCACTTGGATTGAATTCAAGTATTGTGCCAAACTGCAATATTACATCATACTGCCTCGAATGGGCAAATATACCAGCTGACATAAACTGAATTTCTGCACTATAGGAAATAAGACGCCTTAAGTGCTGAGGGACTGCAGGCCATCGTACAATGTACCAAAGACAATCTGCATCTTAACTCTGTTACAAGTCCAACAGGTGGCACTAACAGATGGCATTAGAAACCAGTAGCTGTGTGAGAAGCATGCAAATTAATATTAAATGCATGATTTGATCACATTTCCCTTCTGATATGTAACATTCCTATAGACTATTTAGGGGAATTACCTAGTGTCATTCCATTTTGCCAATTGCCTATTCAGGTATTACCACGACATTGAAAACTTAAGAAGTTAAATGTGATCCATAGGCAGGATACAGACCAATAACTCTGAAACATGATTCTTCATTACATCTTATTGCTTTTAACCACCTTTGCCTTGTTCCCTGAGCAGTCATGGTCCAAAGTAACCCTGTAGGTTTTCTACAATACTTAAGTCATGACATAGTGAATGATGCACTCATTACTGAATGTACTGTATTAATACTTGTCACAACAAGGGAAAGTCTTGGGGTATTGGAGGGTCTAGTTCCTTTGCATATCTGAAAATCTCTGCTATATTCCCTGCTTTTAACTACCATTTCTTACACTACGTTGAAGTCATGGCACTGCTGCTGTTTACATACATAGGCAGCACCTGTACTCCTTGTTGTGGCCTGAGTTGAATAGTTAATGATATACATAAACCCCAGGGCTCCTGCTACTAAATCTATATGCTCCATATAGTCCAGTAAAGGATAAAAGGGCATAGTTCTCAATGCCCTAGCCTCAGAGCCAATGTGTGCAGGTTAGTTAGAAACCCAGCTTTCATGGTGTCTTTACTCTTTTAAGAGTAAAAATGCAGAGTTCTGCTGTCCTTAATGAATATAACTGGCAGTACATGTATAGTCCTTGTGGGAGAAAATCTGTTAAAGATTAACAAGACTGCTGATGGTCGTAGATTGAGATGCATCCTTCTTACACCTTGTTAGTGCAGCCTCCCCTCACAGCAACCACACCCAGCCATCTCATCTCATCTCTTTTATACTCGCCTACCATAATCCCTCTACAGAGTGGATCAAGGCAGATTCTATTCTAATACAGAAAAGAATGAGTCACAAAGGTCTAATCAGGCATGGTCCTTATGCATAAAGTAATCAGCTATTTGTTTTTCATCCCAATTAGTAAATCACATGAAATCTGAAAATAAAAAGGCTAACGAGGGATCACTCATCACCTTGTGAAATATGTTATGTCATGTTAAAGGAACCTTTAAATCCTGTGCACTAGATACTACGAATCAGCTTTCTCCTCACTTTTATGTGATTGGATAACAGAGGTTTTTTCCTTTACCCTCATTTTCCATGCATCCATCTCTGGAACTGTACCAAGGGTGTCTCTATTTCAGACATTCTAGACACATTGAATAATACATATAACAGCAGCCACTGCTAATTTACACCTTTAGGATTGCATATTGCTTTCCATGATGCCCTTTCAACATAGGGTAAATGAATGTAGACTTGTTTAGTAGAATATTTAGTTTTCCATTTTCGATAAATCTTGACCATACTTTTCTGATCAGTCATTATGCTGAGCTAGCAAAGTCTCAGTCAATCACTTACCAGTGCTAATGCATCAGGATAGGATGCAAACATGGAGCCTCAGGGTATCATGCTCTTCCTCTCTATTGTTTTACTGCAGCAAGACAAGGTAGATTTTCAGTCTACATTTGTTCTATACTCAAAGGTGCGTTGCTGAGCAGAAATATAGAGAATGATTAACTCTTAAAGAAGATTATGATGTAAATGTTTTGCACTCATATGTGAATATAGTACTGATACACTGATCTAAGATGCACCGAGAGGATGTCATTGATAAGATATTCCTGAGTCACATCTCTCCTTGTAGTGATAGAAAATGAATCTATCAATGATTGAATCTAGCAGTCAAGATTGATTGACAGATGTCATTTTTTTAGGAAGTGACTAGAGTAGGACTGACTGATTTACACCTTTGGCCTCCAATAAACCCTGATTGTATAATGTATAATGGAATTGTGCATTAAAGTTGAGAATTCCCCCCCCCCTTCAATGACAAGACCATTCAAAAACCTTTATATCACACATTCTTCTGATCATGTTCCAGTGTGTTGCATTATACAGAGTATGTATTAACAGTTCTCAGTGTCCAAAGGCCTGGGTCTGATTAGAAACACAGTTTAGATAGCATAGCAAAGGGAAGGTGGCCAAATAATGGCCTGACATAGTTCTTGCCATCACAGCATTGTAATATAAAAGGTTGAAGAGATCTATCAGACTGGCTATATCATATATTGTATTATTATATCAAACTGCATTATTATGCAGCAGGTTCATTTGTTGTCATATTGTATGAATGCAGTTTGAACAAATCTACTCAGCAAGATCGCATTACCACATGACGCCAACCCTACAGGGTTGATACAGTACTGATGGGTAGGCATGAAGTACTATCACTCTGCAAATGAACACACGTCCACTGCTACTTCAAATTGTGAAAAGGAAATACAAAACATTAGAATTATGGCTCATTAGGATCTACAAGGCTTCCGCTGGCATACACAGAAGGGTTATTGATTTCAGATATCACTTAATTAAAGCATTGGTAAAATAGTTTGATAAAGATGATAAATATACAAGGCACGCTATTGAATTAATCCACTCCTGAGCTACACAGATGATTGGAAACCAATGCAGAATGCTTCAATGGCTCATTAGACACTACTCAGATACCACTGTTGTAGATAATAGCATGATTGATTTCTGCCATTGCTCCATCACTAATGCTTTATGTCCATGGAATTGGAGGCAGACTTCCATTGCATGATCTTCTTTAACCCTTTTAAGGGCCGTATCATGCCCATTGGTTGTCATAATGCATGAATGCAGCCCTGGCAAGCAACTCGCCAGGGCTGCATTAAAGCATCATACAAACCCTACGTTACAAATACACAAACTCCTGGAAAGTCAACATAATGCTCCAATAAAGTGCTGGCAAGCAGTCTCGGCAGCACTCAATCGGTACATGAAATATGTTTCCAATTCAATAAATGATGGAGAGAGTATTAAGGATTTGTGTCACATGTAAATGAACTAGCCGAAAAGTGTCACAACCTACCACAGGGCTCAGCTGCCAGCCTTTACCTACCCCAGGTATTGGCAGTTCATTGATCCACCCCTATTGGTAACTCCCTTCTTCACCAAAACACAATTCCCTTACTTACCTCCTCTAGCATATTCTTCTTGTGCTTAAATCTTGTTTTCCCCCACTGAGCAGTTCTACTGCAAACTGCCATGGGTGAGTCAATATCCTCCCCATTCCTGTCTGACACATAGTCAGGCTATGGGTACACAGTGGTTGCAAAACGTCAGCTTTTCAATATCCATATATGATTTCTGTTCTTCACCAAAAAGATGAGATTTCTCACTTTCTTAGTCTATTTCTGGCTAGCAGAAGCAAAGTGTAATAATCTGACATGTGGAGCCTTAACATTAGGTTTTAACAAACTACAAACCTTTTTTTCTGATCACGGTTTATCAATGTGATGGTGAATAAACATATGACCAAGGACTACTCATGAAAAACAGATGGGTGCAATGAACTATGCATTTATTTTTTTATAAGCTTTAAATCTACCCTTTGAATAAATTCCAAAACTGTATAAACTTTCATTTGTCCTTTTTTTTTAATGGACATGTAGGATGCCATTGCTGTTTCTGTTGTACGGTCCTTGCTCTGTGTGAATAATTTCATTGACTTCATTATTTTCCTGGTGAGAGCAATCAAAAGCTGGAGTTATAAAGTTAGATAAAGATAGAGGTGTGAAACCATAAGGTAAAATTGATTACTATATTCTCCTCTCGCAATCTCTCCTGTGTTAATGTAGAGGACAAGGACAGAGAGAGACAGGGCTAACAGAGGCTAACCGGGAGATATAAGGGAGACAGAAAGACAGGGTGGGAGCAGTTAAAAACATGAACAAAGCATAAATAGACCCCATATCAACATGATTGGAAAAGGCTACCCATATTACAAAAATAAAGTAGTATATAAACCAGTTGCAACCTCCAATATGTACAGGAGGCCAAGCCTCATTGCATATTTTGTCCAATTCATTAGGAGTCAGAAAAGAAAAATTAAAGTAATGAGAATGTAAGGGTTACAGTCAGAAGGTTAGTTATCAATAATAGTCCCCTTTGCTTCACCATTTAGTTTTGTGTCCTCTGAGTAAAGTCAGCCTAAATTAGAAGCCCATCAGGAGGTATAAGATACAAATAACATGCCTGCGTGGGTCTAGCACATTGCACAGACTGAAAGCGCTAAAACAAGGATCAATACAATAAAAATGGTGTATGAAAATTAAGTAGTAATCTATGGGGAAGAGAAACCTGGGGTAGGAAGTGCTGCTGTCTTCAAATAATCATATTATAGATTTACCCCCTCAAGTCCTACCAAGACCACTTACAGGAATAGGAATTGTTCTGAACATAGCAGGAGGATGTTTGCAGCTATCTTGGCATGCATTTTCTGAAATTGCATCCACCATTGTTGAACCACAGCACCTACCTTTGCTGTACCACAGCCACTTTCATTCTGTATACCTGGAAGATCCGAAACTGAGGGATAAATCTTTAGGACTTAACTGAGGAAACTATCAGTATACGTATGTATGGTGCTTAACCATAACACATGGATTTACCATGGCAATGGCATGTTCTAGTGCTTTGTACAAGTCAGTAGTAAGACCCCCAGGCTCCATATAATGCATGGTTATACATCCACCTCTTAAAGCACTCTTCACATCTTTTGTAGAAATTCTCTGTGACTGGGTCAAAATCACTTACCCTACACCATGTCACTTACGGGTGGGACTGCAGGATTAGGTCCTCTCTCAAGAAACAGGTAAATTACACCAAATGAAATAGCTAACCCTATAGTGGTGTAATTTCCTAGGTAACAGAGAGGCAGGAATTGGACTTCAGCTCTCTGGCAAAGGGGCCTCATTGAGGTAATCTATTAGTCTAAAATGCTGATATTTCTCTTTCACTGCATTATGGTATTTTTCAAGATTTCTGACCCCTGGTAATATATCTATCACTTTATATTTTACATGTGCATTGTTGATTTTTATTTACCTTATTTAGACAATATCTCAGATATTTCCAGATAGGTAGGCATTCTATAAACCATAATCATAATGATATATGCTTGAGGAAGTAATCAGAAATATCAGGAACAGATGTTTTAAGCACATGTATAGCAATTACATGAAGTAGTAATTACTTAGACATTCTGATTATAAAAAAAAGAAACACACCTGACTGTGACATCTACATTTGTAATACAAAAAACATTCATTGGCTACGTTAGCAGCTAATGGAATATAGAGACCATAGATTTTCCATACAATACAGTACTCTCCACCTACCTGCATTTAATTATTTTGAAGATATTTGATTTGCATAGTTTTACATATGAACAAATGGGAATGAACTGACACCTCCAACGTTTTTCCCATGAGGAAAAAGAAAATATGAAACCATTTCTCTTTCTTCCTCTGATCAAACAACATCAGCAAGTTCCAGGGGGCATAAGGTATCAAAGGCAAAAGAAATACATTGTCCTATTTTCCTGAGACACCCTCAGGGTATTAATGTAACCACATGCCAAGAAGGTCTTTATGGGGAAATGATACAGGGAATATAGTAGTATAGGAAAAGTAATGTAGCAGGAGGAAGTAGTGGGAGGTATTCATATATGGGATATTGAAAGAGATGGGAACAGAATTAGTTTCTTGCTATTAAAATGCTCTCAGAAAAGGTGTTTCTTACAATTTCCTTGCTGAAATTGGCTCCCCTGATTGTTGCATTTTATTCCAGATGTTCTCATTGATTTTGCCCAGTGAACCACCCTTTTTGGTAATGCATATAGATAAGTCTTTTTACATAAAAAAACAACAAAATAAATCGATCTGTTACTGGAGCAAAAGTGTCTGGTTCAAAATACAACTACTGATAGTACTACACCTGAGTGCTCTCCTTGGAGTCCACTTACCCAGAACACAATGTACTGCTCTACTCCCAGTCTGGTCCTGTAGCTGTGACATGGCAGCAAATCAGGATGGAGCTGACCAGAATACAAACTAACTCTCTAGTCCTAACTCTGCCAACAATGGCTCTTCTATTGACTCTCCAGGGTAGAATACAGATTTATGGTCCGTTCACCGTTCTAACACATAGGGTTCATAATACCTCTAACATGATTAATTAGTACAGTATATCCACAGGAGTAATGACTAGTTAATGAAACTAATGAAGACCTAAATCTGATATTTCCCTGCTTATATGCATACAAACATATACCTATTGCATGAAAACTGTAGTAAGCACATGTGGCTAAATAAGCACACTTGCCTCTTATATAAAGAGCCATTTCCCTAGCTACCCTCCTACCTATTCACATGGCACACTTCTACAAGTCTTTGCATATGACCACTCTCTATGTCATTGGACATGGTCATAATGTTCCCCCTGCTGGCCATTTACTGCCACCATTATGGCTGGACATCTGTCTCGCTTCCGCCTCTAACCTGGCAGCACCAACTACCTAAGGGGGGTCATGGCCTAGTATGAACTCGCCATAGATCTCCATTTTACTGTTGAGTCCATGAAATGGTCATAGTCTCTAGCTCCAGTTACTAACCTACTTTATATTCTGTTCAGTCTGGCTCAGATTTGCTGCTTTGTTGGAATGGGAGTCAGGTGGTACGTTCGGTCTAGTGTAGTTGGGGTTAGAATAGTGCCTAATCTACCTACCCATTGAGTTTGTGAGTTGAATCTCTAATTTTGTTCTAAAGATAAAGGCTTTGATATCCTGATATCCTTTGGGTCCTTTGGAAATTAGACAGAATCAAATAAATTGCACTGAGCTTATTTACTGTACAATATTGCTTCACTTTAATCTGACCTAGATTTACTATAATGATTTTCATTATTGTTCCTAAAATTTGCAAATGGGCCCCAGCAGATCTGTAAGAACTTAGCTTGAAGCATATATTTTAAAAGTTGACATAGTTCATTTTCAAGGGTCAACGACCTTTCACTATACATCAAACATTATCCGTCTATGTAGCATGGTGTATCACTGACATTGTACACATTATTAATCACTGTTACACTATACAAAATGAATTACTGTGTCTTTATATGACCCTTCACACTATCACACTGAGAGGTGCTACATCACTCTGACAGGCAGGGATGAAGTATATGTGGTCTATCTATCACACCTCATACAGCATTAATGTATCAGGCAAGTCGCGACATTGCAGCCAGAGGGGTTTAGGGAAACAGCATAATGTATATAAACAACTAAGCCTTGCTAACATTTCCAGGTGCACTAATGCATTCATGCACCATGCATATTGATGGTGTAGGGGCCGGCATCATTGTATATATACTAGTGCCGTTCATCCGAGAGACGTGTTCGTGTGGTGCTTGTTCCTTCTATGCTAGCTAGGTGTCGCTTTGCGATACCTCGTTGGTACAAGAGGGGGCAGCACCATGCCTCGCGTCCAGCTCCTACTAAGGAGCCGGACGAGCGGCAGAAGGGGACTGGACATGGTCCAGTCCAGACGCTAATACTTTGACATCAGAGAGATTGAATAAAGTCCTACCCGAGAGGTAGGGGTTTCTGGGGCTTTGCCCAACCCGAACTACTCGTGTTGTGTTGGTACATCTAGTGGTAAGCGAGCCAAAGAGCCACCCAACATATAAGTCAATACGAACCATTACAATTGTAATGATGCACAAATGCAGCCAATATCCATGCTAACCCTATGAGGTGAATACAGCTCCAGAGGTGCTGCATGGCGAGTCTGCTATACATTGGTAGGCAATACAGACAAAACTAGACGCCTCATCTCACCCATAGCTCACGCACCCACACATCTTGTAAACTGACCTGCTTTTCTAAGTGTGCCAATCTATACTTCTCATGTGCTCCTGATTTTCTCTTAAGCCTACACCCCTTGTATGCCTCCCAACCACCGAAATATCTTGCTCACTCATGGTTTGGAGTTTCTGCCTACTTATTTACTAATTTAGCGCCAACATCTAGTCCCCTTCCACCTCCACTCACCCCACACACTGTGGATCCTGGCCTCCTGGAACCAGCGCCCTACAATTCCCCATCCTATCACAGCTGACAGGTGAGATCCTCCCACCTTGAACACCCCCTATCTGCATGTCATGTGGTCTGCCAGGATAACCCACAACTCTTTGTGACTCAGTAAAGGGAGAGCAAAGTCTAGTTAATCCATACACACAGCACTCCTTTACTGCTTCTATGTCCTCTTTTATTAATGTCCACATTTATTTTATGTATATTTTACTGCAAATACTTTAACTTTCTTATTCCTTTCATTCTCCCATGCAACTTAATTCCTATAACCTTTACTCTCCTGCTTAGTTTATCACTCCTTCCCCTGCACTCCCTGTAACTTTTTATACCCCTTGGTTCCTCTGTATGTACTTGCTTGTTCTATCCCTTCATTCTATATTTGATGGTTGCCCTGTCTTGTTCTTCCTCAGACTGATTCTTTCTTGATAAGGTCTGTGCAATTCAGCTTGTGTGCTGTTTCTGTATCTGTCTGCCTCTGTCTGTCTGTGTGAGTCTGTCCCCGTATATCTGTCTCTCCCTCTACTCCTGCACCATCGTCTATGAGTACTGTTTACTTGTCTCCTGAAATGCTTGCTATATTTCTGTAGCAGGCATTTTGTATCATGTCAGACCCTCCCCCATTATACTCACTATACTCCCCTTGTCTCCCCCTGTCAGGTTGACAGGGAGTTACATGGTGTGCTCAGGTCTCTGTTCCCCCTTATACACAGGACATTCTCTTCTATAGTGGAAGCATTCGTGTCACTTCCGACCCTGTGCCCCTCCCATGGCAGATTTCTATGCCCAGACTCACTGTCTATGTGAGTAGGAGACACTCGATCAATCACACTATTAGCATTATCTGGGCAGGGCTCCCTATGGCCCATACAGCTAGTATAACCTGGCAATGTTAACCATTAAATTTTAAGCAGTAAATAATAAAACAAAGCCTCATTCTAACTTTATTTTTCAAGATTTGTCATCATGATGCACCAGCATTGATTATCGAATCAACATTCACTGTTGTTGATCAATGTTGATCAGCAATACATCAACATTTCCTTTTTGATTTGGGAAGCATGGAAAGCAGATCAGTGCATTGTGTTGTCAAGGATTTTACCATTCCAACATGAAATATGAATTCAGCCAATTCTCACCAATATTTACCCTCCCTTTTAGACCAGACATTTTACCAGAGAATACTTCCTCAGGGCAATCTAACAAGGCAATACAAAGTGAGATAATCCTCAATCGGGCTTATTTTCATTAACCTTTGTATCTATAGTAAGCTCTTCTTTTAATGCTACGAGGTAGTAAATTGTAATTAGATCTCCGTCTACAGTAGCACCACTGCTATCTAAGTATTTAGATGTGCCATGGACCTTGAATTCAATTATAAGATTATCATAGCCAAACATCCCATCATGGTCTTCCAAAATAAATGACTACCCTGATTAGATTTCATCCACAATTAAATGGATTACTGCAATGTTGTTGGGAAAACTGGGTCATGGTCTTGCAAAGCAATGAAACTCAATATCATTTGCTCAAAATGTGCACTGATCAAATAAGGCATATTTGCATAATTTGGAGCAATTTGGAACCAGTGCAAATTCAGGGTTTAATTTCAAACTTGGCTCGGTGAGTTGCTCGCCAACAGATGTAACCCTTCATAGATAGGCCGCATTCTGCCTCAGGGTTAATACTCCTTGGGTAGCATGTTGCAGCAATGCATTCCCAGAGGCCTGCCTGAGGTATAATGTAGCGCTTCAGTTTAATGTAGTTCTGTTTTTCTGGTTTGAGCTGCCCCAGATCTGCTCACAACCATTTTGAGCTGCTCACCACCATGTTGAGGTGCTCCCATCAGGTCACTGTAGATAGACCTCAATCTGTAATGAACGAAATATTGATCAAAGGAGCTATTTATGTGAGAGGGCAGCTGGTACCGGGAAGGGGAAGGTTTGGGGAGTGGAGGCCCTAATGGGGCTTGGACAGGCACGCCAAATACATGGGCAGGCTAAGGAACAAGAACCTCCAGTACGAATCATGGGAACAGTCCATATATTGGGATATGGGGGAGATGCTGGCAGACATTTGATATTGATTTTGTTGTCATATTGCAAAGTCTTTTGATGATTATCCTATTAAGATTGGCAGTGGAATTGAAGAACCTTTATAATTTGACAATTGAGACAGGCCCTAGTGTGATCAAGCATGACAATATATGGAATTAACCCATGAAAGACTGTATGGTGCATCCAGTGTTACATTGTTCAGTTATTGTGATGAACCAGTGCAATACAATTCAAGCTGCCTGTCACCCTTTAAGAAGTCTCTTAGGGTTGGAAGCAGGAAGATCATTTACAATGTTAGTAACTCCCCAGGGGTTCCCATTGCCCATAGCCACGCATGCAGTGTTCACAAATTATAACCATACCTTTACCCATGTCATAATTCTGTTGTGTAGGGACTGTATCCTTAGGGTTGTTGTTTCTTCAAATTCTATAAGAAGAGATGAATTTTATCATTGTTTTCATTTTTTTCAAGAAATTATTCATTTCAGTAATGTGAGCACAGATGACTACAGAGTCGTAGTAGGTGTGTGGCATGCTCGGGCTGTTGGTGGTGGGAACCCCTCAGGGGCTAAGGGGCATTGTAACCGATCCTTGTGCGGGATGGAATGATACATAAATCAGGGGCATAGGAAAAGGGGGGGCACAGGGGCCCGGGCCCCCCCAATTATGAAGCAGATGGGGCCTGATTATGTCTGGGCCCCCCCAAAAATTTGCCAAGAACTCATAAACAAAATGGAAAAGAAGCTAAGACTTTGCATCTCAAATTAGATCAATATGGTGATGGGATAGGGAAAATGGGGGTCTGAGCCTAAACTCAGATACAAAGTTCACCAAAAATTACTTTTCTTTATACGTATGTAAAGACGTCATCGCGCTTCAGCTGATAATTCAAGGTGGTCGCGATGGGGCCCTTGCTGGGCCCCCCCAATGAAGATTTGCTTCCTACGCCTCTGTAAATGCAGCTCTTTTGAGATACAAGCCAGGATTGCATTCATTCATCGAGATGACAAATGGTTATGGCATGTTTTGCGACCCTTGAAGGGTTGAGGAGTAGGCTGATGTGAAGCAGACATTGATTGATGTTGTGTTGGTTTCCTAAATGATAAAATAGGGTCATTTGAAATATTGGTGCGTTTGCAATATATTCAGCAATAGATGACTATATAGACTTCTGATATTGTAGGGAGTTAATGAAGCTAATATTGTGGCTGAACTGATTGATTTGAGGATTGTAAAGATGTTTGAAGGGTAGATGAAACAAAAAAAAAAGATGGCCCTGGACTCCCTATTGTGTCTGGCCCTCTCCCTATATTCATTATGGATCAGCCGAAGGGTCAGTATCTAATAAGCTGCACATGCGCAATAGATATTTGAAGGGGGATTCCAATGGGATGGGTCAAATCCTAAAAATGGTGAAATCGGAATATGCTTCCATGGCTTAGACAATGTGATATACATACCTTAACAGCCAGTCATCAAAATTTGGAATTGCAAAGATTACCTCTTCGCCCAACCCCAGAATTTACACATCACCTAGATAGATAGAATATCCTTTAGGGTGATGAATGAGTTTTGACCAAACTCCTCTGGACCAAATTCATGGGGAAATATGAGTGATCGGATACTGTACAGTAAGTGGTATTCAACGAGGGAATCGTGCGCCAGTGGTGCAGCTCTCTTTGATACCTTCCACGCATACTTTTATATTTCCCAACTGTCTGTACACCTGTGTGAAATTCTTAGGACAATTTGATGACATAGACTTAGATATCAACAGAATTCATGAATCAACAAGAAAATACCAGTATCAAGACAATCTCAGATATGGAAGTTGTGGCAGATTTTCCTCTCAGCGTCCTTTATTTCATTATCTTCTAGATATTTACCTCACTGAACAACTCCATTTGATACTTGGTGCCGATCCTATCATTCTCACCCCACAGTAACTTTTAGGGCATTATTCCTTAAGGGGTTAATTCTTTTTTCCTTCCCTATGCACAATAAACTCCAGCATCCCTAGCCCCTGTCTGCCCTCCTCAGAGTACAATCTATCACATTGTGCCTCAGTGTCCCAATTCCTGATCCCCAGGGACATCCTCAAGGTCCTGGTCATTAGTTTATTCCACTCTCCAAGCAGAACCAGGTATGCCTCATCCTATCTCTGTCAGCACTTATCAGTTATTTTTGGGAAGTCAAACCCCACTTAATATAGAAAAAAAATCACAGCATGCAGTATATAATGACAATGAATAAGTCAGAAAAGGTCACAGAAACATTACTATCTTTGCTGGAGGATGTTATGTCTCAATCCCATGAGAATATGCTGAGGCAAGGTTTCATTTACCCAGTACCTGAACGTGGGGAATGACTGAACAATAGAACAGCACAGACAGCCCATGTATTTCATCCTGAAGAGTTACTGCCTATACATAGCAAAATATCCTCTCTGAGTAGCACTGGCATGAAGCCCAGCTAAGTATCTGCCTGAACATAAGGCGCAGCAATAAGTACAAAGCTAGTAGCTATTACAGGGTCATGTCTGTGAGGTATGCTGATGAAAGCTCCCCATATGCAGTCTGTAGTAGACACTGTATACACTAGATTGCCATATCAAGCCAGGTATGGTTAGCTATCAAAGAACACTTACAAGCAAAAGGTTGATATGTTGCATTATTGCACCCTGTAAACAAACAAAAAACACACAGAAGAAACCTGTATCCCTTCAAGGCTATCTGTACTACACTACAACACCCTACTTCTTAGGAGAGAAGCAGGGAAGGACGATGACACAAAGGAAACATGACGACATCCTTCATGAATGTAATTGGCAGCATTTGGATGGCTGAAACAGACTTGGAAGGAGGTACAAAGGAGAAGTTGGCTGGAATAACCTTTTAGTAGTGAAACAATGCCTCTGCAGCATATTCATCATCCATGTATTGACTTCAGAATGTGAAAGGGCTCAGGTGATTCTATACTGAATACCTGTACCCTGACAACTGTAAATATAAATATCCGCCAGTAAAAAGTGGAAGATGAAAAATGTTCAACCACCTGACACCTGATTTATTTTCCAAGCCAAACGTTATTGAAATATGTATCAACTCCTTCAATTTTGCATAATGCATGAATATGGCATGTCACTTTTATTGTGACAAGAATAATAACCACCATGCTAATGAAAATGCCTTTTTATAAATGGCATACTGGCTCATACTTGAATTAATTTGTTGTGAATTAGTAGCACTACATTTCGTATAAGAAAAATGCTTTGTGGCAGACATGATCTAATCATGAATCCAACATTGGTGAGCTCATCTATTTTAAGGACTTAAGGGGAAGTTTCATCAAAGTTCTATGGAGTCTGTGAACTGTAGTAAAACAGTAACTAGTCAACACTTCACCAAGTGACATGATTCTCCCTGTCAGTAGTACCCCTAGTGATATATTTGGTGCTCCACCAGCTTCACAGAACATGGCTATGGAGAGCAAAAGATGAAGTGCATGGCAAAGTGTACTGAAGGGAGAGGAAGCGACTGGATCGCTGTGCATTGAGTGGATGGTGGGATTGAGAGTGTGGTGCTACCTTATGTAATGACATCAGGGGAAATTAGGGAGGGATGGTAGGTTCTCACAATAAAGAACAATGACTTGTGGTATTCCTCTCACACTCCGTCACTTTATTAGCACTTTGATTATCACTATTTGTTACCATCCTCAAACCATATGACACACTCTCTAATCACGGTTTTGGAGCTATCAGTGACAAGTGAAATGATACATTATATGACACTCATTTCAACCCTGGTGAGTCTAATCACCAGGACTACCATAAGATATAATGTACTATATCGCCCATTCAATGCAGTCCATGATGGACAATAGGCTTGATACAATACCTCACCAATAGTCCTTAAAAATCTTAGTATTAGGTAGGTGTAAGAACACATGTACTGACTTGCTCCTAAACAAAGCGAGCTCTCTAGTGACCATGTAAGCACTTATTAATCTGCCATAGTGAAACACAGCAGGATTTATATGGGAAAGATAGCATGTGGTGCCTAACAATAACAAGCCATTTATCTGCCATAGTAAAACATCAAAGGATTTATGTAGCCTTCCCCTGAGCCTAGAGTTAGTGTAAAATGGGTAGTGGAGAACATCCATGGAGGTGAAGGAGGTTTTCTTATTTATACTCCATCGACAGAAGTTCTATAAAACATCATACTGCCTTGAAAGGGTAAATATACCAGCTGACATAAACTGAATTTCTGCACTATAGTAATGAGACACCTTAAGTGCTGAGAGACTCCAGAACACAATATATCTACAAAAAGGACAATCTGCATGTCAACTCTATTACAGGTGCAGCAGGTGGCTCTAAAAGATTACATCTGAAACCAGCAGCTCTACATGAAAAACATGCAAATTAATGTTAATGCATAATTTGATCACATTTCCCTTCTGATATGTAACATTCCCTTGGAATACTGAGGGAAATTACCTAGTATAATCATATTCTGCCAATTGCCTTTTTAGGTATTTCCATCACTGATGCATGAATCCAGCATTGAAAACCTTAGAATTTAATGTGACCCATAGGCAGGATACAGACCAATAACTCCTAAATGTGATTCCTCATTACCTCTTACTGTTTTAACCACCCTACCCCTGTTCCCTGCACAGTCATGCACCAAACTAACCCTGTACGTTTTCTACAATACTTAAGTTATGACATAGTGAATGATGACATTGTTCCTGAAAGCATGAACTCATTACTAATGGAACTGAATCAATACTTATGACAACAAGGGAAAGTCTTGGGGCAATTGAAGGTCTAGTTCCTTTGCATATTTGAAAATCTCTGCCATATTCCCTGCCACTAACTATCAATTGTTCCACTACTTACATATCCCAGTCACAGCAGAGCTGCTGTTTCAGTACATAGGCAGCACCTGTACTCCTTGTTGTGGCCTGAGCTGCATAGTTAATGGTATACATAAACCCCATGGCCCCTGCTACTAAATCCCGATGCCCCATTGTTAGCTAAGGTCATATTCATGGCGAGAACTACATTACACAATATCACAGAAGAATGTGTCAGTGCCCGCGCAATTGTGCATCACACACATCTGACGGGATAGGAAAGAGGAGAAATAAGACCCTTTTAAGTGGGCTAGGGAAGCCCTGTACAGAAAAGGGTAATAGCCATAGCTCTCGAGGCCCTTGTGTGCAAGTAACTTGGAAACCCTTCTTTCATGGTGTCTTTATTCTTTTAAGACTAAAAGTGTTGAGTCCTGCTGTCTTTAATGTTTAAAACTGGCAGTATGCAGTCCTTGCGGGAGAGGATCTGGCAGGAATCTGTTAAAGATTAACAAAATTTCTAATGTCTTGGTTCCTTTTTCAACCTTGTTAGCAGACACCCTTTCCTCACATTAAGGGATTCCACCCATCAGGCTCCCCTCTTTTAAACATCCTACTTCTGTAGTGAATTCTATCCAAAAAGAGAGCAGACTTAGTAAAAAAAGGACCGATTAAACATGTACTTGCATATCAAATGATCCATCCGTTTTCTTTTTCAACCTACTTACCAAATTATACAAAATTGGTAGATGGAAAAGCTAAAAGGGGGGCTACTCACCATTTTTCTAATTAAAAAAAAAAGCTTTCTCTAACTATATCAAAAGTTTCCAACAATGATTATATTCAATTTTAATGCTCATGAATATGGAACAGCGCATGTAGAATGCGTAAAGCAACAAAGAAGCTGCAAAGTGGAGGCATCCTATGTCCCAGACAGGGTTAAATTGTAAATGAGAAGGGTGTTAAGGGAACCTTTAAATCAGGTTCATCAAGGCACTATAAAACAGCTCATCCATCACTTTTATGTGGTTGGATGACAGTGGTTTGTGTCACTTACTCACTTATTCCATGCATACATCTTGGGAACTGTATCAGGTGTGTCTCACTTTAGGGCCGTTTTCCACCACCCGATATGCTCACTCTAACGGCCGACAGGGGCACCACATGCCCACACCGGCCGACGGGGCACCCATAGAGGTCAATGGTGAGGCATGTCCCTCTGTCGGCCGACAGCAGTGCCTATCGGCGGATATACCTACTCTATCAGATGGTGGAAAACGACCCTTAGACACTCTTGACGCACCAGGTACTATATATACAGCATCCACTGAAAAATAACCCTTTTAGGGTTGCATATTGCTCAGTTCAATTCTCTCTTTATACTTGTGAATGAATGAGGTCCTGGTGCTGCTAGTCTTTGATTTGCACATAACATAGACAATACACTTCCAAACAAGTCAACATGATGCACTGACAAAGTTTTCTCTAACCCTTTAAGGGTTGCTGATGCATTAATGCATCATGCACATTGGATATAATGATGCACCGATGAAATGCTGGCGATCAGACTCGCCAGTATTTTATTGGAGCATCATAACAACCAATGGGCATGATGTATTAATGCATCAGTAGCCCTTAAAGGGTTAACCATCTACTAGCATTGTGCCAATGCATTAGGAAAGACAGCAAACACAGAGCCTCAGGACGTCCTGTAGGCTTAATGAACATTTCCCTTCACACCTACTCTTACTACCCATCACTTCTATAGATCACAGATTCCCTTGTTCCTATTAACATGCTGCAGCTAGACATGGTAAATTTGCACAGCCTGCCCTGCCCAAAGGCTCAACTCCAATCAGACATTTAGTGCATATTTGATCCTGAAAGAAGAACATGTTGTTTAAATCCTTTATATTCATTGGTGAATGTGATACAGATGCACCGATGTTCGCTGCGATGCTGTCATTAGTAAGATATTCATATCAGACTCACACTTCTCATAGTTAAGACATACACTGCAAAAATAGTGTTTAGATCCTAAACACAATTCTAAACATATTCTTGCAACGTTTTTGTAATCACATTGATTTCCTAAACATGTTTAGCCAAACAATGTGCTTAGCTGAAGTGTTTAGAAATCTAGGCATTTAGGTTTAAAATTTGTGTTTAGATATTGGTGGAATTTTGTGTTTAGATGTTTATGATTTTTTTTGTTTAGATGTCTAGGTGATTTGGTGGGAAGTAAGGATTTGCAGACATGTATCAATTAAGAAAAATAAAGGGATATTCTTTGTTTGTTTTCTCATTTACATCAGTAGGTATTTACTCAGCAAAGTCTTCCAAGATGTCAGCCACGGCTATATACACTTATATGTACATACTGCATTAGAATGAGAGATGTACAACAGCTTGGTGGGAAGGACATTGCTTTATCCTTTACAAAATAACATGAAATATGTGTCAGTCATGGAGCTCATTGATGATTTTATGGTAATGATGGTGGTGTAAGTTGAATTTAGTTAGTTTTCTATTGCTGTTTCTATTTTCATTACATTCAATGGAATTACACTAGGATACACAAGGGGTTTGGGGATCTTTGTCACAACATTTGATTATAACTGTGTGCAGATAGTCCATTCAGAAGAAGTGCTGCCACCTGGTGTGGAATTGACATCCAAGTATCTAAACATATTGATGTTTAAATCTAAACACCTAGTTTTCAAGTGTTTAAACTCTAAACATCTAAACATGTTTAGCAAAAACCTTTATGTATTTAGACTAAAAGTATTCTTTTCCTAAATGTGTAGTTCATGAGACACCTAACTGACTTATATGTTTAGGTTTTAAACATGTTTAGACCTAAACATGTTTAAAATCTAAACACCATTTTTGCAGTGTAGGGGGAATCTATCAGGGACTGACTCCAGTGGTTAAAAATGTTTGGCAAGTGCGCATTTACAGGAAGTAACTAGAGTAGGACTGGTGGATACCATTCCATTTCACCTTTGTGAATTTAGGACTCCAGTAATCCAGATTGTATAATGCCCGCCTGAATGCCATCACCACTCTCAAACCCTTATATCAAGCATTCCTCTGATCATCCCCGTGTTAGACACTTGTCAGTACCCAAAGGCCTGGGTCTGATCAAAAACAGATAGGCAGAGTAAAGGGGAGATCACCAAATAACGGCCTGACATAGTTCCCAACATCACAGAATTGGCATGTTTGTTCTAGACTAACATAGCTTGGTTCCAAACGGCTTTGACCTCAGTTCAGGGGTGGGGACAGTTTACTTACATAGAACGGTGGGCAATGAGTCATGTTCGCACTGATATTGAGTAAAATGTATAATGTACCAGGCACTTTTATTGTAAATGATTCACAAATACAGCATTTCTCTGAGCAGAATTATGAGTAACTCACATAGACTATTTTTTCATCCATATTTCAGCTCTCACTAAAGTGTAGGGTCGGCATGATATATCCTGGTAGGTGCCGGACTCTGAATCTATTGTTGGTTGTTGGTGCACATAATTGCTATAATCTTTCTAATTAAGCGGTATTCCACCAAAGCCGATTTATTCCTGATTTTGAATCGGGAGTTGATCTTCCTGATGCATTCTCACCCACTTCCACTCGAATTAAAGTAATTTGATTTTACCGTAACCATGGGGAAATTCATGGTGAATCGGGCCGATATTTGTCAATTGGCTTTGGTGGAACTCTTGTTTGCAGTATCAGACCTTAAGGTGTTAGAGACGGGTAGTTGTCTATTAAGCCTAAACACAGCAAAAGAATGAAATCACAGTTCTTTTTTAGCTCTTCAGTTGGTGATTTATACAATTTGCCCATGGGGTATACCAGAGCAAGGAATACCAGAATACTAGATCTCTTCAGCCTATTGTATTACCACATGACGCCAACCCTACAGGGTTGATACAGTACTGATGAGTAGGCATGAAGTACTATCACTCTGCAAATGAACACACATCCGCTGCTACATCAAATTGTGAAAAGGACCTTCGAGGCATCATATGCCTCTTGGAGGGCAGAGACTAAATACAATACATTAGATTTATGGCTCATTAGGATGTACAAGGCTTCCACTGTCATACACGGAAAGGTTATTGATTTCAGATATCACTTAATTAAATCATTAGTAAAATAGCTTGATAAAGATGATAAATATACAAGGCACGCTATTGAATTACTCCACTCCTGAGCTACACGGATGATTGGAAACCAATGCAGAATGTTTCAATGGCTCATTAGACACTACTCAGATACCACTGTTGTAGATAAAAGGATGATTGATTTCTGCCATTGCTCCATCACTAATGGTTTATGTCCATGGACATGGAGGCAGACTTCCATTGCATGATCTTCTTTAACCCTTTAAGGGCCTAGAAAGTCAACATGATGCTCCAATAAAGTGCTGGCAAGCAGTCTTGGCAGCACTCAATCGGTACATCAATGTTTCCAATTCAACAAACGATGGATAGAGTATTAAGGATTGGTGTCACCTGTCAATGAACTAGCCGAAAAGTGTCACAACCTACCACAGGGTCAGCTGCCAGCCTTAACCTACCCCAGGTATTTGCAGTTCATTGATCCATCCCTCTTGGTAACTCCCTTCTTCACCAAAACACAATTTCTTGGTCGCCTCCTCTAGCATCTTCTTCTCACCCACCTTGTTTCCCCCACTGAGCAGTTCTGCTGCAAACTGCCATGGGTGAGTCAATATCCTCCCCATCCCTGTCTGTCACATAGTCAGCCTGTTGGCACAGAGTGGTCGCAAAAGGTCAGCTTTTCAATTTCCGTCTTTGATTTCTGTTCTCCACCAAAGGGATCTTTTTACTAGTGGATGCAAAGTGTAATAATCTTATATGTGGAGGTTGAAGAGGGCAGAAGGTGTCAATATATAGGCTTCAAAGTCTTGTGTACAGGGTGGTCAGGAGATGTTAATTTCACCCTGGGAGATGTGGCGAATAAGGGAACAATCGCTGTCGCTTTATCCGTAGAATATGTCATTTTCTCCTCCTGTTCACTCTGTAAGGACTACATGGGGCTTTAACAAACTACAGCCCTTTTTTATCATGATTTATCAATGTGATGATGAATAGACATATGACCAAAGATTACTTATAAAAAAAACAGAGGGGTGCGATGAACAATGCATTTATTTTCTATAAGCTTTAAATCTACCCTTTGAATACTTTCCGAAACTGTATAAGCTTTCATTTATCTATTTTATCATTGACATGTAGGATGCAATTACTGTTTATTATGTGTGAATTTAGTCATCGACTTTAATCATTTTCAAGGTGAGTGAGATCCGAAACTGGACTTATAAAGGTGGACAATGGTAGAGGTGTCAATCTATGACGTAACATTGATCATTTTCGCATTCTTTTATGCTGGCTAATCATAGCTGGTGGCATTCAACTGTAACAGAAAAGAGCAAATAAAAGTGGCCTGTGACTTCCCTATTTATTCTCTTTCACAGGCTGCTTATATCCTCCTCTCGTAATCTGTCCTGTGTTGAATGGTATTGTATAAAACAGGGAAGCCAACACAGAATGGGACTGAGACCAATCTTTGCATTGGGGATTATGCTTTCTACTGAATTATTGAAGTACTTTGGTTTTATTAGACTCTTACCATAATTTTATTAAGGCCTTCCAGATTATGCATTCCTAAAAGTAATCCTGAGTCCTTTGCAAGATATTACTGTATAAATGTGAATCTGTTCGGAAATAACCTTGAGACACACAGAATCTAGATCATGAGTTCAGATAGCTGAGGTACCAACTCCCTTTTGGACACCACCTGCAACCCAGAACACTTGTCAGACACCAACATCACCTGGTCATGCGACTGGTCACTCTACTGTGGCATGAATCAGCTCCCCCCTTACTAGGCAGTACCACTACGCACCCATTTATCGCCTCCACTTTGGGAGTGCCCTTTGTTGGCTGGAAATGGAACATCAAAATGAGTGGGGAGATGTCAACAGTAGGGGTGTAGGTTGCAGTAGAGAAGAGCAGAGGGAATGTGTAAGGTATGAGCATGTAAGGAATGGGGGAATAGATATCATAGCGATATTCAAGGAGACATAGAAAGAGTAATCAGGTGAAGGCAGTGAGTAGGGTAAAGAGAGATGGGGAAAAAATAGACTCAGAAACGGGTTTAAGGGTAGGAGAAATGTACCGATAAAGAATTAGAGAGAGACAGAGGCTAACAGGGAGCTATAAGTGAGACAGAAAGACAGGGTGGGAGCAGTTACAAACATGAACAGAGAATAAATAGTCGCTATACAGACGTAATCAGAAAAGGCTTGCTATATAATAAAGAATTAAGATAACCAAATATCCACACAAAACCAGACAAGTTGAATTATAGTTGAATGTATTTTATTGGGGTAATTGATATCGAGAGATGGGGAGAATTTTTTATATTAATGCAACGTATATAATAAAGAGTATAATAAAAATACAAACCAGTTGTTACCTCCTATATCTACAGGAGGCAAAGTCACATTACACTTTTTTTTGTCTTATTCATTAAGGTAATGAGAAGGTACGGGTTACAGTCAGAGGGTTATTTATCAAGAGAAATTCCATTGCTTCACCATTAAGTTTTTGTGTCCTCGGACTGAAGTAAGTCTAAATTAGAAGACCGTCAGTGTGTATAAGATACAAATAACATAGCCATGGGTTTCTAGTATATGATGCAGACAGACGCTCCAATAAGGATCAATACATAACGTCCTTTATGACGGTTGAGCAGTAATCCATAGGGAAGAGGACCCTGGGGGAGATACTTCTGATGTCTTCATATAATCCCATTATAGAATTAAACACTCAAGTCCTACCCAGACCACTCACAAAATAAAGGAAAGTGTTTTGGATTTAGCAGGATGTTGGCATCTTATGTGATATTTGATATTTAAAATTGCGTCCACATGTGCTGAACCTCAGCGACAACCATTCTGTATAAAACGAATGATTGGTTCAATGCAATTGGAGGGGTAAAACCTTTGAGATTAGCTTAGGACACTGTCGGTATAACTATGCATCGTGCTTAACCAAATTCCACAATTGTATTCACAATGGCAGTGACATCCTCTGTTGCTTAATGGAAGTCAGCAGAAAGGGTCTGTGTATATGGCTATACCCAGGTAGCGGGCTAATTAGTAGGGCGACCCCTGCTTAAGCTGGTATCTTGCTAGATAAAGACTGATAAAAGCCAGTGAGATGGGTATCAAGTGTTATATATATATTGTCCCTAAAGATCTGCAGAGAATGAAGGGTAATTTTCAGATTCGTCTATAATGTCTCCGCTAGGCTGTACTACACCCACATCTGTTAGCATTCTTCACATCTTTAGCAGACATTCTCTGTGACTGGGTCAATGTCACTTACCCTGCATCACATCACTTAGGGGGCCAATGGGAGGGACTGCAGGCTTAGGTCTAATCTATAAAAGCAGCTCAATGACATCATATGAAATAGCTACCCCTACAGTGGTGTAATTACCTGGATGACAGAGAGGCAGAAATCAGATGGGGCTTCAGCTCTCTGGCAGTAACAAATAGGTACAGGATAAGATATATATGTCCTGCATACAAAATCAATACAGAATGTTATATGTATTAGTGCAGATCACTCAAGTAGTAAATATTGTGTTGTTAGTTCCTTACATTCTACTCATTACCTTCTCCATTTGTATTGAATATCTGAATAAAGTCACGTTCATGAGGCGATACCTTGCCCAACTTGAACCTGTTATCAAACTTATGCAACCCAAAGAGACTCTAATAGAATTGAAGACACAAAATGGTGCATGTCAGTGATACTTCGGTCATGATGCACTAAATCAAGTGAGTTGGAGAGAGACTGTCCTTAATGGGTTAGATTCTCAGTTTACAAAGTGAAGAAATACAATTTGTTTAATGGAATAGAACCCCCTGTATCCAGTCCATTATGTGAGAGACAGCCACTTTTGTATTGACTTTAATATCAGTCTCTATACAGTACATGTATACAGGAGGGAATGTTATAAAACAGATGATTTGGCTAATTAAAGGCCCTATGGGACCACTCATTACAGTGTAATTTAATGGGGCTTAGCGCTAAAGCCTCCCACTTTCCTACTGAGCATTAGACAGATTAATTAAGGTAATGATTATCTGACCTGACACATTAAAACCCTGCTGGGAATAAAAGGGGCCCCATTGAGATTGTCTATTAGTATCAAAAGTTTTGGGAGGCACAGGGTTCTAATGCTGACATATCCCTGTCTCAATGATGGTATTTTCCAAATGTATCTACTCATATTATACATGCACAATCTTATTCATTCATTTATCCTTTCTTTGATATCTGCAATGTTTTCAAATATAAAAGGTTTTTGTTTACAAATATAATAATTTTGTCATCTATTAGATAATATATTGAACTTCTTCATGTCCCATAATGGTGTCAAAAAGATATTTACATGTCATTCATTCCTTATCTTACCTTATAAAAGAAAAAAGACTACCAATTCCATTAACCATAGAAAAACTGACACATATCCTGAGAGAAATATCAGAAATATCAAGAATAGATGTTCTAAACACATGTATAGCCACTACAGGAAGCTAACATCGTACTTACTTTGACATTCTAAATATGTAAGAAGCCACATCTGACTGTGACATCTACACGTATATGTAATGCAAGGAACATGTTCATTGGCTACATTAACAGTTAGTGGACTATAGATGCCACATATTAGTATTTTTAAGAAGTTTAAGATATTAGATAGTTATGTAAATTAACAGTTATGTAAATTAACAGATGAAAATGGACTGAAATCGTCAAGTTTTTTCCCATGGGAGGAAACAAAACTTTGCTTTTGAAACCATTTCTCTCTCTTTAGGAAACCCTTTGCCTTAAGAAGCTTAAATTTTCTGTATCAGTTAACCATCACAGATGTACGGCATGGCCTTTGTACCCACTCCATCAGAATAAAGCCAAGTCAACACAATCAAATCACATTAACAAGTGCTAGGGGCATAATGTATGTAAGACTGCTGGCTGGCTGGCAATATGTGCATGTACATGTATGCGTTAATCGGGTGGACGATCAGTGTGGTGATGCACGACAGCCTGAGTATAGCATTCTATTGGGTTACATTGCACAGGGAAATTGATACCAATCCTAACATTGAAATGTACACTCAAATCACTGTACCAAAGTCGTGGCCTAGATCATGGACGCTCATTCCCGAAATGACATCGTGAGGCCAGCTACTTTTGCATGAGAAAAGCCAAGATGGAAGGCACCATGTCTGCATGCTTACAGTGGCAGATTTAGAGGGGGCGCGCGCCCCTTGCCCCCTCCCTTTTGTCAGTACTTAAGAGTTTAAATGCCCTTTTGGGCCGTGCCCCCTCCTTTTTCAAATCCTGGATCCGCCAATGGCATACACCCTCCTAGCAGTCTAAAGGCTGCTTTAATAAGAAGGTCTGCATTCCAGGCTACAGTCAGCCATTAAGAGCAAATAGCCTATTACCCCGTATCTGTCATGTCTCTTAATCTAACATTTGTGTCTCTAATAAGTAACAGGCCAAAAGTGACTTTTGCATAACTTTTTAGGTAAGATACTTGCCTGCAGACCCAATAGGAGCTTAACACAGAATCAGTTTCTTCCTATTGCAGTGCACTCAGAAAATGTGTTTTTCACAATTTTGTAGTTGATATTGGCTCCTCTGATCCCTCGAACCACCCTTCATAATCATTGAGCCACCCTCCTTCGTCATGCGTATATGTCTCATAAACTTGAGTTTACTGTGTGTATATATTGCAGTCAAATTTCCATTACCTTAAGAAACACAAAACAAAACATATTGAGCCCGTGCTGTTAATCAAAACATGTCGGAAGCATGAAGAGTATGAATGCAAACGTCTCTAGTTATGAGATACAAACTACTAAGGTATCAAATTTGTTTTGTTGTGTTTTACAATAGGATTCGATCTTTATCAATCGTCCCTTTGAATTGATCAAGGAATATAATAAGCATTAAGGACATAATCAGCAGCCATATAGAATATCAATAGTACTACACTTGAGAGCCCTCCCCCCCCCCTCGGAGTCCATCCATTCTGGTCCTGTAGCTGTGACAAAGCAGCAAATCAGGATGAAGCTGCGCAAAATACAGACTGTCTCTCCTGGACAAACTCTACCAGATGATGGCTCTACTATTGACTTGCCAGGGTATAACACAGATTTATGTTCTGTTCACACAAAATATGAGGTTTTTTTTTGACAAAATAAATGAGTCTCTATCAGATTTTTTTCACCTTAAAGGTCATTTGGTGCTGCAGATTTTGTTGTTTCGCTGGCCCAGATTGATTTTGGCAGGACCGAATACCCAAAGATTATTAAATTTTTTTGGGAGGGAGATTAGAAAAAAGCCATTATTAAATCACTTCGGGTATTTTAATCATTTAAGCCTTTAAAACTTAACAAACTGTAATGCCTTTTGTTTTAGGCTTTAAAAACTTTATAATGGTCCGGTGTACAAGCCGTAAAAAACAAAATGTAGCCCAAGGTCCCAAAGACAGTTGTTCCAGCAGTTTGCCTATTTTTGCATCCCACCAGTGATTTTCCCGGCAAAAGCCGATGTCTGCTAAGTTATGTCATTACTGCTAGTAACGTTTTAATAGTTCTGACAACAAGGGAAGGTCTTGAAACATTGGAGGGTCTAGGGCCTTTGCATATCAGAAAGTCTCTACATCCGGAGTCCTAAAAAGGTTACAAGGCATAATTCTCAGCACCCATGCATGCTGTCAGGAACCTTGTGTGCAGGTACCTAGAAAACCTGACTTTTATGGTGTCCTTAATCCCCTGAGCCTGGCAGTGTTGTGTCCTTAATGGTCACAGCTGGCAGTATGTAGTCCGTGTGGAAGGGGATCTGGCAGTGATCTGTTAAAGATTAACAAGGATGCTGTTGGCTATAAAATGATACGTGTCCAGCCTTCTTCTTATACATACATATGACCTGGAAGAAAATGACTTAAATTTTAGAACTGACTGATGGAAAGCTTTGACATCACTTTGGTAACTCTTGAATTGCCAATTTCATTAAATACGAAGAGTGATCCATTTCTCTTCATGAAACACCACACTGAAAACCCTGTGCAGCAGATCTTTAAACTCGTCAGATTGAGGACCAAGAGCCATCAGAAGAGGTATATACAGGGGGCAGCACCTTACAGGTAGTGAATTCCCTCAGTGTACCTCTCCCCAGTATGAGTCTATGGCATTCTGGTGACAATATGTAACATACTCACAAGGTGGCAGGTATGTGCCACTCATGTTTGATGATCAGGCCTTCAGTCTTCAACTGAATGTCTTCACCGCTGAGGACTCTAGGTGCTCAAGTTGCCAATACCCAAATCTACAGCTTTTGGTAGTCAGATTGAGGACCCAAGGTAGTCAGCACCAAGGTTGTCACTCTAACAACATTACATAATCAGTTTGACTACCTTAGGTGAGTGTCTTGACCTAAACCCATTAGGTTGACTACCCTGGGTGCTCAATCTGAGTAGGTTGTAGTTTTGGGTATCGTCAGTCTGACAACCTTGGTGCTTTCAGTGCACTGCAAAGGCCTCACATCACACATCCTTCTGTTCCCATCAATTTGCCACTGTTAGACAGGGCATTCATGGACAGTTCTCAGTTCCCAAAGGCCTAGGTCTGATCACACATACAGTCCATAATTAGATAGGCAGAGTTAAGGGGAGGTGGTCAAATAATTGTCTGACACAGTTGCAGCCATCACAGCAATGATGTGTTTGTTAGACCAACACACCTTGGTCTCAAAGGTCTTTGACCTCAGTTTGGATGGAAAAAGAGCAGAGAACTATGGAGAACGGTTGATGAGGAGTTATATTCACTATGATATTGATTACATTGTATAAGTTCATGTTCTAGAGACTATTATTGTATAGCTTTCAAATAATTGTTTTCTCGGCTACAATATTTGGCCCCCCTACCATCGAATCAAATTTATATATCAAACCAGTAATAATATTCTGTATGATCAGTGTACACCTAATTTTAAGCAATAAATATAGGATATGTAATACACCATGATTACCATCGAATGATATCAACAAGAATACTGACCAAAACGGCATTTTTGAGCATTCTGAGTAACTCACCTGGACTTTTTTCATTCATTATATTAATACTGCATGACTGATAGGGTTTGCATAATGTATTAGTGCAGCAATCTATAGTCGGTAGGTAATGTATAGCACTAAAGTTTTTAATATTCTTGTTATATGTGTTGGTATAGGCACTTGAGAGGGGAAGAAAGGTGCTCAACCAAGAAGAAGCTATACTATTCTTGGTATGACTACATTAACACATGGTGCCCTTGGTCTGCTCTTTTGCACACACAGCTGTATTTGAACATGGCTGTGAAAAGGGAACAAGTACTCGGAGGCATCATGTGTCACTTAGAGAGTAAAATACCTGACCAAGACTCAGTTCAATAGATTACAATTACGGCTCATTAAGATCTACAAAACTTCCACTGTCATACA
This sequence comes from Acholoe squamosa, assembly GCA_949317995.1. Lineage (NCBI taxonomy): Eukaryota > Metazoa > Annelida > Polychaeta > Phyllodocida > Polynoidae > Acholoe > Acholoe squamosa. The sequence continues at coordinate 10,637,424 of OX439050.1, read as the reverse complement.
AAGCAAAGTTATTTATTTCAGATATCACATACAGATGATTGGAATTCAATGCAGAACACATCAATGGCTCATTAGGCACTACCCAGATACCACTGTTTTAGATAAAAGGATGGTTGGTTTCTCTCATTGCTCTATCACTAATGGGTTATGTCCATGGACTTGGAGTCCATGGACATGACTTCCAATGCAGGACCTTCATCAATTTCTTCTGTTTTGTGAGCCAAAACTAATGGGAATCCCATTTGAAATTAAATCCTCAATAGCACTAAAGTTACCAAGTCCTTATTAAATTTCCTTTTGGTGATTACTGATTCCTTGAATATATGGAGAAATGCCATCATACATGTGAACAGTATCACCATTCCCAACTCTAATAATGAGTGAGTGAGTGAGTAATAGATGTTTAACGCCATTTCGACAGCTAAGGTCATATTCATGGCGAAAACTACATTACACAATTTCACAGAGGAATGTGTCAGTGCCCGCGCATATGTGCACCACACACATCCTGAGGGGATAGGAAAGAGGAGAAATAGACCCTTTTAAGTGGGCTAGGGAAGCCCCTATAATAATGAACTGATGAAAAGGGGGGGGGGTCTGAAAGCTACTTTATCCCTCTAAGGTTATTGACTGCTACTTTTCTCGTTCATACATCCCAAGCCCAGTGCCACATCCCACTACTTCCTTTTCACCTCAATGTCATACCCTCTTCTTTATTGGCTCCCGTGTGCCCTTTCCTCCACATATAATCTTGAAACCTGTCAATGAACTACCCAAAATATGACAACCTACCACAGGCCTCCATTCTTCACCCACCCCAAGTATTGGCAGTTCATTGATACACCCCTTTTCTGATACTTTCTAACTCCCCTTTTTACCACAACTCATTCCCTTGGTTTTCCCAATTCTCTCCTCACCCTTAGAGTAGACTCGACCACTATGCATGTTGATAGACCTTATGTCGACCACCCCACAATTAGGTTATTTTAGGAATTTATGAGTAATACTTGAGGCATATGCAAGGTTTACTCATTTTAGCTAATGTAGTACAGCCATTTGATAATTCTATGTTATTTGAAAGAAGTCTGGTGTGGTCGGAATAAGGTACCAACATGCCCACTGGTCGACTCAGGGTCGACTTACCTTATATCTTGTTTTCCCCACTGAGCAGTTCTGCTGGAAACTGCTGTGGATGAATCAATATCCTCTCAATCCCTGCCTGACTCACACTCAGCCTATTGGTATCAGGTGGCACAGACAGTGGATGCACTAGGTTATCGTTTCAATTTCCATCTTTGGTTTCCATTCTTCACCAAAGGGATGAGATTTCTCACTTTCTTGGTCTATTTTCATCTAGTGGTGCAAAGTGTAACAGTCTTACATGTAGATTTTGAAGAGGACAGAAGGTGTCAATATATCTATACTAAAGAACAGTAATTCATGCTTCAGGGCTATACCTCCAGAGAAATCATATTTGTTCGGTAAAAATTAAAAAAACACTTTCTACTAAAATGTATTCTCACATGCACTAAATACTAGGTGGAGTTAGTGTGTATGTAATGGCTCCCTTCATGCCATACAAAGTCAGCAGGGGGAGGGGTCACTAGTGTCTGCCGCACCAGTACAACTTCTTACAGTGAAACTACCAAGGTGTATCAACGGGGTCACATTTAGCTGTAGCAGTTGGGCATATCCCAGAGGGGGGGGGGTGGTACTCCCCCTAAATGAAGGTACCAGCTGTGGTACTGACCCAAGACAGCAGTGGCTGTAAATATGCTGAAAACGGGAGAAATGGGGTGGGGGATCTGTTGCTGAATGAAGGTTTTAATCAGGGAGGTCTTTATATATATATATATATATATATATATATATATATATATATATATATATATATATGTATATATATATATATATATTCATATATGTTCCAGGCTATGATTATTGAAATTCAAAGGAAAGAGGGTCCAATGGGTTCTAAAAGAAGGAGGGTCCTAACTTTTCTAAAGGGAAAAGGGTCCCTAGATAGGGCCAGTAAAAGTTATGCTGCTTAATTGGGGTCTGAAAAGGCCAGAAACATGGGGGGGCACTTGGTACCTACCATTAAAGTGTCAGTGCCCCCCCCCCCCGACCCGCTCCTCCTCGTCAAGTATATCACACCCTAGTGTAAGATCTAGGGATCCAGACAAGAAGGTGCACAGTCGGCCTTCAGTGTAGAAATCTCCATTCTCTAGTTAGCTGCAAACATGGGAGGTATGTACAGCATTTGTTGAATACATAGATAATACAACTTCACATTAAGATTGTATTTTAGTTTATAATGAAGATTGTTTCGAAGCATGAAATGATCAGCATTAGTGTACCCTATAGACGTGTAACCAGAATATGAAGATGGGGCTTAACCCTTTAAGAGCTGCTTACTGCATTACTGCATCATGTCCATTGGTCGTCATAATGCACAATGAAGTGAGACTGCTCGCCAGCACTTCATTGGAGCATCATGGCGACCCTCCAGGAGTGTATGTATCAACCCCATATGGTAGGCATGATGCTCCAATGAAGTGCTGGCAAGCAGTCTCGTCAGCCCTTCATTGGTACATCATGATGACCAATAGGCATGATGCATTATTCCATCATCGGCCCTTAAAGGGTTAAGGGCTCGTTCCACGAGTCCATATTCTGCTATTCTGCTAATCTGACCAAACTTTATGTAGCATATACATGTATGGGGAAAAGTCATCAGATTAGCACAAGAGAGACCAGACCGACGCAGTAGAACCAGCCCTTAATCCTTAAACTCCTTATACTGCATACATGCAGTACTATAACACTATAGAGAATAGGCCAATTGTTCTATACAATTTATTATAATTGGCTGGCAGAGGCCTATAATGGACTACATCCGACAAATACTGTGAAGCTATTCTGAATCGGCCTCCACAGGATCATTTAGAATTGAGCACTATTCATGTGTTATTTGAAGTGTTTCCTAATGCACTTTTGATAACCATCATGTGTGACATGTACTGGGAAAGGGGAGCTTATTGCACCCTGCACTAAGACCCTTTTTTTGCAGATCGCGTCAGATGTGTCGTGCAGAATATATCATACACCACAATGGCCAATGGGCATGATGAATTGAAGCAATATCAACCTATGTAGGGTAAACCTTGTAAGGACCGCTGATGCATTAATGCATCATGCCGATTGGTCGGCATGATGCACCAATGAAGTACTCATGAGACTGCTCACACACACTTCATTGGAGCATCATGCCGACCCTCTGGGAGTTAATTTATCAACTCCGTAGGGTCGGCATTATGCTCAAATGAAGTGCAGCACTTCATTGGTGCATCATGGCGATCAATGGGCATGATGCACTAATGCATCAGCGGCCCTTGAAGAGTTAAGGATGGAAACATAGCAATAATATATGTGGACGCCTCTCTCTAGACACACAATATGTCACGATCTGAAAACTAGAATGGGGGACATCATGTAGTCTATAAGGCAAGTCTGTTGTTAGTTACTGTACAGTCGGTCCTGGAGAATTTGTTTATTCTGCTGGCCCAGATTTGCCCTTTTAAATTTCCGCTATAGCAGCGGAAATTCTGTTGTCTTATACAAGTCTGTTCGCCACACCTTAAGGCCAAGTCATTTATTCCTACTTGAGAAGGGTTGTTAGATTCAATTGGGAGGGGGGAGCATTTTGAAAAGAGCCATGGGGATGGGGGCGGGGGATGCGGTAAAGCCCCAATAGACTTCCACACTGGGGTGGGGTTTAAAACTAACAGGTGATTCAAACACCCATGACACATTATTCCACATGCGTCATTTTCCTTCTGGCCATTTTGCACCATCATTTCTTAGTGGTTCATGGTGATAACTTTTATGATATTGGTGGCTGGGGGGGTGAAAAGCCTTTGTTGCTCCAGAAAAATTACTCGAGCCTCGTACCTTGCTATAACTCTGTCACACAGAATGCTAATGCAAGTGTGTTGCTAGTCAAGGTCGGGCATACTAGTGTACAATTAAAGATTATTTCAATTTGAAATAGCATGATGATGAAGAAAGGCCTATTCCTGTGATGGAAGGCTCTCCCAACGTAAGTTATTTCAATCATGAAGTAATCTATGATATCCATTCAAATTGGTAGTTATTATTTTTTTTTTCTATGAGAAAGTAAAATTCTACTTCTTTTTTCATCCTTATTTCTTGTTTCACTTGTTTCTTTATGGAACGCCTCCAGGAGGTCGTTACACAATAGACGAGTATATAGCTGTTCTCGTTGTGTCATGGTCCAACCGTTACACAAATGTTTTCTCGCTATGTTTTTTTCTCTCTCTCTGCATAACGAGAATAAAACCGTTACACAATCCTTTTCTCGCTGTAGAAAAGTCGTTGTGTCTAACTTAGTGCCGACACAACGACAAAAAAAAAGGCAGTTCCCTTGTACCTTCTGCCTTTTGGTAGTTCAACATTGATTCCTATGGGGCATGTCGTACAGTGATAAAAGACACAGGAACCAGTGTAAACAAATTGACATAAACAGAGGGAAAGTCTTTTTTTTCAATATGCCGCCCCCCACTGACAGATTGGGAAGGAAGACAAGAAAGTGCCGTCTAAGGGACTCACCTTTGACTCTTTTTGATGACAAAGAGTTTGCAGCAAGATACCGCCTTTCTAAAGATGTTGTAAGAAAACTGGTGGGGGAGTACAAGCTGTACAGCAAATTCAAAGGGAGCAAGAGAGGAGGAGGTCTTTCTCACGTCGACAGGGTAATTTTATTTGACACCTAATTTTGATAGAGTCAAAATATATACAAAGACCCTGTAGCCTATGTTTGACCTATTCAGTCTTGTATCTGAGGCCCATGTCACAAGTCTCTTGTAAGAATAACCCATGTAACAATGTCTGTTTCAGTGGTCTACACCCATGATCATCCTCTTATATGAGCCATGAAACCTATAATTAAATCACTTAATTTTATCTTTATTTTCTTGTTTCTTTAACACATATCTTTTTTTTCAGTTCTGCCTTATCCTGAGATACTTTGCGTCTGGGAGTTTTTATGCCATGACTGGGGACTCTCAGAAAGTCTCGAGGACTGCTGTCTGCCGTGCTTTGAAAGATGTAGCGGGCTTCTTCTACACCAACAGAAACAGATTCATCAAGTGGCCCCACACCTTCGAGGCCAAGGTGGAAGCTGCCCTGAAGCTGTATAGGCACAAGGTGAAACGCAACGATGAAGATGTTGAGCAGAGGACTCCATTTGTCTTCGGGTTCGTAGATGGTACCCACATAGCTGTCAAGACTCCGGAGGAAAATGAGAGCCCGTATGTCAACAGAAATGGATACCACTCCATTAACACCACAGTAAGTTTGTACTTTGCTTCCTATTTTAAAGGTTACATAATTTTATTTCATGTCAGCATCTGTAGTATTAAGCAAGGCCTCCAGGTTTTTTGTTTATACATAAAATCATTTATCATCTCTTAACGTTGAAAATAACTAAACATATATGATTTTGTCAGCACTGATATAAAAAACTTACGTAAACAATTTTTTTCAGGTCATATGTGACTATGACAAGAAAATCACATACATTGATCCCAGGTGGCCCGGCTCGGTCCATGATGCGTATGCCCTAAGCTCCTGCCCTGTCGGCGATGAGATTGAGTCAGAGGTGTGGGAGGACTTTGTCCTGTTAGGAGACGCGGGGTGAGAAACTTTTTTCCCTCCATTCTTGTCAAACAAGTATTATTTGAAGTCATATTTTGTCTAATCATTGTGAGGTCTTTGGTTGACAAGCACACCCCTGTTTTCTAAGAATCAATACCCCTCTTCCTATGTTAAGTTCTTTCCCCCTCTTTTCCCTGTCTAGGTGCATCTACATATTATCCCCTTTTCCTTTTTCAGATATGGAGTAAGGCGAAACCTTTTCACTCCTTTCAAGGACGAGACGTCTCCCAAGATCAGAAGTTACAACATATGGCATCGGAAGAGCCGAGTACGCGTAGAACAAGCAATAGGGATCCTGAAGCAGCGTTGGAGGTGAGCATGGTTTCCTTTTTTTATTCATAACATTCTCTTATTGTTCAAGGTTTGGTCCATTATGTAAGGGTTTATGGTCCGGTTTTCATTTTATTATACCTTCCCTAAATTCGAAGCAACCTTTTTGAATTCCTGGTCTCAGTATATCTCCCTCTCCTGAAATGACAAAATTTTTTTTTCAGGGTCCTAGACTCATCTGCAGGCTACATACGCCACAAGCCACAGACAGCAGCCAGAATAATCTACAGCTGTGCCTGTCTCCACAACGTTGCCATTGACCATGGGATCCGAATAGTAGAAGACCAAGATGACCCTTACAGACCCCTCCGAGTTCCTTTGGCTCAGCCCACCCACAGGACACGGCAAGAGGAAAATGACCGCAACAAGAGCTTTCGACAAGCTTACGTAGAAAAGTTTTTCTAATGTTATTCCTGAACTAAACTTTGGTTAAAAAATGGTGTCTGAATCCAACTTACAGTTATAAATAAGTTAACTCTATTTATAAGTATTTATCTCAAATATCATACCACATAGTTTGTACAAAGAACGTAATTTAAAATGTCTATGAGAAATAAGCATATTCATAGGTTTTTTTTATATCCTATAGGCTTGTTTTGATGTATGAGCAAGATAACCTCAAGCTTCAATGAGGCATTTTTATAAAGATTAAAGTAATTCTTAACCAGAGAGACAAGAGACATAACACATCTACAGAGAAGAATCCACCTTAAAGTAAATATATTTATTTATAGCCTTTGATTGTATTTTAGTTGTCTAGAAGTTTTACATTTGACTAGAGCAGCTTTCATAAAACACTTCTCTTTCTCTTTCTTTCACCTTAAGCAAAAGTAGGTGTATCTTTATATTTGAAATAAATAAAATCTTTCTCTTGATATTCAACAGAGAGAATAAAGTCTTTGTTTTTGGTTTATGAATAAACACGTAAATGTTACTCCTCAGAGTATGATGCTCTCTCTCCCCTTACTATAGCTAGGATAGAATAATTGAGATGATCTACAAAAGATCAATATCTATAGATATATCTAATGACAATTATCATTATGCCAAACACCATGACTTTGAAACATCATCTCACCATGTCATGTCTAAACACATGGGCAAACCTAAACATAAACAAAGTAAACACTTTAGAAAGCTATAAACACATTGAAATATAAACACAAAGGCTAAGCACATTATTAGGCTGAATGTGTTTATACTCTATACACCTTTTTTACAGTGTTCCTTAGCTTCTGACCTTGCTTCTCTTATCCTTGCCCTTTCTTGTTTTCTTTTTTGCTTCTCCTGACACAGAGCTGCATATTCCTTTCTTGTGCACTTAATGACTGTGGTTTCTCTCACTTTCTTTCCTCCTTTAGCCTTCTCGGCCAAATGTTTTTTCCTTTCTTCCTCTTTCTTCCTTGAAGTCTCTTTGACAATATCACGCCACCTTTGATCTTCTTCCTCATTCCTTCTCTCCTCCTTCATCTTCTTCTCATGCTCCCTCTTTCTCTCCTCTTTTTTCATCCTCTCTTTCCTGCGAGTCTCCTTGTCTTTCTCTTTTCTTGGTATCTTTGTGACCTTCATCTTCTCTTTAACTTTACTGAAATCACTTGTACCAGGCTTCCATATATCCTCCTCCTTCATTGCAGGTTCTGCTCTAATTTGTGAAGGGTTCAGTTCCATGGCTGTTACTCCAGGTATGCCCCTGACCACCTCCTCCTTCAGGAAATCTAGGGCTTTAGCCTGTACTCCCGACATCTGCATCTTCTTGGGTGGAGGTCCGCTTCCAGTTTTTTTTATTTCACGTCGTAGGATGTTATACTTTTTCTTCTGTTTTTGAGTGAAGTCGGACGTCTTGTCTCTGCATTGTCGCACCGTACGGTGTGTCTTCGCCTCCATGTTAACATACAATGCCACGTCTCTCCATGCCTGGCGGCGCACTTCCCTTCCAGACTGAGACCCTGAGAAGTGGTATTTGATAGCTCCACGGTTCATGTTCACTGCATCCATTAGAGCGTCCACTTCTTTCTTCCCCCATCTGTCTTTGTTCACCGGCACGTCTTCTATCAAGGGTAGGTCCTCTCCCTCACTCTCAGAAGAACTTGCATTAGAATTTCTATCTTTCATCTGAGCTTCAGCCAGGGAGGCAGGGAAGTTGTTAGTCTCATTTAAAGTGTCACCTGCAGTAGGTGGACAATAAACCACAGTTGATGCTTCCGAGTCCACCGATTTGTTGTCCTTGCGCCTTAAAAGAAGCTGCCTTTTCTTTTTGTGTGCAAGAGGCATGACCTTGCCATCCTAAGGAAAAAGAAAAAGTCCTATTATATTCTTCTTAAGTACATAGTTTTTCTTATACCGGTAACACAACGAGAAAATACTTAAGTCGTAGTGACAACTTTTCTCGTTGTGCAACGTCGTGAATTTGGCGGCCACGCGGACGGAAGAAATATCTTCTACATGCAATAAATTAACCATATCTATTTTTTTACATGTTCCTGGAATAAAAAAAAAGACAGTACATGCACAAGAGTCGCATACCTTATGTCTTTTCCTCTCCATTTGAGATGTAGACAGCTATTACACAGGATACAACCTTAACCTTATTTGTGACGTCACTCCTTAACACCAGTGTCGCCCCCTGTGCACAGCGACTTTTTTCAAAGCAAACTCTCGTTGTGAGCGATGTACATGTACATAAATTAGTACCTTTAATTTAAATTTAGAAGAAAAGAGGATGGTTTGTTAAAAGGGGCTTACTTTTTATTGAAAAAAAGGGGGCCTGTCCCCCCCGAAATTGGGCCAGGCTATTTCTCTATAGAACAGGAAAAGTTGGAGGAAAAACTTCTCGTGCCCCTCCTTATTTTTCTTTGTTTTACCCCCCTAGCCCCCATGCCATGAAGTAACAATGAAAACAATTAATTTTTATATTATATCAAGGAAATGACAGGGAAATAATTTTTCATATATTTACTTTATTAAGAAGTCCAAGCTTTGACTTAAACAATGAAGAAATAGTCTGATACAATAACAATCTCCAAGTCTTTTGGAAGAAAGTACTAGTTTTGTGAAGTAAAAAGCATAAAGACTAGAACAAGTTAAACCATTCTCTCATAACAACTTAAAAGTCAATAAGACGATTAATCTCTGTTTTTTCTTTGTAGTTGGATTTCTATGAGAAAACTTTTGGTTGAAAGTCTTCTTTTACATAATAAGTCATATAAACAGTAAAGAGCGGTCTCTTCTTTTGTTGACCCTGGATCATGTGAATTATTTGATATTGTTTATATGAGACAAAACTTTTGTCTCTTTTGGTTGTAATTCTTGGATAACATGATTACTCGGAAGTAATATAGACAGGGCTCTTCTCTTTTGTTGACCCTGAAAAATCAAACTCTGACTAGAGTAACACTGGGGAAAATAAAAACAATATTAAATGACATATATGCTACACAGGAAAAACTGTTGACCCTCGTGGGAACTAACTTGACGTAACGTAAGTAAGTTAAGTTTACATGACCATGTTAGAATATCATGTATAAGAGTCCCTTCATTTACGCTTCGCTCCTCGCTTAGCTTTCTTAGGAGCATTTCTACCTCCGTCTGCTCCCGTCCTCTTGCGGGTAGTTGGGCCCTGTCTCGTCTCATCACTAGTATCCTCTCCTCTAGAGCTTTCCTTATCCTGTGGTGTGTTGTTTGAGTCTGTCGCTAAGTGCATTCTACCCAGAGTAGAAGCAGCTTCCAAGACTTCTTCCTTACTCCTACCCTCTGTCTTAACTGTCGCCTCAGGCAGTTCTTTACATCTGAGTACAATTCCACCTTTGCTTACATCTATGTAGGTTCGATTGGATGCTCCGGCCTTGGGTGGTGGCCTTGCTCTAGTTCTCGCACAGGTAGAAAGAACCAAAGTCAGTCCAAAACTCCCTTCGGGGACTTCACTTGTAACATCTATCACAGAATCATCATGACATAATGGTACTAAAACGGATGGCTTCTTGTTACTCTGGTCACTGGGCTCAACAGGATGTTCTACCGGTAAAGTGCTCCCGAAAGAAGAGAGGGGAGCGATAATTTTGTAAGACGGAAAATATTGGTCTCGCATTTCAGGTGCGGGTTTTGTGTTCACATGAGATTCACTCTTACTTGCCTCCTGTAAGGCAGCAACGGGGTCTGCTGTGGGGTCTGGTGTGTTTGCATGGGGCAGGTGAGCATCTGCTGGTTCTAAAGGGACACAGAAAGGGATGAGTGCACCAGGTTCAGATGTACTTTGCTCTTGGATGGCTTGTGATGTACTAGCCACAGCTTCATAACCACTTTGAGGGTGACCGAGTGTCTCTGTAGTCTCAACATGTGGGTGAATGAATGTTCCTTGAGTAGCACAGGGAGCCTGACAGAGTATTGCTGTAGGCCTCATATGAGTAGACACCCCCAGGAGATTTCCTTCGTTGTGAGTGGGAGAGTGGGACAGAGTGGCTGTAGACCCAGGTTCTGGACATGACACCTGGACAACTGTACCGTCGTTGCAAGAAGGAGACTGAGACAGAGTGGCTGTAGACCCAGGTTCTGGACATGACACCTGGACAACTGTACCGTCGTTGCAAGAATGAGACTGAGACAGAGTAGCTGTAGACCCAGGTTCTGCACACGACACCTGGACAACTGTACCGTCGTTGCAAGAAGGAGACTGAGACAGAGTGGCTGTAGACCCAGGTTCTGGACATAACACCTGGACAACTGTACCGTCGTTGCAAGAATGAGACTGAGACAGAGTAGCTGTAGACCCAGGTTCTGCACACGACACCTGGACAACTGTACCATCGTTGCAAGAAGGAGACTGAGTCAGAGTGGCTGTAGACCCAGGTTCTGCACATGACCCAGGGACAAGTGGAGCTCCATTGCCAGTGGGAGGTTTGAAGATAGCAAGATGTGCACCTGAGAAGGGGGAAGAACCCATGACAAGAGTCCCTTGTTCAGTAAGATGCAGCAAGTTTTCGCTCGAAGCGGACTTTGGGTCTACAGTGACAATTTTGAACTGGCCCAACAAGGTATCCTGTTTTACCGCTAGGGTCTGGGTGTCTAGGTGAGGCAGATCTGGAGTCTGTGTTAGGGCATTCGAAAAACGCTTTTCCCCCTCGCTTAAATAGATCAGCTTACCAACCACTTTTATAAGTTGCGCAACGTTGCGACTGCATGTCGCCTGATTGTCTATAATGTTCTTCCTCTGAGAGGAGAGAGTTTCTGTTACTTCAGTAAACCTCTCAACTAAGTTCAGGGTTCTGTCTTCATTTTCCCTCCTGTTTGATTCCATTGTTAAAATAAAAGACTCCACTTTAGCCAGACGTTCATTAATTTGTTCTCTTTTAACCTCGTCTTTAAAGCTTACTTCCCCTGACCCTTCACTACCAAAGGACAGCTTCTTACTGCTGCTTTTTCCCCCTGACTCTCGTTGGGCTATCCTGGGGCTGCATCTGACACCCTCCTTAGGGGAAACTCCTTTAGGGGTGGAAGTGAGAGGAGGACTCACAGATTGACTTACGCCAGTTAAGTCTACAACATTGTCATTTTCAATAACATCTACCTCCATGTCATCAGATTCACTTTTCTCTTTGTTATGGTCCTCCTCTGTTAAGTCCACGTCAATAGATGCAGCGTTTCTCACCGCCCGCCTCCCAGGTTTTTTGAACGGAGACTTCCCTTTGGATTTGACAGAAAGAGAAATTTCAAGAGGATTCTTTGAACTTTTAATGGATGCAGGCTTAGAAGCTCCCTTAACAACAGAAGCTCCCTTAACTACAGTCGGAGAAGCCTCTTTCTTGACAACTGTTTTCGGCTTGGTGGGAGTTGGTTTGGTTTTTCGGCCCTGGGTGGTTTGGGTTACACTTAACTGGTTAGCTAGCATAAGTTCTTTTTCTGATGGTATATGAATGACGTTCTTAGCTGTCACTGCGCGTGCACTTTGTGGTTTCACCTTGCCAGTAGGAGAAGGGAGCGTTCTCCCCTTCTGCCTTTGATTCTTACGTCTCTTCTTTTCTTCCTCTACGGCATCTGTGTAGTGAATGACCTCACCTGAAGGACCTACAAGAAAAAAAAGGAGATAATTTTTAGAAAGTGTACATGGTACTTTCTCTTTGTGGCAGATAAAGGAGGGATTTATTTTCTTTGAACTGAAGCTCTATCATGAAGCTCTTAGAAGAAAATTATTTTATCGTTATGTGTTAGAACTGACACCAAGGTCAAATACTGGTTTGGACTACGTTAAAGAGAATGGGACTTAAGTTAAGTCTGGAGGAGGGAATATTACGAAAGGATAGGTTAATTTATAAGGAGGACGAAGACATGTTAAAAAAAAACAAGGTTTGGTTATTCTCACCTGCAATTCTCTCGACCCCTTTGTATTTGAGGCACATAACCTCTGTCAGAGTACAACCATCCACCGAATACCCAGCGTCTATATCGGCCAGTAAATTCTCGTTCTGTCCAAAAAAATTTATTCTCTTTTCATACTTATTCAGATATAAAAAAGTCTCATTTTTCTCTTTGACAGAAAGTACACTACTTGGTTATAAGAAAGAGACTCGTGGTAAGACAAGCATGAGTTTAGTTGTATAATAGCTTTGCATGTACGTTGAGAGAGTGACTTTGTTATATGTATTTTCTTTTTCCTTTGTTCTGTGACTTTAAATGATTTCCTTGTTCACAAAGACTGACGGTCGTTTCACTAATAAACTTACCTTCGTCTTCAGCTTCCAGAAGAAGTCATTTAAATGGTGACGTGTCTTCTGAAGATCTCTGTCCGCGTTCTGTATGCTGTTCACAGTGGCTAAAAGAAGAAAGGTAAAATCAGTAAGGCTCTTTGACAGAAGAAAAGAATCCATGTATTTAACAGAAATATTATTTAGTAACAGGCACCTATTTACTTATTACGCACACGAAGAGAACGTAAGGAAATTTTAAAATGAGACACTCTACTGTTCTTGAGTTCAAGTCGACGGTAGAGATTGGTTTCCTTTCATAACTTTAAAAGTCAAAAAGGGAGGGCATGTCAGCCGTTTACTTACCAAGCACTGTGTCCCATCCTTCCTTACGCCTTGCCAAGCCGTCTTTACCTCTGGCTTGCAGGAAAGCCTTTTGGTTGAGGGCAGTGTACATTAAAGCCCTGTTTTCTCGGTCTGTCCAGAACACTTCACGGCACCTTTGAGTGCCTCTCACAGTTACCTTGCCTGGGGACTTTACAGGGAGTTTCTTCTTTGACAAACCAGTACCTCGCTTGGGGGGAGGCTCCTCCTCCTCTGACAACTCACTAGAAACTTCGACTTCATACTCCTCTTCTTCTTCTTCTGACTTTCGTCTATGGGAAGTGGAAGTATTGAAAATGTCTGGTAGGTCATAAGACCTGTGTCCGTCCTCGTGAAGTTCCTGTCCCTCCTCCCCGTCCCCGTCGTCCTCACTACTGCTAGAGGGAGAATACCCTCTAGTGTTCTGAAACAAAAAAAGGGCAATTTTTACAAATAAAGAAAGAGGACAGAGAGTCGAAGAGGAGAGAGAAAAAAGAAAATCGTGTCAGACAGCTTGTTCCCTTTTATCGCTCATCCCGGCACTCGAAGAAAACCGAGGAAAAGCCAGGACAGGGGAAGGACAGCTCTTTTGTTACATATAAAAAGGATAGGCACATTTTTTGTATCTTAATAGACTTTAATAAGAATGTTCTACTTACTTCTGGAGATAAGAAGGCCATGTTCTTTCAGGGTAGGGGCTCTGTCCCCGCTGAAACCAAAACAGTTGCCGCCTCCTTCCCGGAAGTGACGTTGTGAGGGAACTGGGTCAAGTTACGCAGGTTTCCGGGGCTCTTTTCTCACTGTGCGACATATTCTTTGTCACAGCGAGAATTACACAGCGAGAATTAAAAATAAACTTTCGTTGCAACAAAGACTCTCGTAGGAAAAAGGCAGAACCTATTGTGTAACGGACCATAAAAGAAGTCTTAAAGGTGTACGCTGATTAGGGAGAAAATAACGTAACGTAAAATCGCTGTTTGTGTAACGACCTCCTGGCCATTGGAAAACATGTCACTATCCTAGTTGAGGTTTGAGGTGTAGCAATGAGGTTAGATTTAGTCCATCTGGTAGTTTAGCACTGTCAAATAAACAGGTATACGATACAGCAGATTTAGATTGCACTCATACAGCACTCAGACCTCTACATCATCACTTGCCTTAATACTGGGTTAAACGATAGAAGAGCTGCAATAATGGCAAGTAAGAACACAGTTGATTGTTACTCCAGTGGCGGATCCAGGATTTCCAGAAGGGGGGGGGGGGCAAACTTGGTGAAGGACTTTGAGGTACTACATGTCCCAGAGCACCACAAACAAAGCAGTTAGAACAGGTTTTTTTTTTGGTTTTTTTTTGGGGGGGGGGCAGGAAAATTCAGACAACAAACAAACATGAAATTCAACACTTGAAACAGTACATTCTGATTGCATTTTTACAATCACACTACCTATTGAACTTTGCTGTTCAAAGTAAATCATCATCTGTTCAGATGTGTCTCAGTTGAAATTCTCATGCAAGGTGGGGGTCTGGGGAAAATTTTGAAGTCCTTGAGGCTGAATGGTGCATTTAATTCTGGTGCCATCTAAAGAATAAATACCCTCAGTCCAAACTATACCAAGACACCCCTCCTCCTCCCCCCCAAAAAAAAAAAAGAAAAAAGAAAAAGAAAAGAAGAAAAAGAAAGTGACAAAATGGGATCTCATTAGGCAAACAAAGCAGAAGATATAACCTAGTGCCTTATGTTTAGGCCCCTGTACACCTTTCTTTATCTTCTCCTTTTTCTCTTTTTTCCCTCTTCTTCTTTCTTTCTTTTCTTTTTTTCGGGGGGGAGGGCTGGCCCCCTGTTCTAGAGCTCACAGTTCTTGTTTTCTTTTTTTTTTCGATATATGTGATTTCATTGAATAGTTCTGTAAGAGACAGTTATAGGTTTATGGAAAACTTCAATTAAGATGTGCTTTTTAAGGCTGTTAAAATGGACATCCTCGAGGTTTTAGTTTAGCAATTATGTATCCTTTTCCCTAAGCAGAGCCTCAATAGGTAATTATACATGTAGACACAGTCCAAAAGTGCCATACAGAGTGACGACTCATATTAGTGTAAGTAGGTTCAAGTAGGTGCAATACTTAATTGTTAATGAGGTTATACAGGGCATTGGCTTCAACACTCAAACCGTCAGCCACACAGAAAACCTATGGTTGAAACAAGTGATCAGTAGCAATCACCAAAGGGTGATCAATTTGATGAGGACCGGGGGGAGCACCCTTGTCATCTTTGGGTGATCATATGTGATCGATTTGGGTCATCATAGTGATTCTTCTTCACCGTTTTGAGCAAAGTAGAGAGTCATCAAAGTGATGACATGGGTGATCACTTTAATTACTTTTACTTGTCTTCTGCTAGTTGGATTCTTTATTTTTTTTATTTCTAATCCCCTCCCATCCATGCTAGAGCATTGCTGGGGTTTATCCAGCATTTTGGAATTTGCATTTTACTGATGGGTGCTTATTGTCTTTTTCTGAATGAAACTTTTGAAACAGAAAAAGTGTCTAGGCTCTGGTTATACCTATTTTACATTCATTCTATTCGATAAGAATAGATTTTTTTTATAAACTGTTTTGTTTCATATGTTCTCTTCAATGTTCCCTGTTAATTCAATTGTTCAATACTCAGAGTATAGCTACAAAACAATACATGTCCTTGAGTGTGAATCATATATATATATATATATATATATATATATATATATATATATATATATATATATATATATACATATATATATACATATTTATATATTTGTATATACACATATACAGTACATAAGTGTTTAGGTGGGGCCTCTTCAGAAAACTTTAGTTCTGGACAGATAATAGCCAATTGAACCCCCATAGAGAAGATTTAAAATTCATTTTTACTTGAAACATGTGCATGATTGCATGTTCTGTCAGGTTATTATGAAATTCAGCAATTGCCTGTAACTTCATGTCTACTCAGAGACCAACCTGTGAATGTACCCGGTCAGAAACCCTCACATGTCTGGAAAGAAAAGTATCTCCAAGATACAAACAGCATTGCATCTTATGTCATGGCAGATACGATCGTTACTATAGAATAGAACTAAACAAGTTGTATGCCTGACAATCACGTGACCTGCAGCAAACAGAGCTAATCATTTTTTAAGTTTCTTTGTTTAAAAGCCTTCAAAACTCTGTAGACATGACATAAATGCAAATGTCAACTTGCATGGGACATATTTTGCATTGTATTCACCTTGGTTGACATTTGCTTATATATCTATAACCTATTACATTTATACCACCATTCCGTCCATAATAACATTAATTTCCTACCTTATAACCCCAGAAATCACGGAGAAAGACATCAGTAATATATAGTTTATAATAATGAAATATATCATAGGTATGATGCAACAAGGTTTGTATCATGGAGAATATAGCATGAGCGCGTCAGGGCAAGTGCTTTGCATCACATCAATGACCTATTTTATTTACACCACCATTCCTTTTAGACATTAGAAATTTTTGTAGACCAAGCATTTCGGTTCGCTTTGCCATGGCCATGTTGATACTCCCTGGAGTAACACACTTTCGGCGTAACACACATATTTTCCATCAATCTCAAGCTTCATTCAGGTTACAGCAGGTTACTGTAGGATCCATAGAATGCCTTAAGAATTAGTATACATGTAAAACCAAAACTAAGCAGCCATATTAGATTTAAATCGAGAGAAATTGCCACAGCATCTTTTCAGCCTGAATTCATAGTTTTGTTGGATATTTAATAATCAGTTTGTTATTTGGGGAAAAGTAATTTGCATTCATAACTCTCTCTGTACTGTCACAATTTATATAATAATACAAAGTTATGGGGGTTCGGTTGTATACTAAGCTCACTGGTGGCCATCTTCGATTTAAAAATTAGAATATACTAATATGAAAATGGCAATGTATTGACATTCAGATGGGGTTATAGATGCTGATACCCAAGATGAATTACAGATTTGCCAAAGAGCGATATCTGCAAAGTAGAATGTCTTTAGCATACATGTGAGACCTATATATTTGGCAGCTATATTGGATTTGAATTTAGAAAAATGGCCAAACATTATCACAGTAACAGTTCATTGTGTCTTCCAATCCTCAACTCATGGTTTTGTGTGATATGTAATGACCAGTTTGTGATTTGGGGGACAAACTTAAAAAATCAGTCAATGGATTTGGTGGCCATTTTGGAAAAATCGAGCTAGACACTTACTCTATTTTGAAAGAGCACATCAAAATGCATCGGTGTGCCAAATTATACGCTTCTATGATAAAATGCACAGGCATTTCACCATTCTGCTGGACTACTGGAACATCTCCATTGTAATATGCTTCACTAGTCTGCCAGCTTTGACATATAACCGAGAATTGTTATCAACAAGAGTGAACAGACTGGTAATAGCATATTCAACATAATAAGTGGGAGAAAATGTGGTCTAGATTTCATGCAAAGGTTGATGTGGAACAGCATTCCTACTTGTACTGCCATCATACCTACATGGGTCATAACACCTAGGGGTGTGTGAAATACTCCCATCCTTAGCCCCTCCAAGGCAGGGAAACATGCGGGATCCGTGAGCATCACGAGCGATGGTGCCTTTGATTTAAAAGTGGCTACCGTTAGCAGCAATAAATCAATAGTGTAGGGTGTGTGAGATTTGAAATGTGATTGTTTCTGAATTCAGAGGCACAAAGAAAACATGCTGCTGCCTAAAACTCGTCAACACTAGTTTAGGGTAGTCGAGGTCAATTTAGCTCGTCATTTTGACAATACAAAGTCATCATACTGATGACTTAATTGGTCAGTATGATGACCTTAAGTCGCCATGTTGATGATCTAAAGCCGTAGTTTAGGTATCGTCAATCTGAGGACTTAAAGTTGTCTGCATTGATGAGTTTTGGGCTTCTCATGTTTTCAGTGCACAGATAACCTTAAAAGGGCAATGTGCAATTCCTGTAGGAATATTGTAATGATAACCCTACAATTGACTTTGCAGGTAGGCAGGTTAGATCTGTGTTTGCTGTGGTGCTTCTCTATTTCACCATAACTAAGGTATACACTGCTCCCGTTAGCTGGAAACTCCACCGTAACATCTCAGCATGTAAAGTTACTGAACACAATAGCATAAAGGAAGAGGAACTGAGCTATACATGCTTTGTTACTAAATACAACAGACAAACTGTTCTTGGAGAGATAAAGGAGAACCATGTCACAAATCTCTCTCTTACCATCACTGAGAGTTGCACAGATTTTGCCCTTGAAAAAAGGAGTTTTTCAAAGGAGTTAAAATCTTTAACTATGTCCATAGCATCAGGAACATTCATGGGGGCTTCAGAGATTGAATATCTTCAGCTGTCTCAAGAATACAACTCATATGTTATAGGACAAGATCAAATTATTTCCTCTGCAAGTAGAGGTAAGACTAAGTGGACATCTCTGCAATTTGAGCCTGGCTGGCTGAGGCCTATTTCTAAACTGGCACATTTAGGACTAATAAGCAATGGCATAAAGGCATTTCCAGACATGCAATTCTGTCACCTCGAGAAGCTAAAGGATCTTTATCTTAATAATAATAGAATCCGCAGTGCTGATGGACTTGGGATAACATGCAACACACCAAAGGGCCATTGTAAACCTTGTCTACCGAGGCTTGAAGAGCTGATAATTCCCTTCAATCCTATTGCAAATTTCAATGTTAAAATCAGTCATGATCTCCCTTATTTGAAGCGTCTTGACATGGAAGAGTGTGCCTTGTCGTCCATAGATCTTGCTCTAGTTTTGTCACCTTCACTACGTTATCTTGATATAAAGAGAAATAAGCTAGTATCCCTCTTATTCAAGGACTTCAGTAGCTGCAACTCTTCGTCTCTGCATATCCTATATCTTGAGGAAAACAAGCTTCAAACTATATCTGCTGGATTATTTGGGTGCATAAACCAACTTCAGACACTAAACATAGCAAGTAATCTACTGACTGAGGATACATTGATAACTGCTGGCCTGAACAGTTTGAGGAAATTACAAATTCTTAATCTGAGTCATAATAATATAACTACCCTCAATGCAAGCCTGATAGGGAACATGGTCAAACTCATTGAGTTCACTTGCATCGGATGCAGTTTAAGAAATATTGAAAGTAACACCTTTGTCACTCTGGAGAATGTCAGATGGTTGGATCTGACACATAACAGATTGTGTTCTATTGATGGATCATTACTCAAACGCCTACACAATCTGGGTTCCATTGATCTGAGCTACAACTGTCTGGATGCTATACCAAATTTTCTTGACTTAATGCCAAGATTTTTTTATTTGAAACTAGATTGGAACAATATTACTAGAATAGAGTGCAAAAGGGTTCATGGTTTGTCTAATCTAAGAACCTTGTCTATGGCTTCCAATCTGGTTGAATATGTTTGTGCCGAATCTTTCTCTTACATGCCACATCTGTACGAACTGAATCTTAACAGAAATGCATTAAAGGGTATGAAACTACACTCTTTCTCACTCGCTGTCCTGAAAACATTGAGGTTGAATCATAACTATCTATCAGCAATTCCCTCATTCATTCAAAGCTTACAAACTGTGGAGACTGTTGATCTTAGCAGAAACGAGATTGAACAAGTACATAGTTGGACTACGAATAGCTTGAAACAAATAGATTTGTCTTTTAATCATATCACAAAATTTGTGGGTCCATTATTTGCTTTCAGGAGGCTTACATGGATAAACTTAGCAAATAATAATTTGAAGGAATTGAATGAAGAAGACTTTTTGACATACATACAACCAAGGGCCAAAGTCTTCCTACAAGGGAACCCTTTACACTGTGACTGTCAGATTGAGTGGATTTTAAACAGCCGATTTAACAGGTAAGTCCTTAAATAATCCTTAAGCTTTGCCAAACCCATAGAGGACAGTAGACAATTAAGGGGATATTTGGTATGAAATAAAATTGAAAAGACATTTTAACATAAATATGCAGATTTGAAAATAACTAGATTTTACACATCTAATCTGTCACAAAGACTATGTTACAATACAGATAATTCCCTTTTTTCCTCTCATTTAAAGGTTATATGTTAACAGGCAAAGGAGAAAACTGGCATCAAAATACAACTTTCAAATGTTTTATGCAGAGGTAAAAGTACTTTCTTAAGCATGCGTGTGATATTGTATGATCCTTTTGAACTTAGTATGTATACACATCCACCTTCATTGAGTCATGCTCAGTTGAGCTAAGCTTTTTACTATTCTGTTATTTTATGATATGATATCTTCATTATTAGCTTTCTACACACTCTTCACATTGGCTATGCACCTTATCTTTGTATCCTTAGTGTTTTTGTTCTGCTTGGACCACATGACAAGATCATCCTTACATAGTCTGAGCACAAATCAAAATCTTTGAGTGTCATATCCCTTCAAGTCAATTTGAATCAAATTCCAGGTATCCAATCCTGATTCACTACAGTGTACAACATCAGAAAGCAGCAGGAATATAACATCTCTATCAAATATCACTACAACTGACCTGGTCTGTTTCTATCAAGATGAGTGTCATGACTGGGACTGTTGGGAAGGCTGCTGCAAACAATATCCTAACTGTCCATGCCGAGCTTTCTGCTACCCACAATGTACATGTTACCACAATCACAACCATGAAGTAGACTTTATGAACTGCACGTCTAGAAACCTCACTCATCTGATACTGGAGCATCCAATCTATGCAAAACAAATATATCTTGATGATAATAACTTGACTTATCTGAGCTCAGATTTCCTCAATTTTCCTATATTGACTCAGTTGTTTTTAAACAAAAGTAATATTTTTAGTATACAGGCAGATGCATTTAAGATGCTGAAAATGCTGAAAATTCTTGATTTGCAGCAAAACAACCTACAGCAAATAGCATCTACTATGTTCAGGAGTTTGACCAATCTGAGAAAATTACATCTTCAATATAATCACATCTATCTAATTGAAAATGAGAGTTTTAATGACCTCAAACATCTGAAGACCTTACAGTTACATGGAAACAACTTACACTATCTCAACCTTTCCCTGTTCGAGGCAATACACCTCACTGAATTGACGCTACATAATAACCCATGGTTTTGTGATTGCAATTTGGGGCCAGTGTTTCAGATACAGTTGAGACATCACCATGATATAGTTTCAGATATTGAAGACATATACTGTAGCATTTACACAAATTACTCACAGTCTCAGGGTGGGGAGTTGCATGAACTGAAATTGAGGGGAAATGGTAATAAAGATACTCTCATAGAACTTAGTAATAGACCACTAATGCATGTCAACTTTTTAAAGGCATGTAACAAAATAAGAAGACAAAACATTATGTCTATAGTGGAAGTGGCATCCACAATAGCAGCCTTCGGCATATTGATTTTAATGGTATTACTCTGTTACAAAAATTTGCTATTATTGAAAGTCTGGCTGCATTACCAGTTTAGTGTTCGCTTACACCGGGAGAAGAACAAAAATGATGAAAAGCCATATGATATATTTCTGACTTACCCAAGTCAGGATGAAATGTTTGTTGTACAACATCTGCTGCCTGAACTTGAGACTGGAGAAAGGTCATACAGGGTTTGTACAGATATTGCGATCAAATCCATGCATAACATTTTAGCCATTCAATACAATTTTTCTACAATTTTTAAGAGGCTTCTTTTACTCAAGTTTGATGATTATCCGGTAGAAGGCTGTAAGGTTGATATACCATCCTTTCTTTTCATCTTTGTGAAATAACTTACCTATTGAAAACCAATCTGTTAAGTGGCATCGTAAATAAACAACATCACACCATAATTATGTAGAGTGAGGTCCATGCTTTGCATGAAGAAACAGAAATAGATCCTCATCTGTAAATTGATATTTACTTCATTTTACATACAGTCACAAAAATCCCTTTTTCTATAGATATGTCTACAGGGACGGGACTGGCCATTAGGAGATACATCTGAGTTGATCATAGCCTCTGTTAAACAGAGTAAACGTACGATTTTAGTGGTATCAGAAAACTACTTTAACTGTCAGTGGTCACAGTTCACATTTGAGAGAGGCCACTATCAGGTATGCAATGTGTGTTTTATTCATGCATGTCAATTTAGTAATTTTTATTTTGATCTATTAATCATACATATCAAAAATGAATTTGAAATATATAATGTATCACACACAGGCCCAATATGTCTCACACTGGTTAAACTGTAGTGTACCTTTCTCTGAAGCCGTGTGTCCACATGGCGATAAAATTGGTGGGTGACAAAGGGACTTTTGTCATCCATTTCTGATGAAAATATCTAACATGTTTGATTTTTGTCATCAGCAATGGACGACAAAAGCAGTTTTGATGTCGTGAATAAATGACAAAAGTGCTTTTGTCTACGGGAATTCTGTCGGCCACCACTTTTGTCGTCCTGTGGACACAAGGCTTTACTAATGTATTTTCATTTCACGTTGATATGATATTTCTTTCCAGAATAAAGAGGGATATCAATTTGCAATGCTCAATAATTTTTTATATGAAAATGGGGAATTACCTTAAAGTCGAACATGTTGAATTAACTTATTAACTGAGAATGTATAGCAAATATTGACTGAATCAGATAATGTCTCCCTCATTACAGATGTTGTTAGACAAACAGATGTATTTTATCATCATTCTCATGGACTGGAATATTAAGGATAAAATGAGTCGTACAATGAAAATGTACACAAGATCAAATGCCTTTCTGGTGGTTGGAGAGAAATGGTTCTGGAAAAAGCTGAAATACTTCTTGGCGGACCATCCTCGTGGTGCAGATGATAAAGTCAATAGACAGTTTAGACTGATGCAATTAGGAACACTAAAGCCCAACTTCTCTTAACTGTGTTTAATATATTTTTGTAGCAGAGTTTATACAAACAAAACCAGTCATGCTTGCATAGAGTTCAAAGTTTGTTGAATCAGTTGTTTATCACAGTCACATCAGATGTATGATGTTGTACATATATATATATATATATATATATATATATATATATATATATATATAGAGAGAGAGAGAGAGAGAGAGAGAGAGAGAGAGAGAGAGAGAGAGAGAGAGAGAGAGATTCTTTGTGTTCTCACTGCCTGTTATACGTGTTATAATAGTGACCCGGGGAAATGTTCCATTCCACAAGGTGCAGCCTTAATATTCCAATACATGCTGAGCCCTGATTGTGAGGGGCTCATGCATATATGCCACTATAATAGTAGAACCATCATAAAGTCTCTGTATAATATGATAGAATAAACCAGCTATACTGCTGATTGATATGGCGCATACTTTTATAAGATTAACTTCAGAAATAGTGAGAGAATATGGAATAGCAATTGCTAGTACTATTTTACAAACTGTTGATTCTTACTATGTTTGACTATTCTGATTTTGTTAGTGATGGTAATATTGAAAACGGTATCTCTAGCCGGCACTACTCAGAATTACTGTCTGAGAGTCTCTGGCATCAGGGACCCACATATTATTACTATTCCTGATCTACAAAGTCTATGTGAATATAGTAAGTTATTTGAGGGTATGATAGATTAGTACTCTCTTTGATGTACAAATTTTCTGGAAATCTGTCACTGTATAGATCCTTCATTGGATCAGATGCTATGGAATAATCTAAAGCGTAGTGTTCATAGACCATCAAGATATGAAAACATTGTTATACTGTTATTGGTAAAGAGATTGTATAACTTTGTAACATAGTAAAAGCTTAATGTTGTCATAAACTTTGTTGTTGCAAATAAAACTTATTTTTTTCAAACTCAAACTATGAGGTCTTATTATACTGCTCATATTTATTCATAAATCGTACTGGACATTTTTATAAAATGAAAAAGGCAAGGGTAGTACAGAAGGGGAACATGTCAGACGTGGAGATCAGGGGTCAATTCCCCAAACTTTGGTTCAACTCCAAAGCGACATTTTCCATTGACCCTTACTGTACTATAGAATAGTGCTAAATTGTCCCAAATCAAACCTCCTATGCCCCTCATACTATTTCCTGTGGCTGTGCCTTATATAGAATATATACTAAGATAGCAATAATACTGTCATTACCTTTGCAGGTCATCCTTCTGGCAGGGGTCTACTTGTTCTGGTCCTATTCTACTACATCACTAAGGCCTTCTCTGCTCCTGCTAACAGCTACAGCTACCGCAACTTCACAGGACACAAAGTCCTTAGGAATGTTACAGATGTAGAAGCAAGTCATGTGATCATTACCCCAGAAAACAGACAGGCTATTCTTGAAGAAACAAGGAAGGACCATTCCCTGTCTTTATATATTGATATTGACGAGAATTGTTCAGATTTTGTGTTTGAAAATGAGAGTTTTTCAAAAGATTTGAGGTCCTTGATTGTAAGGGCATTTTATCCAATTCTCATATCTTCTGGAACATTCAGGGGTTTATCAGCAATCCGCATTCTTGGTGTTTCTCTTCTAGTTCATGCATCGACCACAAATACTAATGGTTCTGTTAAAAGTATAGGTAGGCACAATTGGACGTCTCTTCAATTTGAGCCTGGCTGGCTGAGGCCCATTCCTGAACTTGAACACCTATCACTTGCAAATAATGGCATAGATACATTTCCAGAAATGCAATTCTGCCATCTGAAAAGTTTAAGTTTTCTGGATCTTAGTTACAACATGATCAAAGCTTCTCAAGGATTTGGTATCACATGCAATAGTTCAAAGGGTCCTTGTAGTCCTTGCCTACCACAGCTTGAAGAGCTAGTACTTGCATACAACCCCATTGCAAATCTTGATATCAACTTCAGTTACCACTTACCCCTTGTAAAGAGACTGACTTTAAGAGGATGTCACTTATCATCCCTAGATCTTAGTGCAGTTTTGCCTACCTATATGACCTTACTTTACCTGAACAAAAATGCACTATCTTCCATCAGCATGGGGGATCTAGGAATTCACAACATCTCATATTTGACAGAACTATACTTGGATAGCAATAGTCTAAAAGATATTTCTCCTGGGCTATTTGAGTATATGAATCATCTAGAGATCCTGGTTTTATCATGGAATCTACTTGATGAGCATTCACTGATTAATGCAGGGTTGAATAACCTCACAATGTTAAAGTATTTAGATTTAAGCCATAATTCAATGAGAGCTCTAAGTGCAGCCCTGGTAGGAAACCTGACTAGTTTAATCAACTTCTATTGTAGTAATTGTGGCTTAAGAACAATTGAAAAGGACACATTCCTCAACTTGGAACTTCTTGCGAGTGTTAAATTGGATAGAAACAGATTGCATTCTATTGAATATTCTACATTTCAAAACCTTAAACAGCTGAACTCTCTTGATTTGGGATACAATGACCTAGGTACCATACCAGCCTTTCCACATACAATGCCAACACTACAATATTTGATATTGGATGGAAACAAAATCACAGAGCTGGGGAAAATCTATCATTTATCAAATTTATCATCCTTAATATCCTTGTCACTAGCCTATAATTACATAAAATATATTCCTTACCAGGTCTTATATTTCACATATAGACTTACTGAATTGAATATGAATGATAATAGATTGGAGTCTTGGGATTTTGATGCATATCACCTCTCAGTAATGGAAACATTGAGATTACGTAACAACTACCTGACAACAATACCTTCAGTCATTCCAAAGGTCATTGCTCTGAAGACCCTTGATCTCAGTGGGAACAAGATAAAAAGTGTATACCTTGCAAACTCAGATTTGGAATGGATAGACTTGTCTTTTAATGCCATCACTAAATTTGTGGGTCCATTATCTATGCTCAAAAGACTGAGATGGCTTAGTCTAGCATACAATAACCTGAGACAATTAAATGAAGATGACTTTTTGACATATGTTCAGCCAAGACCAAAAGTCCTTCTACAAGGGAACCCCTTGCATTGTGACTGTCACATGGAGTGGATATATAATAGTCAGTTAAACAAGTAAGTAACTCAGAGACAAACTGTGTGTACACTCTTAGAAATAACTGTTAAATCTACCAGGCATGACCATATATGTTCTAGAATAGGAGAGCCGGATACCAGGAATCCTCATAAATCCACACAGTCAACCACCATAATTGCACTGCAGTGCAGCAGTGCTGTTTTTACAATTAAGATAAAAGTTAAAGCTTTGTCCACAATTTATTAATATCTTACATTTTCTATATAAAAGATAGAAGAGAGTGAGGAAAAGTATTTCATTGTTTTGTTATTCCAAGCCATTAAATGCTTTGCAATATCATTTTCAGCAAATCTAGCTTATCTGAGATTGACCTCAAGATAGTTAGTAATTCTTAACGAGACTTGGATTTAAAGAGAGCTTGAGATCATGAGTCTATACCTTCTTTTTATACCACAGGTCATTTCAACTGACGGAAAAGAGGGAACTCCAGCTGTGGAAGCACAAATCTGCAAAATTCAATTTTCTCAATGACCATCCTCCAAGACTGTTTCATGCAGAGGTAATGTTCTTTACAAATATAGAATACATTCATTACTCCTAAATTCACCTACCGCTTTTTAGCTCTTTAAGGACCAGTTATATCAACTGTGAACTAAAGAGCTAGTGTAAAACAAATCATCACGCTAAGTTGTCTCACAAGGACAAAGCGATAAGTCATGCTTCTCACACACAGACAAAAGAATCTGGTCCTGTCGGTCGGGTCGCTTAGGGTCTCTCAATTGATGGTCAAGAGTACCCCTCTTCTACTGATAATACATTCATTATTCCCTGTCCATCAGAAGCCCTTCCTTAATGCTCCTCAAGTCATTTCAGAAGCATTCCACTTTACAGTCTGATCAATCCCACCCTGTGTAAGGTAAAGAGGGCTTATCATTGTTTTTTTTGTAGAGGTATGTTAAGAAATACCCCTCAGAGCTGTTGATTGAATTACACACTGTAAAAAGTAGCTGTTGAAATTACCAGGGATCCTCATAAATCTGAACAGTGAACCCCATAGTTGTACAGCAGTGAAAACTGGAAGTATGGTGGTACAAAGAATCTCTAAAAAATGTGATGGATCTCTGGCACCTTTTGGACAAGGGTTCTGCCATTATTTCTATGACATATTTTACAGTGCACAATTAATGATTGCATCATTCCCATTGACTAGCATGATACACCAATGAGAGGATGCCGAGTCTGCTTGCAAGCACTTCATAGGAGACTACCCTATAGGAGTGTGCATTGATCCAGGAAGCTTGGTATGATGATTTGATGCACTAGCTGCCCTTAGTTAGGTAGCCATTGTCAACCATACCAGCGAACCCCAACGCAGACAACATAGGACCTTTAATTCCCATTAACTCCATTTTTATTCCAGGTGGCAGATCTTGATTTACTACAGTGTGCAACTTCAGGCCTTGGTAGAAATGGAACTACTCTTTTCAACAATGCTAAAACAGGCCTTGTCTGTCCTTACCAAGATGAGTGTGATGACTGGGAATGTTATGAAGGCTGCTGTATCCATGACGAGAACTGTCCATGTAGAGGAATCTGCTACCCTCAATGTACATGTTACCACAATCACGCCCACGGAATAGACTTCATGAACTGTACATCCAGAAATATTACAAGTCTACCAACAAGAGGACCGATGCACATAAAAAAAATGTTTCTGGATGGTAACAATCTGACCTATCTGAACTCAAATGTTCTAAATTACCCCCAGTTGACAGTCTTGTATGCAAATAACAGCAATATTCTGGATGTTCAAGCAGGTGCATTCAAGAATCTAAACATGCTGCACATTCTTCATCTGCAGCATAATTATCTTGATACCATTGACTCTGACTTGTTTAGGGTCATGTCAAACCTGAAAGAACTACATCTTCAATATAACCAAATTCGCTCAATTGGAAATGGCTGCTTTGAGGATCTCTATGATCTGAAGACCTTAGGACTACATGGAAACAACATGCGATACCTTGACTCTTCTCTCTTTGAGGAATTAACCCTTACTGAATTGACACTGCATGGCAACCCATGGTCTTGTGATTGTGTAACTGGCCCAGTGTTTCAATCATGGTTGATAAAACATCATGCCACCATCACAGATATAGACCACATATACTGCTCCAATGACACTTACTACCCTACCTCACTGGATGATGGAATGAGTGAACCAGGATTGAGGGGAAGGCAGAGTGACATTATGAATCTAATCAATAAGCCACTGATACACATAGACTTTTCAAAGGCCTGTAAAAATGTGACAACAGAGTACATCAAGTCAATAACTGATGTAGCTTACATTGTAGCAGCTTTTGCTGTTATCATGTTAATAGCCATAATTGTTTACAAGAACCTGCTGGCCATCAAAGTGTGGCTGTATTATTGGTTAAGTACACACTTCCATCGGGAGGAGAATTACAATGAAGAGAAGCCGTATGATGTATTTTTGATGTACCCGAGGCAGGATGATATGTTTGTTATACAACACCTGTTGCCTGAACTAGAGATGGGGGACCTTTCATACAAGGTATGTACAAATTTTACATCTTAACCCTTTAAGGGACACTGATGCAGGAGTGCATCATGCCCATTGGTCAGCATGAGGCATGAATATAGCTGCATTCATGCATCATGACGACCAATGGGCATGATGCATTAATGCATAAGCGACCCTTAAAGGGTCAAGAAATCTCTACTCAAGAGACGATTCAAGATATTCCAAAACAGGCAACCTTTTTAGTACTTTCTGACCAGAAAGATCTTAGATTTATATTACATCCTGCATAAAAGAGGGCAACATATTGGAAATACAAGGGAATGAAAACCTTCTGTGGAAAAAACTATTATATTAACTTGGGTAAGTATCAGATGGGCTTATACATGAGGATGTACCCAGGGATTCTTCCCAGGCTCAGGCAAGGATATAATCCTATAGCGAGGAATACAGAGGATCTGTGTACACAGACATACTGCACCCTTCTCATAATTTCCTGTGCAAATGTTACAGGCCTGAGTTGTGTCTGTATTATACATTGCTGGCACAAGCAGTGCCCATTATCTGGGTTGAGAGTTTGGCACCGCTTTGGCTGGGAATGATGATTGCCGTGCACATTTCAATGCCAGACAGGCACCAACTTTTGTGCGCCCCCTAACCTGATTCCTTGCTAAACAACATCCTAGAAATTTGGAGTGAGTGAGTGAGTAATAGATGTTTAACGCCATTTCGACTGCTAAGGTCATATTCATGGTGAGAACGACATTACACAATTTCACAGAGGAATGTTTCAGTGCCCACGCATATGTGCACCACACACATCCTGAGGGGATAGGAAAGAGGAGATATAGACCCTTTTAAGTGGGCTAGGGAAACCCGCCTAGAAATTTGGCTTCTGGCCCGCATGAACTATTGGTTGCCTTATATGTGCTGTATAACTTTATATGCAAGGTATTATGATGATATTTGTTTTGTATTTACTTCATGAAGGTATGTTTGGAGGGGCGAGACTGGCCAACATTAGATACTGCAGAGATGATCTTAGCCTCTGTTGAACAGAGTAAACGCACCATCCTACTGGTATCTGAACACCACTTTAACAACAAGTGGTGTAGGTTCACATTTCAGGCAGCCCACAACCAGGTAAATAATCAACTTTTAGTTCATCTACAAAATTCATCGATCAGAAGAGGTTGCTGTACTAGTGAAATATCTATTTCTTTTAGGAAAATAACCCCGTTCTAGACTTTTTTTCCATCCTTGGTGCTAAACTGAATTAATCAGGAAATGACTATATAACATAGCAATATATCATATTTCACTCAGAACTGGGACAGTTGACATGCAGTAGTTTTTTTTCTGAAGGTCACTATTATGAAAAATTTTAATTTATCTGTTATTTAGCTGTAATATGATTGTCCATGGAAAGGCCAATCATCAGGAAATATGTACAGTTATTTTTAAACTATGTTCATTTACCTACTTTCCTTTGGTCAGCAAGAGTAAGTGGTCAGGGAACTTATCATGTTTGTTTGATTTCAGGTATTGACGGATAAACAGATCCGCCTCATCATCGTTCTTACTGACAAAAACATAAAGGCTCATATTAGCCACCCGATGAACATTTACACCAGAACCAGTGCCGTTCTGGTAGTTGGAGAGAGGCAGTTCTGGAAGAAGCTAAGGTACTACTTAGCCGACAATCCTGTTGGTGCAGATGAGGTTGTGGGTAGAGAGTTCAGACTTATGCAGGTCTATGATAATCAATGACAATAAAAGTTTCATTACACAAGGTATGGGTAGTACTGCACAGAAGTTCAAGTGTTGTTTACTACCTTTGGTTAGTGTAGAGAAGGGACGTCCCTTGTATTTATTTCATGTGAATAACAACTTCACGTGAATATAAGATTACAAAGCTGATCGCCACACCCCATAAAATGGCATAAAATGCCTCAATTGTCACTGCTGGCAGGTTACTAATTTGAATGTTAAATCAAATGAATTTAAGCACTTTTGAATAAAGACTTGTGCCTTGCAAACTACCGGGGATGAGTTGTGGTTCTGTTCCACGCAAATTGTGGCCTATTAACAGGGAAAATTGTGGCCCACTCTCATGGCGAATTGTGGCCCAATCTCACAGCATTTTGTGGGCCACTGCCACGGCAAATTGTGGTCCATTCTCATGGCAAACTGTGGCCAATCGACGCAACAAATTGACGATTCACGTTTCACGATGCCAATGACATTGCCTAGTTATGTGGCATTGCTAAGTGACTTGATGTTGAACTCATTGGGCACTCTTTCCTTTAAATTTTAATAATCGTTATAATGATGGTTCCATTTAGCTTTCCTTAGAAAAATATAATGTCAACGAAAGAACAATATCATTACCTAGATTTAGATCTCCATTATTTGAACAGCTATAAATCCAATATCACATATAGCCAATTGCACTACATTTTTTAAATTTGGGTTCTAGAATTAGGCTGTAGCTGTTATAGAGGTTTGGTGGGGATTACTTATAATTTTGATATAGTCCTGTTTATCTTTAAGAAACTACAAGGGTGAAACACCTGTAATCCCATTGATTAAGCTTACCTGGAAAAATACAGCTATTCATGAAGTTTCACAAACTCTTTAGGAATTCTCATTATCTCCCATTTTCATGTGTTAGCTTTGGGAGAGTTGTGACCACCCAGAATCTAATTTTGTGCTCGGTAAGCGTTCAGCTGGCTCAACCTTTTACCTTCCCGCTGTTCTGGGGGACTTTATCCAGCCCATTACATGCACAAAAGATCAAGAGAAGGGCAATAGAAAGTTACCTGCATACACCTTTAAGTGTGTATTTCACTGCTGTCAGTCGGCAGAATTCTCACTAATCTAACCGATTTATTTTCTATGCTTTTGCAATATCAAATATAGTCGGATTAGCAAAAATTTGGCCAACCAACAGCAGTGGAACACCCGTTTTAGTCAGTATTTCACTGCTGCTTTAGTGGGTATTTCACTACCATCGGCTGGCTGAATTTTTCACTAATCCAGCTGATTTTCTTCCTATAATTTGGCATCATTAGAAACAATCGGATTAGTGAAAATTCGCTTGACTGACAGTGGTGGAATACCCACATACTTTAGTGCACC
The DNA here is from genome assembly GCA_949317995.1 of Acholoe squamosa. NCBI lineage: Eukaryota > Metazoa > Annelida > Polychaeta > Phyllodocida > Polynoidae > Acholoe > Acholoe squamosa. Next base: position 10,605,605 of record OX439050.1, on the reverse strand, counting down.
CGCACAATTTGTGCTCTATAATTGATGGCGGGTGAACTGTGACATAAGATTAGAAATCCTAGTACAGAACCTCTCACTTGTAGTGTCAACATTGGTGTATCTACCCTAAAATCTGATGTATATGCTTAAAACAGACCCCATCTGAGTGTCACCTAAGTAAATAGATAGAACTAAACGACCGTGGTGTACGAGGTGGTCGATCCACCACGAGGGAGTTGTCTCCCCCGAGGGCATTAGCCCGAGGGTGAGACAACTCCCGAGGGGTGGATCGGCCACCGAGGACACCAGGGGAGTTTAGTTCTATATTTATTTTATGTTTTTAGAGTCTTTAATTAACCGATAATTAGTGAAATCCGTTACCATAGTCCCCCGTATGAGCGCCGGTCCGCCATTTTGAATGTTTACATGCACCCAGAACGAGGCTGCAGTGGTGGATCGGCCGCTGTGGTGGATCGGCACACGTTACGCCACTGGGGGTGTGTGGATCGGCCCTGCAATGCTATATCTATGGGAAGAAGTTATTCACATAAAATAAAGACCATGTCCTAGGATGCTGCCCTTTCTATGAAGCCAGCCAATGGGGCAGAATAGGTTGCGATTCCTCACTGCAGTATTTTTCTCTAAGAGAGTATGAGCCACAGTAAACCTCTGAAATAATCAGGTTTCATTTATATGAGGGAGTGGTAATTTTTTAACAACAGGGGAGGGGTGGTGGATTTTCACATGTGCAAGTCAAAAATCCTCTGGCCCTCCCTATGGGAGGGGGTGTGAAATCTTTTGCCCCCCCCATGCAGGTGTTTTTCATTAAGAAGGAGTGAAAAAAGTCCTTTCAAGAGAGGTTTGAAATTTGTTGCCCCTCCCTGAAAATCCACCACCCCTCCCCTGTTGACAAAAATGGAATGCGATTCACCATCGCAGTGATCCCCTCATATCACAATACCAGCGGGTGATTGTAAGGGCCCACCCCACAGATCCAGTGCCAAATGAACATAACATGAATTAAAGTATCATAAATAACTAAATTACATTTCTTTTCTCCTAAATGAAACTACTTAAGTAACCATACACAATCTCTAAGTCATGGTTTGTATGAGGGGTCTTATGACAGGTGGCATTTGTGAGCTTCATCCAGGATACCTGTAATTACCTTGACTTGGTTTACTGGGAACTACCCTGTTGTGAACCTCTGTATTCAATTGGGAGATACACTGGGTTCTGTTCCTCAAAACCTGGTAACTGCTTCAATTCCAACTGATCTAAGGGTTGTAATCATGCACACAGGAATTGATATAGTCAAACTAGAGAGTTTGGTAAGTCCAGAAAGGGGACCCGCTAGAGAGAAAACTCCAGGAGTTTATAAATGATAGGTGACTTTGTCAGAGGGAGGAAGCCAGATTTTCCCCATGGTAAGTTGTATATCCTCCAGGGTCCTATGCCCACTGCAAACCTCTGATCTTAATTTAAGTTATGGAGAGTGTAATCTGTTCCTTACTGACTATTTTACTGGGTTGTATTCAAATGGTGTGAGTTGATAGTATCTGATATTAACAGGAAAAAACCTAGAGTTTGGGCATAACGACCTGTCAGTAGGTGACCTTGCCGGAATCCCCAGTTTTGACTATAGAGCACTGCTCTCACTAATATAGAGGTTAATTACACGATTTCTGGGATTCTGAGTCACTAAGGTCTATCAGGTATATTGTCAGGTATATTGAAATACACTCCTCTACTCCAGACCTTTCATCTTTAAAGCTGCCTAAAGATGAAAATTATGTGTTTCTCTTCAGCCAAATTAAAATATCATTGAAAATTCTCAAAGAATTTAAAAAAGAAAACTTTCGTTCTCAGAGAATAAACAATATGGTGAATGGTGAAGAAAATAGCTTTTTCGACATACTATAAAAGAGGTGTTCACAGGGAACCTCCTCCAATCCAAGAGAATTTTGAGCAGTTTTAAGCCATTATCAAGATAGTGTTGTAGCACAGGTCCCAGAACTGCTGTGCCAGAACAAATTACACAGCTTTTCTCGGTGCGCCCCACACGTTAACCACAGTTGTTTCTATCAGCAAGAATTGGTCTGTCAGTCACAGGCTGTGGTCAAAGTGAAGCTGAAGTTCTGTTGATTGGACACATAATATAAATTTATTCCTTCTGGAACACCTGCATGTGTAACTTTCAATCTCATGTTCCTGTTTTCCCCTGCTCATATGGAACTTGTAACAGTCGTTTTCTTTTTGTTTCATGGGGGAGCTACTACCCTACATGACAGGACCAGTATGTTTTCATGATGACTTCTATTAGTACTCTTTGAATGGTATAAACGATGTTGCTATGCTCTATAACACATAACTTTATATTCTACCATAATGGCAGGAAGCAGGCTTCTCTGATTTAGTCCATGGTGTCACAATAAACTCTTGTGGCATAGTAACGTTAAACCCCATGTATAAGCCGTGGGTTATCCACCATTTCAAACGAGTGGTGCGGCTTATAGTTATAGGTCTCTCCTGAACTCAAGGTGTGGCTTATAAGAGGGGTTTTATTCATATAAAATTTGCTAAGGAATGGGCACCATTTCAGACCCCTGGTGTGGCTTAATTATAAGAAAGCTGTGAACTCAGGGTGTGGCATATACACGGGTACGGCTTATACCTGGGGTTTTATGGTACTCTCTGTCTATAATGTTCCTTGTAGGGGTTTATCAATACTGCCATCCTACTCATTTTGATTGTTTTCACTAAATAACCTAATGAGTTGGTCTATTCTGACTGTCATTAGACTATATGCCTGATTTCTGTCCTTGTAATAATAGCCAATGCGGTATCTTTTCATTCAATGTAAAGACTACTAAAGAAGTCATCCATGAAAATACATGTATCTGCACCGCTGTGCTTAAAGCTGGCTAACGGACCAGTGTTGTCCCCAACCAGTGCTTTATGGATTATCAGTAGTTTATGAAGTCCCCATGAAACAATCTGATACCATCGTAAGGCTTTCCAAGTGAATCATTACTGAATTATGAGCGCATTACAGAGGAAGTCGTATTTAGCTACCGTAGTGGCCTGTTTCAGCACCCAGGCTCTTTTTTACTGCATTATCTCTGTACCCCCCGCTCTTATTCGAGACGTGTGTTAATTTGAATACCGTTTGAGTGTTTGAAATTCATAGAATTGAATTCAGTTCTGTCTCTCAAAATCTTGGTGTGATTAAATCAGCTTCTTCTGAAACTTTTATATATTAGATTACATCTTATTAGATTTTGGTTTTATTTGATATTAGTAAGGTGAAAACCACATTTCATCAAAGATTGGATATGTTCCCATCTATGCAGAGTCTATGAGCTCTCCCAAGGCATTGACAAGGCTTCTTTGATTATGCATTTAAGGGCCATATGATACCAAAGCACCGCTAACCTCACGTTTACTGGTGCATCATGGTGTGTCTTCATAAGCGTATCAGCCTGATGAACAGATTTTCCAGAAATGCAGCCCTGGCATTTTCCTAGAGAGGACTGAATCCATGCACCATGATGACCTGATTCTATCATAAAATTATACACCATGCAGCAATGAAAGGGTTATTATACTAAAGGCTTACCTTCTGAGATGCTTTAGGTATAACCCTTAAAATGCCACCTATTTATTATGTTTTGATGCATAGTGACCTTTTGGTTTTTTCTGATGCATAAATGCAGCCCTGGCAAGTAGACCACCATGGCTGCATCCATGCAACCAGCTGGCTCTACAGGACGTATGCATGTATTAGATACTGCTTAAGGTGTAGGCACAGTACTGATGCTGTAGTATTGAAAGAGGGGAAAGATGAGCAAGAACTGATGGGCATTCTGGAGGCCTTAAAAGTTTAGTCCCTCGGCATCCTTAGCTGCTAAAATGTGAACCTATAGGAGGTGATGTCCTTAATGTTCTTGCTGTTAAATGGGAGTGCACCAACCCTCTTGGATCGGCGTCATGTATGAATTAAATCTTCAAAGGGCGCTAGGTATGAATACAGCCCTGGCAAGTCATAGACTAGGACTGCATCCATGCATCATGCTTGGTGAGTCATGGACTAGGACTGCATCCATGCATCATGCCTGGTGAGTCATAGACTAGGACTGCATTCATGCATCATGCCTGGTGAGTCATAGACTAGGACTGCATCTATGCATCATGCCTGGTGAGTCATAGACTAGGACTGCATTCATGCATCATGCCTGGTGAGTCATGAATCAGGACTGCATTCATGCATCATGCCTGGTGAGTCATAGACTAGGACTGCATCTATGCATCATGCCTGGTGAGTCATAGACTAGGACTGCATTCATGCATCATGCCTGGTGAGTCATGAATCAGGACAGCATTCATGCATCATGGCTGGTGAGTCATAGACTAGGACAGCATCCATGCATCATGCCTGGTGAGTCATAGACTAGGACTGCATCCATGCATCATGCCTGGTGAGTCATAGACTAGGACTGCATCAATGCATCATGCCTGGTGAGTCATAGACTAGGACTGCATTCATGCATCATGGCTGGTGAGTCATAGACTAGGACAGCATCCATGCATCATGCCTGGTGAGTCATAGACTAGGACTGCATCCATGCATCATGCCTGGTGAGTCATAGACTAGGACTGCATCAATGCATCATGCCTGGTGAGTCATAGACTAGGACTGCATTCATGCATCATGCCTGGTGAGTCATAGACTAGGACTGCATCAATGCATCATGCCTGGTGAGTCATAGACTAGGACTGCATCCATGCATCATGCCTGGTGAGTCATAGACTAGGACTGCATCAATGCATCATGCCTGGTGAGTCATAGACTAGGACTGCATCCATGCATCATGCCTGGTGAGTCATGGACTAGGACTGCATCAATGCATCATGCCTGGTGAGTCATAGACTAGGACTACATCAATGCATCATGCCTGGTGAGTCATAGACTAGGACTGCATTGATGCATTATGCCTGGTGAGTCATAGACTAGGACTGCATTGATGCATCATGCCTGGTGAGTCATAGACTAGGACTGCATTCATGCATCATGCCTGGTGAGTCATGGACTAGGACAGCATTCATGCATCATGCCTGGTGAGTCATAGACTAGGACTGCATTCATGCATCATGCCTGGTGAGTCATGGACTAGGACTACATCAATGCATCATGCCTGGTGAGTCATAGACTAGGACTACATCAATGCATCATGCCTGGTGAGTCATAGACTAGGACTGCATTGATGCATCATGCCTGGTGAGTCATAGACTAGGACTGCATTCATGCATCATGCCTGGTGAGTCATGGACTAGGACTGCATTCATGCATCATGCCTGGTGAGTCATGGACTAGGACAGCATTCATGCATCATGCCTGGTGAGTCATAGACTAGGACTACATCAATGCATCATGCCTGGTGAGTCATAGACTAGGACTGCATTCATGAATCATACTGATATATAAATGACACCAAATTCGTGTGTGCAAGAATAAAATTTAAACTTCTTGTGATTACTAAGTCTCCATGAGCATAATCTTCTACACCTTATCAAACTCCCAGAACCTACACTGTGAGGAATAACTGTTGAATCCACCAAGGATTGTAGATGGTTGAAAATATCCTTGGTGAGTAATTCATTGCATCATGATGACCAAAGTGATGTTTCAAGGTACAAGCGGCCCTGAATAGCGTTCCACAGGGTTATGTGTTGCACGAAAGACGGTGCTCGTCAATCGGCAGAAATGTACATGCTAATCATCCTTACCAGCCAAAGCGGTGCCAAACTCTCATCATGTCTGCACCCACACAGATTCCTCTCCTATAGAGGGTCTGAAAGGTTCTAAAAGCTGCTGCTTATTAGAAAATCCAGCTCCGGAGTATACAGTATGCGATACGGGGCTCTACTAAAATCAATTTCATGATATTTTCGTATCACCATAATAAAAAATGAATAAACTCTTACCTTAAGGACTCAGCGTATATGTTGTAAACAAGTGGCTACAATGACAGTAACCCCACTCACCTGAAAGCAGGACATGGGCAAGATATTAGATTTAGTTCTAGTCTGCATATTTGATAATAATGTGAGAAATAAAGATAATTCAATAAAAAAAAAATCAATGTATACATGCATTTGTCTGCCTTTGAGCCTTTTTAGCTGGCCCATGCATGATAGTAGTCCTGTCAGGTAGCTAGTCCTACAGGGTTGATACATGCGCCGAAAGTGAGCATGATGCTGCAATGAAGTGCAGTTGAGCAGACCTGCCAACACTTTATTTATAGCAGGCCTTAAAGGGTTCATTGCCAAGGTTACAGTCATATACCATGCCAACAGTGCATTTTTGGTGCATTCCAGAAAGGTTGGTATGATGCACAAATGAAGTGCTGGTAAACAGACTCAACAGCTGCCCTTAAATGGTTAAAGAGTTGATGGCCAGGGCAATCTATTTCAGTAGAAGTCCCAGAAGTCAGTCCACAGCTACCAAGGTGCGGGGTGTTGTGGGATATCAAGCTAGCCCTAACTCGGAATGACCTAATTCCCTCACTAGCGTGGAGGGATTGTGGGTAATGTTTGACAAGATTTTTATTCCTACGCTGCAGTGCTGGGGGTGTGGTGAAAGTAGTCCCGGCCAGCTATCCCACAGTCTCTCCAAACCAGTGGTTGGATTAGCAGAAGCAAGCCGCTGGGGTTAGTGTTTGATTAGCAGAATCAAACCGCTAGGGTTAGCGTGGTGGGATATCTGCCTGCCAACCAATCAGAACATCTCACACTGGTCTTAGTTACCATGGCAACCTGCTGATGTGTCCCCTAGCAACTGCCACATCTGGTCCAATCAGCCACCTGGTGGGAAGGAAGTCAACTAACTGATAAAAGTCTGGTACACCATAAACGCCTGTGTTTAACACCAGGGTCTGAAATAGGTGCCGGTCTAAAATAAGTGCCAGGGCTCTATGGGTATAGAATTAATTTTAAGCACTTAAAACAGTATAAAAATCATTGCTGTCTCGTAAAAGGGTTAGGGGTAGAGAGGGATTGAAATCAGTGAGTGCTTATACGGGTCAGTACGGTAGTGGGTCCAAGATCGGGTGGATTCGAAGGGAGGGTAGGGAATTTGAGTCACTATTAATAGCACTGGCAGTACTAGAGACTGTAATGTGAAATTGTCACTTTAGTTCTTTAGGGGGTCTCATTAGGCCAATGTTAGTGTGTCACCTAAAAGGTGTCAAACCATGGTCATTTTGGCATGGTTATCAATGAATATAGCTAATAAGGGAGAGCTATGTAATGCTTTGTCAATGGACTGTTCTGGGTATTATCATTATTTTACACCTTCATTAATTTCTTCGCCATAGTCTGTTCACAAGCCTACTACCTAACCCTATCTATTTACTCACTAGTAGGTTGGTATTGCATAACACCAAACCCCGCCTCCAGTGGATCCAGTGAGCTGCACTTGAACCATCCCAACACGGATGTTACAACAGCCAAACCTGTTATTCCGGCCACGACCCCACTGGAGGTATTGCGGCATACCAGTGGATGCTATTTTGGGACCAGAGCATATTTCAAAATATGCCCTTGTCCCTAATTGGTCCACCTGTCGAGCTGCTCTCTGCCTGATATTGCAACATCCAATGTTGCACCAGACAGACAGCAGATTTCATCATACCGCGAGCCGCTCAGCTGGGTATATAATATGCCGCATGAGCAGCTCCTATTATCTCTACCTTACATCTCTTCACACCCGTACCTATACCTCATATTGAACAAGTAATCAATGGATAACTCATGACGCATGTGTGTTAGTGAAGGATAATGACACGAGGCCGTAGGCCGAGTGTTATTAGCCTTTGCTAACACACACAAGTCATGAGTTATCCATTGACTACTTATTTTATACCACGAAACCAATAAATAATCAATATTATACTAATAAATTCAAGTTGAAAACAAAAATTATTCCCCTCCCTGGGACTCGATGCCAGCCATTGTGTGTACACGATCGGTACATACACCTCCTCGCCCGGCAGCGGACAGCGCACACGGCGAAAATAGATTTCAATGCGTCTCGCTGTTATGTTTGTGTACTGAATACACCTCCTTACCCGGCAGCGGACAGCGACAGCGCACACGGCGAAAAAAGATGCGCCCGGACCGGGGCCCGATCCATGTACCTCTGACGGCTGAGCGCAACGTGCTAACCGCTAGACCACCGCGTCTCCTCCTCCAAGTGCGTCTCGCTGTTATGTTTCTATACTAAATACACCTCGTCGCCTGGCAGCGGACAGCGGCAGCGCACACGGCTTTGTATCATATCGAGACGTGGTTCGAACCGATCTTTTCTCGTTAGTCCCTGTGGCGCACTGCATAGGGGGTTGGACTAGGGATCTTAGGCTGCAGGTTCGAGCCCTGCCCTGGTCAAGTCTATCATGGGTTTTAACATGTGACATGTGACATGTGACATGGGAGAGGCGTGCAGTTATCCTGGATAACCGCACGCCTTACATGGATAACCACACGCCTTACATGGATAACCGCACGCCTTACAAAATTGATGTTACAGCCTATAGGGTGTGCAATATCGACAGATATGTGGATGGGAATAGACCCCAAAAAGCACTGTGTAAGCCAGAAATCGTGGTATAACAGAACCTACGAGCTATAGGCTCAGGGGCAGAGCTTGGACACTGGCGAGTGTATTATTGTTACCACCTGTATGAACACTCAGCTGTGCAATAAAGAGGATCAAATGAAATTCTCTGGATTCAGTGTTTATCACTTCACCCACTTGTAACGGTTCGTTGACAGCTTCATGTATTGCAAAAACCAACAGACATGATGCAATAATGCATTAACAACCCTTGAATCGTTAACAACCCTTGAATGTTGTGTCCTGTGTTTATAAACTGTGCATACTGCCTGTCCTCATGGTAAGTGGCTGTTACTTTGATGGTGAGCCAAGACTAGGCCATCTAGGTGAACCAGGTTTTTTATGTGAGTCTGTATCTTATCTTTTTTTTTTTCTTACTTAGGAAGTGAGCATTTTGAAAAGGTTGGGAGGGAGATAGGATGTGAAAGGCTTTTTGATCCCTGGACCGGATGGGGGCCACACTCTTCTGGACCCCTCTGGGGTGAGGGACAGACAAAACAGGTTTATAACCTTAACATAGGTGGCCCATTAAAATGTCAAGGTGCTCTCAATATCTCATTACCCAAGCCGTAATTTGAAAACGATCCATTTTCAAATACTGTTTTTGCCCCTAAGATCGATTCCGATACTGCTGTATCCCCTCTCTCCTTATCTGAAAGTGGCATATGTATGTCTGAATACTATTTAAGTGTTTAATATTATTTTAATACCACTGTACCCCAAGTGCTTAGTTAACACAGCCGCTAATTTGAGACACAGCTTTCAAACAAGTCAATATGCTACATGCTTTCAGTTAAAAGGTTGTTGGGCTGTTATAGAAAATAGGGTGTGTTCACATTTCCTCAATGGTTGGGGAAAAGATTTTGACCAACTTGAGTAGTGGGAGGGGGAGAATATTTTTGACAATTTATCCATGTGGCCCCTTCCCCCTTTCTTGTTAAAAATGAGTCCTCCCTTAGGGGGTTCAGAGGGGACTGGGATAGGATAATGATTCTGGTCACCTGTCCCATATTGTACTCACAAGCTGATCTTAACCCTTTAAAGGCCTACAGTTCAGTTAATTCACCATGTCAATCGATTGCCATGTAACCCTGTCTATTCATCAAGATTGCATTCATGCATATATGATTCTGACACTAGATATATAGAGAGGTTAACAATTTCACAGCTGCATCCTCAGCTAGTACAGTACCCCGAATATGATGCGACCATATGTATAAGACGCAACCAGGCCTGACTTCAAGCTATAAGGCTTGGCATTATTTGGGTCATTTCAAGTCCTATTTGATATAATCTTACCCACCTATAAGACACACCCCTTATTTGGGACATTCTATAAGGTCCAATAGATTGGTGTATAAGCCTGCCTTATACACCAATCTATGGTATATATTCGCTGTCGGAATACACCGATGCAGAACTGCTGAGGAACATAACAGCACTGCATTAGTGCATCAAGCCGCAGCTTCATGGCTGTATCATAAACGACCAATCAGCAACAATGCACTGTTCATGCATGATCCCACAAACATGGTCCTCCCATGAAAAGCTTGCAAGCAGACTTGCCAGCACTTCATCTGTGCATCAAGCTGGAATCAGCAATAGCATGCTAACAGTCCTTGAAGGGTTACTGAGTTAGAATTAATGGGGGCTGCCTCCAGGGTGGACAGTTAGTGACAGTCAGTGTACAGTTTGTCTTATCTTACCTGATACATGCACACACAGGTGTTGGAGGGACTGTTACCCTATATACTGTAAAAAGTAACTGTTGAATCTACCAGGGATCCTCGTAGAAATTAACAGTGAACCACTGTTATTGTATCATAGTGAAGCAGTTTAGTTTTTACAAGAAACCCGAGGTGGCAGTTCGGTGGTACAAGAAATCTCTGTGAAAATAATGGCGGATGTCTGGCAACATTGGGACAAGGATTCTCTCAACATTTCGAAGACTTTTTTTCTTACAGAGTACCACATGAATTCCCCTATCTGACTCTCTTAGATTTCTTCCTCTAAGAAAAGACTGTTGAATCTACAAGGCAACCCTTTGAGCTGTCTGATGAACAATGTAGTGTAAATTCTATAATGAATTTGAAGCTCTAAAGACAGTACGGTAAAAGCCCTGACTTACAAGGTTTCTCTGTGTAAACATTTTAAAGTTGGCAGAGAACCATTGTTATTTTGTTAAATTTTTTTCGCTCTGTATACCACATGAATTCCCCCTTTCTAAATCGCATAATTCACCGCATAATTCATGATGCTCATTAGTTGTTATGATACACTGTAAAAAATAATTGTTGAATCGACCAGGGATCCTCATAGAACTGAATGGTAATCCACTGTAATTGTGTAGAGGTCGGTGAAAATGTTCTTGGAGAAACCGGGACTTGAACCCGGGGCCCTCCAACTTCGAAGCAGCTGCTCTTCCTCTGAGCTACTTCCCCTTGGCCTGACATTTCCACCTTCCATCCACACCTGGATCGGTATGATACACACTAGGGGGGGGCAGTGATTACCCGGAGACCCGCCCCTGGGGGTCTGCCACCGAGTACAGGGAAATACTGCCCCTACAATTGTATTGTAGAAGTGTAGTTTTGCATGAATCCCAGGTTGGCAGTACGGTGGTACAGGGAATCTCTGTGAAAATAACGACGGATCTCTGGCAACTTTGGAGCAAGGGTTCCTCTGCTGTTTTGACTAATTCTTTTTCTTACAGTGTACCACATGAGTTCCCCCACCTGACTCTCTTAGATTTCTTCCTCTAAGAAATAGCTGTTGAATATACGAGGCAACCCTTTGAGCTGTATGATGAACAATGTAGTGTAAATTCTAAAATGAAGCCCTAAAGATAGTGCAGGTAAAGCACTGAATTACAAGGATTCTCTGTGAAAACGTCTTAAGGTTAGCAGAGAACCATCCACTTGGACTGTATGGTGAATTGTGCAGTAAAGATGTGGTAAATAACTGTAATTCATTTCATGTTAGGAATGAGCTATACTATAGAATTGTATGGAAAGTCCCATTCATCGCCAAAGCGAGGAGAATCTGAATTTCATTCTCAACAGCCCTGTTCTCCACTGTGGCATCATCAAAATAGCCGAAAAAACCCTCATCAATAATTTTTTTTGAGGGTATTATTACAAACAGAACAAGAAATAAATACAGAGTTCAACTCAGATTTGCCATTTCAGAATGTTTCTTCATGAACTGGATGTCAGGCTGTCTTACGGCCTTATAGAATACAGCCTAACATCCTCCCGTGAAGAAACCGCCTGAGAGGACAAATCAGCATTGAACCCTGTCTATTTCTACAATGAACTTAATTTGAAGTCCCAGAATACAGTAGAGTAAAGCATTTGAGTTCAAGGAATGTGTAAAAGTTGGTGGAGAATTGCAGTTATTCTGAGGGAACCTGTGGGATTCAGGGGAATAGACGAGAGGTGGAACCACACATACCATGTGAAATCCTGAACGTACTGTGCATGCATGGTTTCACCTCGCGTCGATTTATGCAAACTCCCAAGGAATAACCATTGTTATTTCACTGACAATTTTGTAACAGTGTATACCAGATGGACTCCCCCACCTGACTTAGGTTTGTAACTCTTTTAGGATGGCATGATGCATCAATGATTGCTATGATACATGTATGGCTGCATTTTATGGATCCTTCTTTGATGATATGATGCATAAAAGCAGTCTAAATGCAGCCTCGATGAGTAACTCACCAAGGCTGCATTTATGCATCATGCTGACCCTGCGGCCCTTATACCGGTACAAAGCCTAAACATCACCATCATGCACCAGTGCGGCAAGTGCATTAGTTAGAGAATAAAAAACGATCTTCTTCACTCAAATGCATTCGTGCATTATAGGACAACAGACAGTCGAGATGTGAAGAAGGAGTTGTCTATTGTCTTTATAAAACATTGTACATTTCATTCCAATCAGTTAAGTACCCAATTAAGGTATGTCTAGACCAATTAATGACCCTTGACTGGTTTACAGCTATGGTGACCTTGCTCAGGTGTGCACTACACTCCTATAATGCACTCGAGGTCACTTCTATCGTGCAGCAGATCACTGCCAGCCGTTTTATAATGCATCATAATGACCTGTAGAGTAACCCGCCTGTGATGCATTGGTGTAGACTTAATGCATTGATGCATCATGACTACATGAACATAAACATTTGAAGTGGCTGCATGAGTGCATTCAAGAATTATTAAAAGGATTTATGTATTAGAGTGGTCTTTAAGGAGTGCATCATGCCCACTGGCTGTCATGATGCACCAAAGAAGTGCTGGCGTGACTGCTCCCCAACAATCAGGAGTGTATCAACCCCTTAGAGTCTGCATGATGCTAGAATGTAGCCCTGGGGAGGTGCTCACCAGGGCTGCATTCATGCATCATGACGACCAATGGGCATGATGCATTAATGCATCAGCAGTCCTTAAGGGGTTAAAAGGCTATAATACCCTCCTACCTGTAGGTATGTACCACCTGCCATGCCCTGTCACTGATCTCTCTCCCCTACAGCAGCAGATGTGCCTAGGAGGTATTGAGTTTCTGTTCACTCCTAAAGCACTGCTTCCATTGAAACTGATTGACAGAAGTTAGCCTGATATCCGCCCTGTTTTCATCGGATTTGAGAGAAATAATGGTTGGAATTATATAATATCTTATGGGAGTTTCCTGATGCATTTCCCCCTTTTTCCAGCAACATCTTTTTCAGATTTTACAGGAAGTGGGCAGAAATGCAGTAGGAATATTGATTTGTTCCAAATAAGGAACAAATTGGCTTTGATGGAACACCTGCCTTAAGCCCAACTCCAATGTGCAGGAAATAGATCTCACCAGCTAATTAGAAGGTACTTCCCTTGCCCAAGCCAATTGCTTCAGAGAGAGCATCTAAAAGGTTCACCTAGATACAGTAAGAGAGAGATAGAGATATGCGAAGTCTTTTTGTTCATAGCTCTACGTAAATGACCATGAAAGATTTCATCGAAAGCATTACTTTGTGTTGGAGATGATCATGTCATCCTGATTGTTTCTATGGACAGATTTTTCTTTAAGTTATGAATCAATCCGGAGGTTCTGCATTATTGCAGAGAAAATGGGTTTATGGAAATTATAGAATTCAAATGAATATAACATCTTGTGCTGGCCCTGGGCAGAAAATGAGCTGAAATGATTAACCAGAGGTAAAATAAGATAGAGTGGATAGGTCAGAACTGTCAGATACGGAAGGGGTGCACACATATGGACTTGAAGTGACATTTGGCTAAGTATAGCCAATGTGGGGGTGAGGCCAGTTCTAATGGTAGGTATGGGGTAGGGTGCAGGGCAAGACAGGGAGCCATAACTCAACCCAAAGTGGCCCAAGAGGTCCAAAATTGCGAATTCACTGTGTAAAATTGCTTTTCGCTTAAACATTATGAAGGAACGCATAGTTAAAGGCTGTTCTGAGTAAGTTGAGAGACTGATACCATCCGTTTAAAAAGAAAAACAGTTTGATTGAATTTCCTTTCTCTGGAATCTTACCTAGTTGTGGGAGGAGTCTGGCTTGGACTATAGGTACCATCAAGACTCTTACCCAGTTGTAGCAGCCTTATTTATGACTTCAGGTCTAAGCAGAATCACAACAGTTACCTGGCTGTTGAAAGAGTCTAGACTTGAGTAACAGTCTTGTGGGTGGAAGAAATACCAAAAAAAAGGCCACCTTTCTCCTTGTACTCCTTGAGTATAGCCCCATCATATGTTGTTGTCTGACCCTAGTGCTCCTAGTCCTGATGATCATTGGTCATCATGATGAGTCCCTGGTGAGTAAAGCCAGTATTCCACTGCGGCAAGTAAATTTTTACTAATCCAACCAATTTTATACTTTTGCAAAATCAAAAATAATTGGATTAGCGAAAATTCGCCCAACTGATGGCAGTGGAATACCCCCTTTACCTACCAGGGCTACATTCACACATCACACATGTCAAAGCTACTGGGTTCATACAGTCCCGGAGAGTCGGCAAGAATAGTATAGGTTCCCTAGGATATGTTACTCCATAGAGTCCTATAGTGCAAGCCACCCCCCTATGTAAGATAAGGGGGTTTATGGAGATGTCAGGAATCTTTATCAGAGTGATATCAAATGGAAACAAGGGGCCACCTATACCAAAAATTCCTGCTGAATCCAAAGTTTGTGATCAATTTGACCAAAAGTACCTAAGAAGGAGGTTTGATGATGAGAATATTTTAAAAATGTACAAAAGTTATATTGAAAATGATTGGAACTTTTTATAGATGCAACATGCTAATCAAAGTCAATACCTCAATCTACATATCCCAATGTCTGCCTATCTCAACCTGACAAGTACTCTACCTGTGTATGGCTCTGCCTCTCCCACATACTGCCTATCCCATAGTCTACCTATCACTCATACTACCTATCCCTTGAAACACCTAGAGTTTAATTAGGTTTTAGGCTTAAAGGATTAAAGTTTACCCCTCACCTTTGTACCTAATTTTCTCTATACATTCCTACCATTAGTCTACCTATCCTCAATCTGCCTATCATTCACTTTACCTATCCCTCATGGTGACTATCCCCCAACTCTTCACATCCCTTATGTTTGACTGGCACATCTGTGATATTACCTAGCACCAATGTATCTTTTGAATATGCTCACTTCACAAGGTACTCTCTATGCCTATCTCTTAAACTATTTATTACACATGCTACCTATCCTCCTTGTTACCCATCCTCTTCAATACCTATCCCTCATGCTCACTTTATAGCTTTCCTACCTATCACAGCTTGTTCAGCCGGGATAGCTCACAACCAACCTTCATTTTGATCTCTTAGTCAACCTATCCCTAATAATTTGATGTAACGTTATGTAATATAATATGGCGGCTAAGACGCCATTTAAAAAGGTGAATCTGGGGCTAACATATACCCCCTAATTAATACAGAGCGTCCCTTGCTCCGGTGACTTAGGGTCCTAGAGTATGTAGATATACCTGCTCTGTGCAGCTATTGTAGTGGTTACTAAAAGGTTCATGGGCTCTACTTTTGTTGTACTTGTGCTAATTCAGAAGTTTCATAGGATGCCAGAGGGCTTGATGTTGCATCTCATGATGTTGAGTCATTTTGAAAAATGGACATTTAAAGTGATTTGGTATACTTTTTGTGTGCTGTACAACATCAAATAACACAATTTAACATAATTTAGTAAGGAGTCTTTATGCTAACTACTAACTCCCTCCATCCACATGAATACAAGCATAATATAAAAACCTGGACAGGATAGGAAGTCATGATACCAACTACTAGCTCCCCTCTGTTGTAAATATAATATAGACTAGAAGAATAAACATTCCCTTCCATGGATGAACAAAACTACATATAATACAGATATACATGTAGGCTTAGGCCCAGCCTATGGAATAGGTAAAAGCAAAACGAGTATCTGACAAATGCAAATGGCAATACTGTGATTCATGGTTTTAGCTTTTTGAATTACTAATGTTGTAAGGTGGAAAATATTGACACAGGGATTATTGTATCCAATGAAAGTAAAAAAGTGAGATGGTTTAAGTAGGTCAGTCTATACAATATAGCTTTCGTTTCCAACAGCGTTTGCTGTTACCAAAGACAGCCATGAATAGCTGTCCTGGTGTTAGTTCAGATGGGTGTGGTACCAGTGTTTGGTATTCACCATCTGCGTCGTCAATAACAATGTCAGATTGGGGGATTACTTGGAGGAAAATGGTCGAATGATTTTGTGGGCCATTATATACTTTTAGTGTTACAGTAGGATTGGTTCTCTCTGTTGCCATGGAAATACCAAAGTGGCTCGATATTGTCCTTTAACAATTCTAACAACAATATTTTAATACAGTGTAATAGCAATCAATATAACAGTGAAAATATTCTCCGTATCGATGTAATTATCAATATGAGGGACAGGTGTGGTATGAAGAGTGATTTTGTTGATTTTCACATGTCGCCGGGTAATATTAATGGTTTGGCAGAGGCCATTGGTAGTGCTGTAAACACGGCACCTGTGCCTATAGTTTTGAATATTAATACAACCACCACAATGACTTTTTTGGATAGTCTAGTTATGGGGCAGGCAGGAATCTATTGATGGGGTAGATGGGCAGTGGTGATAATAAATGTTCCTTTCTAGCCACAATATTCAAACAATGATAGGTTCCTTGGTAGTTATGTAATACAAAATAGAGTAAATTTGAAGTTACAGTAGTCTAATATTGATCTAAAGCAGGAAATGGGTCTTTTTTAATCAACACTGCCCGCCTACCCCGATAAGGGTTCGCATTTTCAGGGCAAGTGGGCAGTGGTGAACAATTATTTTTAGTTTCAGATATATGATATCAGTTATCTGAGTAGTAATAAAATGTAAAATAAGATAAATCATAATAGGGACTTAAATTTTTGCAGGTTTGTATTACATGGAAAATTCAGATAGCCATGCAGCATGGGGTAGCCAGGCATTGGCTAAAATAGAACATTTTGTGATAAATCATAAAAAAAATTAGGAGAATTCCACTTCATACTATGCAAAGAGTTCATACATGGGCATGTGCATGTGCAATATTGCGGAGATCTAGATCTGATATGTCTTATTACAAAAAAAAAATGTGTATCTATTTTTGTGACTTCAGAAAACCTTGGGTGAACATCTGGGGTAACTTCATTATACCTTTTCCTCTTTTCACCCAGAAATTGCAGTTTGGTGGTGGTGAGCTATGAATCATGATCTAGAGTTATTGTTTCATAACTAAAAACCTCCGAACGGCAGTTTCCAACACCAAAAATTGGCCAAGATATGGCAAAATGCCTGCCTATCCCCTTGTGATGGGGTGGTGACCTATTTTGGGGTATAAGGAATATATCAATTTTAATGCCAATAACGGTGAATGAGACTCCTTATGGGTCTTTAGGATCATGGGAAATATGATGAAGATATTCCTTATATTTACAGAGAATGACCCCAAAATTGGTCGCCATGGTCATTATGGTGGTGATAATGACAATGATGCTGATGCTGATAATGATGATGCTGATTCACTGTGAAAGTTGTGCATTGAGCTTTCCACCTTTGGAGTTTTATCCGGGGTGAGCGGTGAGTAAGATGGTGGTGCCATTCCCTCGGCATGGGAATCGTCCGCTGTTATGTTATAACAAGGTGCGGAGAGAAAGCCCTCTGTAAAAGAGAGCTTTAAGGGGTGGTACTCCTTTATCTCTGATTCTCAGTTTGCTCAACATAACTGTGGAGATGTTGGTGGCGATGTAGTGAAGCAGTGGTAGGTGTGGTTACAGCCGCAGCAGTAGTGCAAAAAGCGCCTGTTTGATGGAGAGTGAGCTTCTCACCACTTCTTATGAACCCTACTTTTCCCCCTCCCTCCTTCCAGCCTAATGAGCCTGTATGTGCAACCCTGTTTTTGTTTATGTTAGAATGACCACCAAGTTGCCACTGTGTGCAGTGGGTCGAGCGGCTTTTTCCCACACCCTCCCCCTTTTCCCCATTTGGTTCATAACCTACCTACACCCCTTCCCTCCTTTTTCCTCCCACCCTCTGTTAAACTGACCACCGAGTTGCCACTGTGACCATAGTTGGTGCAAGGTTCACCCATTTTAGACAAGAGCTGCTCAGCGGATCATGACTTCTCCTTCACTACCTCTAAGCTTATCCACTTCTCACAAAAGAGAAACGGAGGTTTTTATTTCAGACATAAGAGGTGGTGTAGAACAAGGTAAGCTGGTTCAACTGTGGCGGTATTGTCCTGAACACCATCCTTCACCGGCATATCGCTGTGTACAAATTAGCAGTTTACATCTTGTTTACATGTTACAAGCTGTTCAAGACCATCTTTGCCACATTGCTATAGAGTTCAAAAGACAGCTGCACACCCAATGGTATCTGTGTTCCTGGATCAAAGCTAGTCGTTGGGTTTTACTACCATACCTTTTAGTCCTACTCAATCATAACAATTTTTTTAACCAAAACTACACGCAAGCATTAAAAGGTGGTTGTTTTTTTTACCACCTGCTTCCCGGCTCACTCATCATTCCACCACACTGTTAAGCTCCTCAATTGTTGCTGGACACTAAGTGAGTGAGTGAGTGAGTGAGTGAGTGGACTGTGTGAAAGTTCACCCCCTGCACCCGGGTTTCACACCTTTCCCTGTCCTCCACCCCAAAGAGTTGAGTGGCTGCATTTAGGTTGTGTAAACTATTATAAACATGATCAACAAGTTGATGTCCCTTACTCATTTCTTTTCCTCCTTTACTTACCCTACCCTATTTTACTACCTACTTTAATGTAGTTTAGGTGCTTTTCCCCAGTATGTTATTACATTACCCCACTTAAACCGACCACCGAGCTGTGGCTGTGCACTCACTGCTCAACCAATCTCATAACTCCCGCTTCATTGCAGGCGCATGCCAGGTTTGTGACCAAGCGGTCTAAAGCGCTAGAATGGATTCTCCACTCACCGAGCGTCTGTCGCCTCAAGCGCGGGTTCGAATCCTACTGACGGCATTGAAAGACGTACGGTGTTACCTTGAGCAGCACTGGAGCATACAGGTTCAAATCCTGCTGATGGTGCACAAAAAACACACAGCGTTTTGTCAGACGCTTGCCTACGGGAGCGCTGGAAGTTGTTAATAATCTTTTTTTAAATTAACAGTTAGCTAGGTAGGTAGGTAAGTAGGTAGGTAGGTAGGTCGGTAAGACATTTTTTTTCCTCCCGGTTCATTTTGTTCTTAACATTCTCCATGAAAGAACCTCTCAACATGAACATGTTCCAATTAGTCCTGTACATGGTGCACTCTGCCATGGCATGCATGCCATATGTTTCAGGATCAAAGGAAAGGTCTCCAGTTCCACGCATCATAACGGTCTTCCAAAACAACTCGTCAGCATCAACCACTGGACACTGCTTCGTGCTTGTATAATAACAAACGAATTCCACTCTCAGGTGTAAGGATCAAAAAGAAAAATAGGCGACACAGTTTACCCCCTCCCCTATGCCATAACCATCCCCACCGGCAAATAACCATCGCTGGTCACTGGTTTGTTGACGAATAACAATCAATTTTCTTAACACACCTCCTACCCTATATAACCCTAACCCACCTACCAACCTACCCACCCACCTATCTACCTACCTACCTACCACCACAACAATGGTAAAAAAAATCCCATAGTTTTCACACTGTTTATGATAGGTTGAGCACTGGAACACTGGAAATGCACTGCTCACCAAACGCACATGTGTGCAGAGAGAGAATTGGAGAAGTGATTTTTAGTACTTTAGTGAGATTACTTTTTAGTGCTTTTAAATGTGAGAACTACACTCCAGAGAGACAACTCCAGAGAGACACTGCACAGTCTGTACCAACTGTGGTGACATGATGGTATGTGACAACGAGACTTGTGTGCGGACCATAACAATTGGGGTATGGACCTCCTCGCTATGTATAAGGGCGAATCGTGGTTGTATACCAATTGGTTATATCTTGTCAAATTTGTTCTATCGCAGCATGCTCTACAAGCAACTATAATCCCCTTTTTCCCCATATAAACGTAATGCTATGTGCTAAGGGGGTTGGTGTTTCTAAGAAAAGCGCAAAGTGTCAGCACCTAGTGAAAAGCAAACACACTAACACTGTTCTTTTACACACAGGTGACGCACCGCTCACTAAGTTACATCATACTACACCGCCTAACACGCATACCCCTGCCGCCCCACCTAACTTGTTGGTACAGAAAAAAATGTGTGTTGTAAGTGGAGGGTATTAAGAGATGCACTGAGTGAGATAGGAAGTAATGATTTGGCAGAAAACTGCAGGTGGTTCATGGCATGTCACAACATGCAGGATGATAGTGAAATAGCTGCAGAGGAATGGAAAGTGGAAACTTTGTTTGTCAAGCTTGCACAGAAGTTGGCGCAAGATTGGAAAAACTTGGGAATGGGATTTGGAGTTGACTTTTTCTGAGCTTAACCTCTGCTCTTCACCAGTTACCTACGACAGAAGTGTACAAAACCCCATCCTTGAAGTTCTTAAGGTGTGGAAATACAAGAAGATATCTCATCCCAGCAGTTTAATTGCGGCGTTAAACAATATGGGTTGTGTGGACGTAGCTCGTTACATGGAAAGTTTAACGAAGGTTTGAGTTTTCATTCACCATGGATCAACAAGAGCTAACACCTCTTTCTGTTGCATATTTACCAAAATGAAATACACATTTTTCATTTCTAGACGGTAAAAGGAAAGTGACATGTTACATGGTGTACAATACAATAGTTGAAGATATAACCGCAAAATAAAATGAGGAGGCTCCACTAAACGCAGGTATGAGTAGTTCCAATAATATCCACTAGGTGTCAGGTAATCACGTGACAGTTGTCATGGCAACCACCTCTTAGCCAATCAGAGCTCGAGAAACAAGGTCACATGCCCATATATGGTCATGAGCGGTGCTTCCGTTCAAATGCTGGCTTCTGATTGGTTGAGAGGTTGAGGTCAAAAGGTCACTTCCGGTTCGTAAGTAGGTCAATTGGACTTCAGTAGCTGTAGCTATGCGCTGAGTTTACCCCTATATACTACTCACAGGTTATATATAAACGTATGGTAAATTTCAGGCTGAAATTTATCATCATAGTAGCGCTAAAACGATACAGTTTTTGAGATTCTGGTGCCTTACATCCAGATTAAAGAAGTGTCATTATTCAATGGGAAAAAAAGGAAAAGAAAAGGGAACTTGGGGTAGAGATCTTTCAAACCAGACCACAAGAACTGTACCAGGAGAGTGCAGTTACAGACATATGGAGCCCGTAAAGCATGCAGTGTTTTCGAGAGCCGTCATCTATTCCTGCCTCCTTTACTGCTGCCTTACCCTGACCAGGAATATTTTACAGGCTAGGGAGAAGACCTCATATCTTAATAAAGGTGGGGAGTTTATGTCTAGAAACAATACTGGTATTTTTGCCCCACATGCCCAGGTAAAAAGAAAAAGATAAGGAAACAGAAAGAAACATGTATACAGCGGAAGTCCAGATCTTGTAATTTTACCTCAAGGTACTCCACAACCATGTGTTCAGTTAACACTTTAAGAGCCGCTGATGCATGAATGCATTATACCCATTGGTCGTCATTATGCATGAATGTGGCCCTGGTGGGTAACTCGCCTGAGCTACATTCATGCATCATGCCAACCCTACCGGGTTCATTCAGTCCTGAAGGGTCGGCATGATGCACGAATGAAGTGCTGGCGAGTTAGAAAAGTGTTAGAAAAGAGTGTGCAGTCCACGTCTACTATAACAATACTTGTATTTTGCCCCACATTCCCAGGTAAAAAGAAGAAAAAGGACAAGGAAACCAAAAGAAACATACAGGGGAATCCTAGTTCTTGCAGCAGGATCCAATTTTGCTTCAAGGGCACATACTCCGTACTCCGCACCCATGTGTACAGTTAACTCTTTTAGGTTTGCATAGTGCAATAATGCATTACTGCATTTACCCATTTAAGCACCGGGGTATCGAACAAGCACTGGTCTCAATAAAGGACCTAGAGTCACAGTGTAAGGGGTTACCCTGTAGGATGACTTTGGGTCTTAGTTGGGTTGTATGTCAGAAAGTCATCTTGACTTTACTGTCTTAGGTTATTATTTGCTAAGTTTAACCATCTAAGTCTTTTGAGAATTGACAATGGACCCACAAATTTAGTGATGGCATTAAAAGACAAATCTAATAATCTGAGTAATACCATGAGTATTGAAAATAATATTAAGCACTAAAAAAAATACACAAATAAGGACTAGGAGTAAGGGGGTATCGAAATCCCTAACCACCTGGGCACTTAAATAGGATATCACAGTATCCCTTTTGTCTCTGATCTAATATGTGTGACATGTACTGGGAATAGGGGCCTTAATGCGCCCTGCACTAAGGGCCCTTTCTCCAGATCCTGTCACATGTATGAATGTAGGGTGTTCAAACATGTGACTACTGTATCCCTATTACTGTGAAACTCCGCATGTAAGACACGGCTTATAGACCATTTCATGCCCCCGGTGTAGGTTATAAGGTGCGGATCTACAGCCACGAGTTACTTGCGAATTGTAGGGCGGAGTGCGATGTGGCAGCTGAACTGCAAGTGAGATAACCCTCAAAAATTCTCCCCACGAGTGTTCATTTGCATCTAAAACTGCTGAATTACAATAGAATTTACTAGAATGACTCCCCGTGCACATTGTTTACATCGCCATCTTGGAGCTATGACGTCACTAAATGGTCACGTGACCTCGGCGTGTGGTATTTTCGCGGGTTATCGCACGGGGGGTGTGCGATACGGCCCTCGAGTGCTAGAGCTATGGGCTGTCAGTATCTCGGGCATATCAACATGAAATAACAAGAAATGCCGTTGTGACCGCGTAAACAAACGCCTCCCACTGTTATTTTGTATTGTGAGACCTCATCACATAGGGCAAATGAAATCATCATAGCGCACTCCCGTACCGCTTCGGGGTACCGCCGCCACGCGGCGTGGGAGGCGCTAAAAAAGGGATTCCTCCTCTCACTTCGTGCCTCTGCTGCCATAGCTATGTCTTGATTTCTGTTCACCGTGTCAATTTCTAAAGCAAATACCTACGGCTAAAGGAATTTGGTGCCAGCTTGCGCCACCTCTCGTCATGAATGTAGACGTTGAAGTCCAATAAGATATGAATTCAATGAAGGATTATGGCATACCTAACTATCCTTAACTAAGAATAACCATGGTAGGTTCATGCCTAACATTTTCCCCTCATATTCATCTATGTTCTATGGCCAGATGGCTACTGTATACAATTATATCCTAGCGATTATGAAGGGATCCCTTCTCTCACCTCACTGTCAGAGTACAGGGGCTTTTTGGGTGATACAGTTGTACCTATCATAATCATTTGAGCCTCAAACAATGTTTGGGCAGGCCTTGTATCATTTATAAATGCAAAAATTGACAATACTTAGCTTCTGAAGAACACCCCCTTTTATTAAATTTCTAGCAGTTCCCCAGGGGATAATTCCCCTATTTCTAGATTCCAGGGACATACGAATTCAAGGACAATATTTGTACCCTTATTGCGCGTTTTTGGAACGCAGGTATGTGTCCTATATACTCATAGAGTGCAGGGGCCGAGAGGATACACGTGATGTATGGGTTTGGGGCAGGAGGAGTGTATTTTTGCAGTTCTATATACTATGTACAAATTGTTCTGCATGCTCTGTGTGTTGCTCTGTGGGCAGCTGTTTTGTAAGTTTCCCTCTGTTTTATTCTTTGTGCTTCTCTATGTGCTGCTTTGTCAGCTTCTACTATGTGTGTTTCTCTGTGCCCCCGTGGAGTGGGGAGGGGAGGGGCGCTCCCTATCTTTTATATAGTTCCCTTGTGCGAACAAGCCATTGTATTGGATTACCTATCCAAGGGTCTACTATATGTATATGATTATGGACACCTATCAAGTGAAATATCCAATACCATCCGCGTATTAGGCCTACCCCTAAAACACCTGCCTATTAAACTGTAGAATGTCACTTTTGGATAGTATTATACATCAAGTGTTACTAAATATACCCATTTGGGCATAATTTACCTCGCAGATTTTATTGATAAATTTTGGACATATTTTTTTTTCAAAAAAGGTACCCCCTTTTCCCTCAAGATTTCTTAAAAGGCCCGGGACATACGGACTGCTTAGCTGTACAATTTTCCAAAACTGGTCCATGAGTTATCTGACCACCAAACCTCAAGCCTCCAGCTGCTCTTAGAGCGGACCTGTGAGCTGCTCTGTGAGCCATGGAGAGCTCAATCTCTCACAACACGGCTAATACACCCAACTGCTCACCCCTGTATCTCTTACCCCTTTAAGGACCGCTAATTCAGGAGTGCATCATGCCCATTGGTCGTCATGATGCACCAAAGAAGTGCTGGCGAGACTGCTCACCAGCACTTCATTGGAGCATCATGCCAACCCTACGGATTTGATACATAAACTCCCTGAGGGTCGGCATGATGCTCCAATGAAGTGCTTGCAAGTAGTCTCATTGGTGCATCATGATGACCATTATGGCTCTAGACCCCTAAAATTGACATGGCGACATGGGCTTTTATTGGCTTAGTGACATGGGACATGAACCTTTCTTTAAAATCGACATGGTGACATGAACGTTTCTTAAAATAGACATGGGGACATGGACTTTTCTTAAAATTGACATGGAGACATGGCAATTTCTTAAAATCGACATGGGACATGGGAATCCCCCTCAAGGGCCACACCATTGGGCATGATGCATTAATGCATCAGCGGCCCTTAAAGGGCTAAGAGATACTTGTGCAATAACGGATAATGATAATTAATGATAGTCAATGAATGCAGCTCTTGTTCCTAACCAGGAGGCTACATTCAAGCAATCCCATAATGCCTTCACAGTCAGTTTCCGGTCTCCCAATTGTACAGGCCTCATCCTAGAGGGCACCACTAGCACACATAGAGAAAGAGGGAGGTCAGAGACACCTATTGTTTGAAAATTAAACTATGCCAGACAGAGAAGGAATTGGTTCCGCACTATAATTTAATGTAGCGCGAAACGCGATAGCACCCATTGGAACATGTTCATTTTCTAAAAATCACCCCAGAATTAATAGATACATCTTTCCTTCATAATATAGGCTGACTTAAAATATGAATTGATCACGAAAATTTTGAGCACTGGACTATCGCGTAAAAAGACCCTGATTCTGCCTAAATCTGCACTGAATAAAATGTAGATTCATTATTTCCAATCTAACCTTTGAAAAAATGGGTAAGCACTTTGAGAAATGCCCTCCTGGTATTTTATCCAAAGCAGCAAATGTTCAACAACATGTGTAGTGGTTATATATTTATTGCCATTATTTTCAACATGGTTATTGACCATTCAGTGTGCCTGCAGTATTCACTTCTGACCACAATCATATATGACTTCCGGTTTTCTGTGGGATTTCCTTCACTGAGACCTGACTCCCCCAGGTGGGCGATAATATATACAGAATCGGCCCACCAGTGAAGACTCTATACTGGGGTTGATACTTGCACGGTGAGTTAGCATGATGCACCAATGATGTGCCAGTGTAGCATTAAATAAGTTCTGGGTAGAAATAAATTCTGGGGTAGTTTTCTCTGCACCTTTTAACAATGCTATAACAATAGATCCACTCTATACATACATAAAACATGTACTTTAATAACTTAACTTAAATAGATTAAAACCCAGTGATAGTTTATAAAATAACAAGTTCACAATACCGAAGGGACTACAAATTGTCCCTCCATCATCATCTATATGCCCTTCGGTATTATGAACTAGTTGTGTCACAAAATGTCAATGAATTGTAATCTATTTTGGCCTAATATGTGCTAATAGTATAGGATAAATCTAATGTTGGAATTACCCTAGGCCAAATAAAAAAAGGTGTGTTTCCAGTAACCTGACCGACCCTAGCAAAGCAGGGGCAAAAAAACTTTTTTGTGTGTGATTTTGATTTTTCATATTTTAAAGAAATTTTCTTTACTTTTTGAGGATTTTTCCTGTATCCTTTTTTTTGTTTTCTTCCCCTCTCTCATAGTTACCATTTTTTCATTATTTTACAATGAAATCAAACGATTTGATACATCCATTGATATGTGCCCTAACATTTCCTATATAAATGTAAACAAGAAAGGACCACGGATAGGAGTTGCCACTCTGCGACCGACATGTGATGTCACGGCCGACGTATGAAGTCACAAATTGCATCACAAGGTGACCGTAACGTCACTGACAAACCGAAAACATAATGAAGTTGCTACCGTGGCTGCGCTCCAGGCCGCTATGTGGCAAGCAACTCCAAAAAAGAAATT
Source organism: Acholoe squamosa (assembly GCA_949317995.1). Lineage (NCBI taxonomy): Eukaryota > Metazoa > Annelida > Polychaeta > Phyllodocida > Polynoidae > Acholoe > Acholoe squamosa. Next base: position 10,579,009 of record OX439050.1, on the reverse strand, counting down.
TAAAAAAAAAAGATCCGACCTACTGACCCTAGCACTTTGAGCTATGTTACTGGAAACACAGCTTATATTTTTCTTGGCCCTAGTATTGCTCATACATGCAGACCTCTACCCAGGACTATATTTCCACCCTATCTGTAGGCACCTCAGTATTATGAACTAGTTGTGTCATAAAATGTTATAAAATTGTAATCTATTTTGGCCTTGTATGTGCTATATATTATTAACGGTATCAACTCTGCAAAATCATCGAGTATTCAACACATCAGAGCAAATGTGGTGAAAAACGTGTTGTTACATATCCCACATATACTACTTCAAATAATTAATGGTTCAATCACTAATAGTGTCATACCGGAGATGTTCAAAATAGCTAATGTAATACCGTTGCCAAAGTCAGGCGATTTGCTGAATATCTCAAACTGGCGCCCAGTGAGTCAACTCAATATTGTCTCGAAACTAATTGAGAAATCAATCCACCGCCAGTTAATTAGGTATTTACTGGATAATGATTTTATATCTAAAAGACAGTTTGGCTTTGTTCCAGGTAGATCTACTAATGGTGCTATTTATATTTTGACTCAAGATCTATTTGAAGGATTTAACAGGGGGGAGTGCTCGGCTGTAGTCTTCCTAGATCTGAGAAAGGCTTTTGATACAGTCGACCACTCCCTCCTCCTAGGAAGACTTAGGAATTTGCATTTATCTGTACAGTGTGTATCCTGGTTTAATTCTTATCTTAAGGACAGAAAGCAATATGCTACTGCCAATGGGCGTGTATCTGCTGAAGAGGCTGTAACGTGTGGCGTCCCGCAAGGGTCCGTGTTAGGTCCGTTATTATTTATAATATATATTGATAGTATAGTATCGGTTATAAAATCCTGCAAATTCTGTTTGTACGCTGATGATCTCGCTATCTATGTCAATGATACCAACCCCAATCATGTACTAAGGAAATTACAGTCTGATCTGGATAGTATCAGTAAATGGTGTAAATTGTTCAAGCTTACTATCAATAATGAAAAAACAAAGTTGTTATGGTGTGCAAGTGGTTTACTTAATGCCAGACACAATTTGAGTATAATGAGTGCTGAACTGGATGGTAAGGGCCTTGAAGTGGTTGATGAATTCAATTACCTTGGTGTTATCATTGATCGTGGTCTTAATTTTCGGAGAAACAACGAAAAAATAATATCTAGTTTCCGCCACAAGATGTACCAATTAAGACAGTTATGGAAATTTGTCGATAATAAGCTGTGTCTGACTTTATACAAACAAATGGTTCTACCTGTGCTGGAACATGCAAGTGGTCCAAAATCCAGTGTTGGCCGCTTACAACTTATGCAGAATCATTGCCTACGGTTATGTCTTCGAATCTTTAATACTTGGGATATATCTATATACGATCTCCATGTTAGAACTTACATGAAAATGCTAAAGGTTAGACATGATAAGAACTTATTATCTATGATGTATGATGTTTCTTGTGATCCAAACTGTGTCAAACTCCCTGCCAGGAACTTGCGCGGCAATGTTAAAAAACAGTTAAAGGTATCCAGATCTAGGTGTTTGACGTATGATAAGTCACCACTGTACAGGGGATGTGTCCTTTGGGACAAATTGGATGCAAATACTCAGCAGATAGGCAGTAAGAAAGAATTCATGAACAAAATCTGAATGTATTTGGTGTATAACCGTCACTTGATAGACTACGCAATTATTTTTGAAAGATGTAATATACATGCTGCCTGCGGATAATCGACTTGTGCAAATCATGGTGATACATACAGCCCCTAAGAGGCTTTAGTTATGTCTTTAGTAATATCGTAATGATCTACACCCAAAATGATGCCTGCCTGATGTAACTTTGTACAACCTGATTGAGCGCTACACTATTTCTTTCCTGTTGCCGTGTTTTGGCCGATCTGAAAAACGTACATGTATGATTTCTGCCAATAAACTTGTTAAAACTCAAACTATGTGTATAGTATGAATCTAATAGTAGAATTAGCCTAGTATTGCTCATACTTGCAGAACACTACCCCGGAACTCATTTCTTTCCAGAACTTATTTAATGCTACACTGAAAGCACCAAGGTCGTCAGACTGACGATACCCAAAACTACAACCTTAGGTACTCAGATTGAGCACCCAGGATAGTCACCCTAATGGGTTTAGGTCAAGACACTCACCCAAGGTAGTCAAACTGATTACATAATGTTGTTAGAGTGACAACCTTGGTGCTGACTACCTTGGGTCCTCAATCTGACTACTAAGCTGTAGATTTGGGTATCGTCAACTTGAGCACCTAGAGTCCTCAGCGGTGAAGACATTCAGTTGAAGACTGAAGGCCTGATCATCAAACATGAGTGGTGCATACCTGCCACCTTGTGAGTATGTTACATATTGTCACCAGAATGCCATAGACTCATACTGGGGAGAGGTACACTGAGGGAATACACTACCTGTAAGGTGCTGCCCCCTGTCTATACCTCTCCTGATGGCTCTTGGTCCTCATTCTGACAAGTTTAAAGATCTGCAGGGTTTTCAGTGTACACCGGCATGCAGACTGGTCAGCACTTCATTGGTGCATCATGACAACCATTAGAAGCTCTTAGGGTTTAAGGGCCACATGACGCCTCCAAGCTGATGTACCTCTGTCATAATGATGCAACAATGCAGGGCTAGAGAGTCTGTCATATCTTGATGGTCTCTAAAATAATGCTATCAAGAATGCATGAGGGAAAGGGTCAAGACCTTGTATCAGTTTATAATGCAGATGTATAATTTATTCCAGCATATTGTACAGAATCTTAGTTATAGTTTTTAATGTGATGGTGACTCATGCTAGTCTGAGGTTACACGTGCAACACAGCGTGTACCTATGATGCCTACTGGGGTGACCCCTAGCATTGGTATGTGTAACTATGGGGAGTAATGGGTGTACAGGTAGTAGCCATGTACACTTAGTACAATGGTGTGTATAACGATAGAACTGTATGTAGGGTTATCAAATACATAAAGATAAAAGGTTTCAATATAACAAGTCTACTAACCAGCATTGGAATATATTGTGCAGGCCCTTTGAGATTGTATCAATCCCATAGGGTCTGTATGGTGTTTGAATGCAGCTCTGGTGACCAGATTCACCAGAGATGCATTCGTGCATCATGGTTCACAAACAGGGGACCGGGGCCCAGAAATGTGGGGGTAATAGTTTGGTGGAGATATGAATTTCTATCTTGGGGCAGCTCTGTGCACTTTGGAGTTTCATCTCTAAATTGCTAAATTCTAAGTGCATTTTGGCTTGTGTCAGAAAAAATTTAGGGACTGTACCTTGATTTTGCTGCATTTTAAGGGCAATCTGAGTCCAAATTTTCTCAGTTGTCTAAAAAGTTGGGGGGGAAGACATCCCAGCAAATTGTCGTGACTCCTCGTCAACCTGTGCAAAGTGGCTCTCACATGTCGCTAGATGGAACACGACGTCGCTATAGCACAAGATCACCAGGAATAGCAATGGTGGTGATCACATGGCCTCACCTCAGATGACGAGGATGGTGATCACTCATCCTTACCAGAGATGGCGACATGAGTGATCACTCATCCTCACCAGGGATGGTGACATGAGTGATCACTCACTTTGCTAGATGAGACGTACACCACATCATAACGCATGTTCACCAAGGATGGCAAGGATCGTGATCACTCACACTCACGGGGGATGGTCACTCGGGTGATCACTCACCTCGCTAGATGAAATGCGTACCTCATGATAGCACAGGTTCACCACAGATGGTGAGGATCTTGATCACCCACACTCACCAGGGATGGTGACGCGAGTGATCACTCACCTTGCTACATGAAACGCACACCAAGCCATAGCCCACGTTCACCATGGTTGGCGAGGATCGTGATGACTCACACTCACCAGGGATGGCAGGGCGGTTGATCACTCACATAGCTAGATGAAATGTGCACCACGTCATAGCGTAGGTTCACCATGGATGGCAAGAGTGGTGATCACTCAGACTCACCAGTGATGGCGATGCTGGTGATCACTCACCTTGTTAGATGAAAAGCTCATGATCATTGACATTGGTAATCATGCAGCCTCACATCTGCCAGATCAAAGTATGTTTTGCCAGAGAAGGTATTGCCATATGTATCTTCCCTCTAACACAGACAAGGTGTTCATGTAGATATTTCCCTATGTATTTTTCCTGTAACCAGAGAAACGGTGTTTATGGATAGTTGCTTTCATTTTAGAGATACCTCTATCTAAATTCAATTGATATTTTCTCTATATAATCTTGTTTGATTCAACTCTGAAGTATAACATGGAAATCAGTGTGAAACAAAGCACATTTGATATGTATGGGACTTATACTTCATGCCCGCACTTCCTAGATAGGCTACATGCTGAACAGTGGTGCTGTCTGAACAACATTGGCAATGGTGGTGATAAGCTGCCATTCTGAGTGAGAGTGAGTTACAGATTATTCAGTCCTCAGAGAGCATTGACTTGGAGTGACACAAATTCACACATTAAGTGAGACCAATGTTGGCAATGGTGGTGATAGGTCACCATTTTGTGTAAGAGTTGATGACAGTGGCACACACTCACACAGCGAGTGACATCCATGTCAGCGATGGTGGTGATAAGTCGCCACTTTGAGAGAAGATTAACTAAGAGTGACACAAACTAACGTAGTGAGTGAGAGCCATGTGGCAATGCAGGTGAAAAGTTGCCATTCTGAGTGAGAGTTGACTGACAGTGGCACATATTGACAGAGTGAGTGAGATCCATGTTGGCGATTGTGGTGATAAGCTGCCATTCTGAGTGAGAGTTGACTGGAAGTGGCGCATACTCACGCAGGGAGTGAGATACATATTAGTGATGTTGGTGATAAGTTACCATTCTGAGTGAGAACTGACTGGGAGTGGCACATAATCACACAGTGAGTCAGAACCATGTTGGCGATGGTTGTGATAAGCCGCCATTCTGAGTGAGAGTTGACAGGCAGTGGCACATACTCATGCAGCGAGTTAGATCCATGTTGGCGATGGTGGTGATAAGACACCATGCTTTCTGAAGGATGACAAGGGGTGAGTGAGATCATGTTGGCAACTGTTGTGAAAAATCGCCATGCCATGTGAGACTGACACACAGTGGCGAAAGATGACGCAGTGAGTTATCAGTCAAAAAGGAGTCACCATTGATGACCAATCATGGGGACAATTTGCTGGGATTTTTTGCCCTCCCCCAACTTCGAAGTTGAGGGGGCCCTGTTCCACCGCCTATGCTGGCAAAGGGCATGGTATCTGATGGGCAGTTATACACAGTGCAGTGCTTAAAGGTCACCATACCCCACCTGCGTGCTCCCATACACCACCCAGTCTTACTACCTCCTGTTCCCATCCCTCACTGCCACAGTGCAGACACACAGACAGGCAGACTGGTACCCCTGTCAGGTATTGCAGAACGTTGCTGGTTGGTAGACTCAATGTCTCACTACACGGCTCATGCCCCCACCTGGTACCCCTCCCTTACCTATCTACTTCTACTGTAAATCCTCCGATGTATGACGCCCCTCACGTATAAAATACACCCTGACTTTGGCTAGATACTAGCGGGCACAGCCAAATTTTGCTCATCTTAGTACTCTTTTATCGTGTAATTCTTAGCCACATATAAGACGCACCCTGAGTTGGGATTAATCATATAGGATGCACATTTTGCAATTCTAGTGTGTTTAAGCCGCGTCTTATACATGAGGATTTGAAGTACTTCTACCACCACAACTACCGTGATTTAAACTCAGCAGACCCCCATATTTTCTACAATTGCAGTCAATACGAAAACTCGTTGGACATCAGCTTTGGATAAGAGAATCGCTGCTGGGCTAGCGGACATTGCCAGACTGCCAGAATGTTTGGCTGTAATCCTGTGACCTCGAGCTACATTACGGTTTTCAATGATAAATTGAGGTATTCAGTCCTGGTATTCAGTCCTGCCAAAATCATTCCGGGCCTGCAGAACAATAAAATCCGCAGGACTAGTTTTAAGATTTTTTTTTATTTTCTTAAAACTGTTAGTTTTCTCCACCAGGTAAGATTAATTTTCTTACTTTCTTAAATCTGTGTTTGAATGGAGTTGATGCACTCCTGCATGTGGGTATCTCCACAGGACGGCTTTGATGCATCCTGATGACCAATAGCATGATGCATTTAGGCACTATTTGGTCTGCAAAGGGTTAAACAGTTCAAAGACTTAACCCTTTAGGGAGCCGCTGATGCATCAATTTATTGGAACATCATGCCGACCCGGCGGGAGTTTGTGTATCGATCCATCAGGGTCGGCATGATGCATGACTGTCGCCATGGTGAATTTATCGCCAGGGCTGCATTAATGCATCATGACGACCAAGGGGCATGATGCATTAATGCATTAGTGGCACTTATAGGGTTAATGCATTATTCGGTCATTGAAGAGTTAAACAGTATATAGAGGGTTAAATGTTAACACAGACCCATATAGCAAGTCTCATCAGATCCAGGTGTAAAAATGCCCGTCTCCAATCGGCCTTGACCTTTACGTGAGTGCTAATGGCAGACCCTGTACACATTGCCCGCAACACCCTGCGGTAACTTGTCATTTAACCCTTTAAGGGGCACGTGATATATCTAGGGTCAGGCCCAACTCTAAAAATATAACTGTTATATTTACCAGGGGATCCTCGTAAAACTGAACAGTGACCCACTGCATGTGACCACTGTAATTGTGTAGTTTCTACAGTTTACAGTTTTCTGGCAGCTTTGGGACAAGGATTTCACCATTATTTTGAATTTTACCCTTTGTATGGGGTCCTCATAGGTTCCATATTTCTTTTTACTAAATACTTACATTCTGATGTCAATTTGAAAAAAAAGGTATAATCATAGAGTACATTTTCATTGATCAATCTGCTTCGAAGCCTAGGGGGAGATAGCTCCCCAAGAGTTGGATTAATGGATATGTAGACCTTAAAGGTCATCTCTCTATTAATTTTATGCTTTATAAGCATTAAATAGCTAAAAATGAAATAGAAATAGGGGAATTATCCCCAAGCGCATTAATAGACAGAACTAAATGACCGTGGCGTACATTGTGGTTGTTCCACCCTGACGGGGGCTGTCTCCGCCAAGGGTTTCGCCTCGGGGGAGACAGCCCCCCGAGGGGTAGATGAACACAAAGTATGCCATGGGAGTCTAGTTCTCTATTTATTTCATGTTATTATCACCCTATATATGAAAAGGCATCAGTTCATCGCTGGTCCCCGTCCCATTAAAATAAGCTTGACTGCTTGCCAGGAACAGATAAACCAAAAGAGGCTACATAAAAGTATGTACTTTTTTTAAAGTTAACTCGAATGTTCTCCAAGACTACAAGGATTTAATTATTTTGAGGTATCCTTATACAATAAGACTTTTCTTCACCAAACTAATTGTGGGATCATATAAACAAATGGCACTAAACACAATAATTCTCTGGCCTCAAGATCGTCATAGCTAGTTTTTTTCTGCAATGTCTGCTATCTTGAATCTTGAATTCAAAGAGATCAGCAACTTTCCCAATCTTATTTATGGGGATAGCTGCTCGTCGATTAGAGATCTTGATCTTACTCATAATTTGATAGGTTATTTGATGAGTACTTCCAGAGAAAAGTACAAAGAAACAGGCCTCCGAGAGGATCTGCTTGGAGAATTGATTTGTTTAATGTTTGCTATTTTATGCATTGTTGCCATGTTCCGCATTGCTAACTGACGCTCTTCTCATGTAACACACTAGGGGGCAGCAGCGGTCTGTGGGTGGAGAGATTGCAGAAGGGGGCCTAGATTTAAGAGTTTGCCCCCACTAACTACACTGAAAACCTGAGAGGCCCGAAACTAGTCAGTGCACCCCATTAGTCTGTGCATATTACTAACAGTATCACCACCTACTGCCTCCTAGTGAGTAATACACATTGCACCCCACATCTTCAGACGCAATGACCCCATAACGACAGACATAACACCCCACATGCACAGACGTAATAACCCCATAGCGACAGACATTGTACCCCACATCTTCAGACACAATAACCCCACAACGACAGACGTTGCACCCCACATATTCAAACACAGTACCCCATAACAACAGATGATTGCACCCCATGTATTCATTAACTAAGACAGTTAATTCCAATTTGAAAATTGCCTGATAGCCCTTGCGATAAGCTTTGGTTTGCACCCGGTCCCATGTCTCTAAGTGCAACGGTTCACGCGTTAGAGCAAAAACAAACAATTCTTTGACGGGCCCCATCACGCAGCGGAGGCACTTTATCCCAAATAGTCCTACAGTGAGCAGATGAAGCCTGCATCATGTAGGTGCAAGAGTTAATGCCCACTGAGCCATGATCCAGTCTCCACCCCCAAGAGCACAGCCAGAAACTGATATTTTGAATAGGGACTCTTTTACTAAAACCTTCAAAACTAAATATCTCAGCAACCGCTGGTCCGATCGACTTGATCTTAGGTGCGTTTCGAAGCCCATGAAAGCTACTTTCTTGTTTTGCCATTCAATGAAATATATTCCTGAATAACAATATGACCCCACTGTATTCAGACATTTTAACCCCATAATGTACATATGTACATGTATGAAATGTGCACCCCACAATGATCGATTGTACCCATTACCCAACCCCACAGTGCCCAGACCAAATCTTTCCCCACAACATAACTCTCGTCTGTCGGGCTGTGTGGCTGTGTGTCTGCGTGTCTGTCAGCCTGTCTGGCTGCGTGTCTGTCAGCCTGTCTGTCTGTCTGTCTCTGTCTGTCTCTCTCTGTCTATGTCTCTCTGTCTGTCTGTATGTCTCTCTCTCCCCCCTCTCTCCTCAATATGTGAACATGCAAAAGGATATGGGACCCCAAATAGGTTGGGGGGTGGCTGTGGCGGTGACAGACCCTCATCAGGGCATCCCTTCCCTCCCTTGCCCGATAAGATAAAAGAAAGAAAAGAGAATAACAACCTCAAACCTAGCATTCAATCTAAAGAGACAATGTGTGAGTGAGTAATAGATGTTTAACAGCATTTCAAAAGCTAAGGTCATATTCATGGTGAGAACTACATTACGCAATATCACAGAGGAATGTGTATGTGCCTGCACAATTGTGCACCACACACATCCGAAGGGATAGGAAAGAGGAGATATAAACTCTTTTTAAGTGGGCTAGGGAATCCCAAGGAGACAATGATATATTGTATTTGCCACATTTCAGCGTGACTAGTCCCATGCTGGAAATTAGTGTCCATTGATCCACGACTTCACATCTGTCCTTTCAATCAGCCGAACCCTTAACCCTTTCAGAGGCCGCTGATGCATTAATGCATCATGCTCATTGGTTATCATGATGCATGAATGCAGCCCTGGTAAGCAACCTGCCGTGGCTACATGCATGCATCATGCCGACCCTACAGGGTTGATACAGTCCCAGAGGGTCATCATGATGCATCAATGAGGTGCTGGTGAGAAGACTGCCCACTAAGTTTCATTGGTGCATCATGACAACCAATGCATTTTCGCGGTCCTTCAAGGGTTAATGCGTGACTTATTGGACCCTAACTCATAGTACTCTAGGGGCAGCATGGTGCCTCCTGGGCCATTTTTCCAACCCCCCCCCCCCTCCACCCGACAGCTGCAGGAGGAACAGACAGACTTGGCGCAGTGCCAGGACCACCCTCCTACACACCTGGAGGAATAGACGTGCCAAGGTCTCTCTCACTATTCATTGTTTAGAGAAATACACAGAGGTTCACGAGATTTGCTCCAAACTTTGTGTTTCTTCATGAGTTAGCCCTAAAGCAGGAGTCCATGAGGTTGAGCTATTCTATCAAGCTAAAACAAACACCTCCCAAATCACTTTTTGACAATGGTTCATATGGTTATGTCATAGCGGGGAATGGGATTTCCGGAGAATGGGAACAGTTTCTTCATGCCCCTGTCAGGAATGAGTGTTCTCATACTCATCTATAGTAAGGCTCGTTCCAAATATGACATAATAGACCTATACATCGAGACCGTCTGTTGTTCTATGTGGCACAAATGAAAAGTTATTTTCACACAGATTCTTTGTACATTTGCGTACCACCATACTGCGACCTGGGACTTCTATACACTTGTTCACTGGTATACCACAACAGTGGTTCACTGTTCAATTTTACGAGGATCCCTGATGGATTCAACAGTTATTTTTTAAAGTCTAAGAAATAATTGTTGAATCTACCAGACATCCTTATAAAACTGAACAGTGAACCACCCTAATTGTACTGCAGTGAGGCAGTGTAGTCCCACATTTCTGTACTGGTACAGTAGGCATTAAGCACTGTGTTACAAGGAATCCTTGTTCCAGAAATTCATCCATGTTTTAACAATGTAGGGCACTCATTAAGTGCCCTTGCACCTGTACAAGATTGATTCCAATACCCCCCTTACCCCTGTTGCTTTTTGTAGGGCCCTGCAACTTCAGCAACTCTTGGAGGATCAATAGGATACATCAACAAAGTACTAAATAGGGTGTATAAGTCACCCTGTTGCAACGGGGAAAAAAGCAAACATGAATAGCCTCGAAATATGACAGGAAGCTTTGGTGTGCTACAATAAGGTGGATGGCACCCATTGGATGAAAGTAGCTAAATTGTCACCAAAATTTCGGTACAAGATAAATTCTTGTATAACTTTACCAGGATATTGCCATTAATCTTTTGCATCCTGGAAATGTATTGTGACCACATGGTCCCAGACAATTTTGTATTCTTTTTCAATTTTGAAATAAAAAAAAAACTTATCCAATTAAAAGGCATGCAGAATGCATGTTGAGTACCGCCTTTAGACCCCTCACCAGAAGCCAGCCCCATGGCCTAACCACTGAGAAGTATATATGCGCAGACAGATGTGCAGAAGACGTAAATGACATGGGCGCCATCCACCTTATTAAGTGTGCGGTGGTTTGAAAATTGCCAATTTGAACCTGTACAATAAACGATAGGCCCAATGCTGAGAAAGGGACATGAGCTTTGTGTTACATTGAATGTTTTTAGGTAAACTATGCCCAATCCTTCCCCAACCCCCAGTCTCTAGAATATTGTAATTTTTATTTTCCGTGAGTAAGGTACAAGTCTAGTGTAGATATATGGCTGCGTTGTGAGTTAAGGAGTTTCTATGGTTACTGGAGCATGACAACGTGCTCAACATGGAGAACCAATGGTCGGTCTCACCTTGCTGATCACAGGCCGCCCAGAAACATGCCTAGACACCCAACAGGCTGCAGGAAGGCAGACGACATTTCTACCCGCCAGGCATTTCTACAACCTAATCTAGATTCCTTGGAAAGGAATTCACTGAAAGGTCTCAGAAACCATTATTCATTCTAGAGTGCCAGATTTCTTTGGGACGTATAATTGGCATTTTCCACACTTTTGCATGCTTATGCAGCCATAGAATATAAAGTTTTGGATCAATACCTTGAGGGGTTCCAGATCATCCAATATAGCCTCTTCCATTGATATATTATTTAAGTTGATGTTTCAAAAGTGTTTGCAGTGTTGTAGAGGATTTAAGTATTTTTTCATGAAACATTTAGTGGAAAATGACACTCAAATGTCCATCCGAAGAAGTAAAATTAAAACCCACCATATAATAAACTAAGACAGGTGATACATTATCCTTACACTACTAAAAATTGAGGGGCACCAGAGTGGTTAAGTTGGTGCAAAAAAATATTTTGCTCTAGCCTGAAGTCTTCCCTCTACAATTCGTGGACACTTTTTTACTGTCAGATGGACATTTGCACTTTTACTGTTGGAAGGACAGTTTTTTCTAAATCTTCAATGAATGAATTAAATGCATCTTATGTTTCAAATCAAGTATAGTCATCCCTTGAACAATTTTATATAGCATTTGTACCAGTATTCTCCCCATAAGTGCATTGTACACACTCTAATGAGCTAAAAAGTGTCCATCCGACAGTTAAAATCCTAATTTTAGGGTCAGTTTGAGCCAATGGTGTGGCAAGTTTGTGGTTGATGGGACTACAGTGACTTGTTTTCCCTAAAGTAGTCATGCTGAAGTTAATGAAGATTGATTGTAATGAGATTTCGACCATTCTGCAGAGTGCTAGAGAGAAAAGAGTGTTTGTGATGGAAATTTTCAATTTTTCACAAAGTGACTTATGTTTACTCATCAGCTCATATCTCAAAAAGTTCTTTTATGACACTTTTAATTTTTGATATCATTAAACTAACATACTGTACTAGGTGGTAAACCAAATTAGAACTTTCTATGGTGTATGTATGTGTGATAAACATATATCACTAATTAAAGCTGTCATATGGACACAAAAATTGGTGATTTTCCATCACATAGCTATAAAAATGGAACTGGTAGGGATAACTGTTTACGTCTAGTGGTTCCATGAAGCCAAGATATTGTTCTCTGAGTTTCATCTTTTTTGCCTCCTCAGGGGCAATTGTACGTCCCCTGAAAATCTGGCCCATGAATCTAAAGATCAAGTTATCCCATCGGGCTATGTTTGTATCTGGAAATGCTTCAATTTCTTAAAGGTTTATACTCGAATTATCCTGAATTCAGTTTTATTCTTCCAATTCCTCCAGCAAAGCTGACACAATGTTTCAGCCTATTCTCATGCTCATTTTCAATTTATTATTACTTCTCGTTGTAGATCATGACAACCAGAGACTTTTTTTTAAAACAATTGGCCATTTATGGGTGGTGTAGTTCGTATCCACTAGCAAAAGATTCTCTGACTCCAAAGACAGGCATGAAATCTCCCCCCACCCGCTCCATGTTGTTAAGAAAAGAAAAAAAGAAAACTTTCTTAATATATAATGCAGTCCTAAAAGGTGTGTAGACTGGCTGTCTTCTGGCTGAGAGCTTACTAAACCTTCTCATTTCCAGCGCCTTAAGTCTCCTTAAGTATTGCCCAGGGACTGTTAAAAATTGAACATCGTCTACTACAGAGAAAAACCTTATTATGTCTGACACTAACCCTTTAAGGACAGATTGCGCATCAATAGATCGTTTGTATTGGTTATAATGACACATGAGCAGAGTTCTTGTGAGTTACCAGGGCCACATTCAAGCATTCTGCCGACCATAGAGGGGTTGATACACTGTCAGAGAGTTGTTAAATGTCGTCTGGTGGTACAGAAAGGTGCCTTATGGCTGCTGTTAAATGTCGTCTGGTGGTACAGAAAGGTGCCTTATGGCTGCTGTTAAATGTCGTCTGGTGGTACAGAAAGGTGCCTTATGGCTGCAGTTAAATGTTGTCTGGTACAGAAACCTACCTTATGGCTGCTGTTAAATGTCATCTGGTACAGAAAGGTGCCTTATGGCTGCTGTTAAATGTCGTCTGGTGGTACAGAAAGGTGCCTTATGGCTGCAGTTAAATGTCGTCTGGTACAGAAACCTACCTTATGGCTGCTGTTAAATGTCATCTGGTACAGAAAGGTGCCTTATGGCTGCTGTTAAATGTCGTCTGGTGGTACAGAAAGGTGCCTTATGGCTGCAGTTAAATGTCGTCTGGTACAGAAACCTACCATATGGCTGCTGTTAGATGTCATCTGGTACAGAAAGGTGCCTTATGGCTACTATTAAATGTTGTTTGGTGGAACAGAAAGGTACCTTATGGCTACTGTAAGTTCTACTGCAGATATTCTATCAAGTACTCAATAGGTTTCAAATATGCAACCGTCTCCAATAAACTTCATATTTATTTGAGACAAACAAAATATGTAAAAAAGCCCTAATAAGTGATATTGAAATTCATATAACCATCAATTTGTTTAGATAGCCCAGCCCTCTAGGTGCAAACCAGAAGGTAGTAGAACTCATATGATCTAGATGCAGAATAGACGCTAAAAAGTGAATTGATGCATAGAGCTTAATCATGTTTAATCATCCATCTGCTTCTTACAGGGCTAGATGACAACAGACCAATTATTCTCCACTAAAACACCCAGCTTTGCCAATTGGCAGCATGGTGGAGTTTATTAATGATGTTTGGACAGTAACTGACTATTTTCACTGTTTGGAGAATGATCATAATTCACCATAGGTGAAGGGCGTACTGGTTAACGATGTGGAAGAGGTTTTTTATTCGGTTCATTTGGATTTGCATGAATATGAGGTAATCAGAGAAGCAATTATTGCTCAGCTAATAGAGGAGTTCAGTTGAATTGGCAGGGGGCCATTTTCAATAAATATGAATGTCCTTATTTGCAACCCGGACGTCCCTATTTACAAAACTGGGTGTCTGCATTTGAGATTGAGCATCCATATTTTGAATACCGAAGCTTTATAGGGCAAGTGTGGTTAAAATACAGACATGAAATTGAAGTATGGACTTTCGTATTTGCAAATAGGGATGCCTTTGTTTATTAAATAAACGCAGTGAAAAGGCCTCCAGGTGATACTACCAGTATACCGAGGTAGCGGATTGTCCCATGGGCGCAGCCATTGCTGAAGCTGATTACCAGCAGTTACCACTGATAACAGCTATCAGATGGGTACCAACTATCCCCCAGGAGGACCGCAGTTAAGGATCAGAATCATTTCATTGGCTGATAATCAAACCAGCTAAGTTGGTACAGTCATATTAGTGTACCCACAGGATACGGAAATCTGACACAGGATGGATGTCCATATCAGTAGAACCCAGAAACAGGTAAAGATTTCTCTCCTATACATAGCTTTCTGATGAAGGGTCTCAATGTCCTGTAGGATAACATAGTAGCGATAGCGCTGCAGCTGAGTAGCTCTGGACCGGTGCTTATCATTAACTATCTACGCTCGGAACAGACTTAGAGGAGGCAGGCTTGGGTAATAAAGTTTATTATTTAATAGTGATAAACTTTGAAGGTTGTATTTAGTAGTGACAACCATGAAGAATGAAACATAAATAATAATAATAATAATAATAATAATAATAATAATAAAATACCGTAATAATATGTATGATAGAGTAAAATAACAATTGATTGGATAATATTTGGTTTAAAGAACAATTTGTGATTTTGTGGAGTGAAGAATGGAATGATGAAAGATAAAAATTTTATATAAAGGTGTGGGTGGGTGGGAAACGATGTGTGTGGGTGAGAGGTGAAGCGACGAATGAGGAAGAGGTGAGTGAGAGGTGAGGTGAGGTTATGGTGGAGAGTGAGGGTGAAGATGTATGGAGAGTGAAGGGCTGGGCCGAGCGGGATGTTTGAATTAACACTCGCGGTAGTTAATGATATTTCATTACCCCAAAACGGGGCAATGACCTAACCATTAACTATCTACGCTCGGAACAGACTTAGAGGAGGCAGGCTTGGGTAATAAAGTTTATTATTTAATAGTGATAAACTTTGAAGGTTGTATTTAGTAGTGACAACCATGAAGAATGAAACATAAATAATAATAATAATAATAATAATAATAATAAAATACCGTAATAATATGTATGATAGAGTAAAATAACAATTGATTGGATAATATTTGGGCCAAACCTGCCAAGGAATTGTGAAGATGTGAGAAGAGGGATGGGTGGTGGGAAAGAAAGGTTTAAAATAATAATCGTAATGGTTTAATGAAAGTTCATTGGTAGATAGCATTGGAGATCATCTTTTGAATGTAGGACTGAGGGTGCCTGTAGATATAGTCTTTGTATGAATCTGATGTCCAATGTCCAAATACTTGAATGTCCTTGTCTCTGCAACCTGCCCGGTGTGCCTCACTAGCAGCGGCTTTCCTAAGGGAATGAAGGCTAAGTGGAGCCTTTTTCATGCCAAGAGTTTTTAATGTCTTCTGCCAGGTCCCGTTCATGTGTGAGTCTGGGAACATGAACATGGGGTCTCTGAGTGATCTTGTTGGAGTATCTGTTATGACTGCTTTGAGTGCTGTCACTGGGCAGTACGTGGGCGGCTGTATGGCATAGATGTGTATGCCCCTTATCTGGTCGTACTGTTGTAATGTTTTTCCAGACTTTATGCGTACCATGCCAAAGTCCGACAGGAGCCTTACATCTCCTCTTGTGAGGTGGTATATATAGCTGTAGGCTGCGACTGTTGGGGGAAGCACCTCTCCTTGGCGAAGTGCTGCATGGTATATGAGGAGTATCACTGCTTTGTGTATCCGGCCAAGTGGAGTGTCTTTGAGTGTGGCCAGGATGGACCTGAGGTAAGTCATTGGTACCGGTAGCTTTGGCTGTGGGATGAATGACTTGTCCCTTTTTACCGCGTCGAGGGCTGCCACTACTTTTGGGTGGAAGAAAGGCTTGAGATCCACTCCTATGTAGTGCATGTGGTGCCTGATGTGCGCCATTTTGTTGAGAACTGTCCTTGGGCACCTGGACGAGATTAGGGAGTATTCTATGTATGCGGTCATCTCCTGGTACGTGGGAAGCTCCGGGTTGAACCTCATACGGCATGCAAAGGCGAGGTATCCCTTCATAGTTGACTTGCAATTTTTGATGGTTCCCGGGGCCCTTGCTGTGTCTTGCCGGGAGAGTGCTCTTTGCTGCAGTGATCTGAAAACCGGATCTGCAAAAGATTGAAGGTTGGATCTGCCTTAGGAAGTAGTCACAGCCATGTATTATGTTCATGCCTTCAATATGGATTTTTGAAAGTACCCTATCTCTGTACTGAGAGCCCAAGTGGGCCCTACTAAGATCATCTGCAAAGTTATTATGGGCGCCAGGAATGTGATCATATGTAATGGTTATGTTGTACATGGCCTGCATCATCCAGGCCGCCCGGGCACAGTCCAACAGTATTTTGTCCTTCCCCCTCCCTGTCGAGAATACCTGAACTGCGGCTTCATTGTCACAATATACGTGTATATGTCCCCCTCTGTCCTTTGAACCCACAAACGTATGTAAAGCAATGACGACGTTTGCAGCTTCAAGGTGACATATATTAAGTACATGGTCGTCTCTATGTGATACTTGACCAGCGTAAGCCGAGGTGCCATTGGATCCCCCTAGCCCTGATGGGCAGGCGTCCACATGTATTGTCTGAGTGAAATGAAAAGGTTTAATGAGGCCAATGCCATTCCATTGTTCTGAGAACTCGGTAAACCAGCGTAGGTCTTTGCGTACTTCATGATTGAATTTTACATAGCAGCCCTTAGATGCCCTAAGAGCATCCAAGAGCCGACCTATAAATAGTCTGGCTGGGCCTATGCACTTTGCAATGTGCAGAAGTGCCCCGAGAAGACTCTGGAATTGTTTTCTCGAGACCGATCTGCGGTTTGCCAACCTGTGGACCTTGTCCTTTACCTGTGCAAGCTTGGTAGATGGTATAGAGAGTGTCATGTCGGTCGAGTTGATTACAATGCCCAGCCATGTGACCGCCGGAGATGGTTCTTGGGCCTTGTCCTTAGCCTCTGGCAGTCCAAGATGCTGGAGTAACTGCCGTGCATATTGAAAATGTTGGTGAGCGCTGTCTTGATCTGGGGAGACAATAATTAAATCGTCTAAATACATTCGACTATAAATGTTCTGTTTTGCTAACATGGTAACTATTGATTGAGCAACTCGTTGCATATGGCTGGCGCTTGCTCTGGCGCTAAAGGGGACTGACTTGTCTAAATAGAACTTGCCAGCCCATTTGAAGCACAATAAAGGCCAGTCCAACACATCAGAATTTAGATTTTTATAAGCTCTCGAAATGTCCAGACTAGAGAGAAAACAACCTGGGCCTTGTGCCATTATCTCCCGACTGACTGCCTCTACGGTCGGGAGGCTGTGAGTTTGAGTTTTGCCTGCAACCGTGTTCTTGAAAATGAATGCATTTACTGATTTTTCCCTCGGGAAGCTCATATCAGTGATTATTCTGCGTTCATCAGTATCCCGCTTTGGTCTAGTCATGAGTGGGGAAATGTGTACCCACTCATTGAATGGAGGCTGAATGAATGGCCCCTCTAAGCCATTGAGCGACATCTCTTTTTGAATGAACCCGTTGACATGTTTAGGATATTCTAGTGCGCTACTGTGATTTGGTGTGTCATGATTGTCAGAGGCTGGGCCTAAATAGCCTAGTGGAAAACCAAATGTGAGATAGTCCAACAACTCTGAGTGGTCTGGAGTGTCATCAAGTCTGTTTTTCCATTCCGTCAGGTTTAAGCCTGTGGGAAGTGGAATGCGGGCTCCGAGAGCATTTGGAATACCGGTAGCCCTGACCTTTTCATAAGTTTCAGCCATCGATGCATTAACATAAGTAGTGTTGACATGTGGCCAATATGATTGTCTATGGGCTTTGAATGCATCTGGGGTAATGTCAATTTCTTGATTGCGAACATCTTCAGCGCACATAGCTTTAATTGCTTCAAAGTCTATACTCACACATGTTGCTGTTGTGTCGACACGCTGCGCGTCAAGTTGCGGGTGCTGTGGCGGAGCGTGTAGGCTTTGTGAGGCGGGGACAGGCGGGCTGTGGTATCTATCAGTAGCCTGCCCGCGTTGTAGACTGTCCTCCAGTGTATATTTGAAGTCTTGTGGAAGTTTAGCGGTGTTAAACTCCAACCCACTAAGGTCAAAGCATGATTCCGGAAGGTTGGGGCCGCCATGTTTGGCCCGAGGGCCGACGGGAAGGGGAGACCCGGGCCGAATGACGTCATCGTCTCCAAGATGGCGGGGGTGTTGTTGTGTCGTGCGAGCGGCCATATTGTGACCGCTAATAGGGGTGACGTCACAGTGCACAAGATGGTGGCGGCCGTGCTTTGGTGTGGAGGCGGCCATGTTGCTGTGTGGTGAGGCCGTGGCGTTGTACACACCAAGATGGCGGCGCCCATGGTCGAGAGGCGTCGGGTCGGCCAAGGATTGATTGTGATATAAAAACCGACGATCTCGAGGATTTACAGAGTATATGTAACATGGGAACATATCCACAGTGTTATGCGGGGGGCCAGCAGTAATATTGGTGCTGTCTGCAGGCCCCTCTAGGCGTTTTTTGAAGGTGGAGGCTGGTTTTGGCGATCAGCATTATTACGCCATTGTGGATTGTTGTTGTTATGATTGGGCCTGTTAAACTGTGATCGACCGCCGTTCTGATGTCTGTATTTACGATCGCACCTGTTTGCTGGGTGAGTGCACAGCTTGTCGGCTTTGTCATGACAATATGAGCAGTAATGATACGTGCCTGCATGATGTGTCCTGTGAGAACAGCCCTGATTTGAATTGAACTGGTGGCAAAGTTGACTGTATGGGACTGACTGAGCTGACTGTTGTGACCCGGTAACTTGAGCACGCTGAGAGTAAGGAACGTTACGGTCTGTTTGGATAGGCGGGGCAAAGCAATACATGTACCGTGCCTGCTGGACTTTATGCCAGTCTGCCCATTCAAAATCATCCCTCTCTACACTGTCAAATACATGCTGTGACCAGGTAAGTACCCCTTTCCAGTCCCTCTGCTTAGCTTCTTTTGTAACATGTGATAGATGCTCCATCATGTGTTTATAGTTTTCAGGGGGGTATGCGTCAGTGCGTCTTATAAGAGTGGTAAGTGCGTCGATATATTCGAGGTCAGTCATGGTATATCTAACATCTAACTTCTGTTTCAGCGTAGTGCAGCCCGGGCGGTCCAGATACATGTATGGCTTAGCAATAAGGAGTTTTTGAAATGGATTATTCAGAAACAATGCCTTACCATCTGTGGCCTGCGGCTGGTAGGTCTCCTTGAGAATCTGCTGGGTTATGAAGTTAGACGCACCAGGGAATGACTGTAACTCCTTCATAGTGGGATACCTGACTGTATCGTCTGGCTTTAGATAGTTTTGTGTCGGGGGGCAGGCAGGATTGAGGTCTAACTGGCGTGCTGCGTGACCACGTCGTGGGGTACTGTGTGCCTGACTACGGTCCCTAGATAGGTTAGAGTCAATAATAAGGTCGAGTTTGTCATGTATAGTGTCGACCTTCTCTCTAATATTATTCATATCCTGCTCTAGGACTGAGACCCTGAGTGACGTGTTAGACCTATTGGAAGTGTCATTTGTAGTATGGATGGTAGTATCATGGCGAACCCGTGTTTTCTGCTTTTGTTGGTTTTTCTGAGCAGGAGGTTGAATAATAGGAATGTTTAATACGGGTTCTTCTTCTTGTTGGGGCCTTAGCTTATAGGGGTTTTTACCCAGTGGGCCTTGCTTGCTAGCTGATCTCTTCGGGGCTTTACCTCTCTTCACCGCCGGCGGCTTTGCAGGTGCCATGTTGTTGGCAGGAAAGAATATTATGTGGAATTTAATCCAGCTCAATCCTTATGGTATCACAGATAAGAGTTCATGAAATAAAAAGTTTTGTGTAAAAATTGAGTGATACTTATTAGTGAGCGGTGTATTTGTAGTGTATTCCAATGTAGTGCAGGAGAAAACGATGTGTGTGGGTGAGAGGTGAAGCGACGAATGAGGAAGAGGTGAGTGAGAGGTGAGGTGAGGTTATGGTGGAGAGTGAGGGTGAAGATGTATGGAGAGTGAAGGGCTGGGCCGAGCGGGATGTTTCAATTAACACTCGCGGTAGTTAATGATATTTCATTACCCCAAAACGGGGCAATGACCTAACAATTATGAAACACCTCCCTGTTTGGGAGGGCAGGGAGTAGGCCCTGGGAGTAGGGTTGCCTACTTCCCTGCAGGCTGTTGTCAATTTCACGCCCAGCTCTGTTACCAAGGTGACAGGCACTTCTTTCTCACCTGCCACTCATCAGAGGGCGCCACCAGGCTCCACATCCAGGAACATCTCACTGCCAGCCGCAGCCTCGTCTTCATACAATGCCCCGGGGTAAGGGAAGAAGGGTCTACACTGGGACCAGGTGGTGTACAATAACACCATTAGCTCCCGATTTACTGGCATGCAGGGCTCCTGTGGTAACATATTACCACTGGTACACATGGGTATAGGTGGTATATCAGCGCCTTCGGCGCTGGGATTATGGGTCTACACAATAAGATAACACCTGAAAAAACGTAAAACTGCCAGAATCAACAGAAAATCTTTTATGTTCCTGAGGCCGTAACACATGAGCGCGGACCTGGAAGTAAGCAGTCTGCCAGGACACTGACCTGACCTACATTCCCGCAGAACACCTGTGCAACCCCTGTGCTGCACACAGACTCTTAACAATGGTCAGGGTGCCAGTGTAGGTCAGAGAATATACTACAGGAGAATGACACTGGAGACACCTCCTCCAGTGTCTGCTGATGGTGCAGTAGGCCACGCCATCGGCCACTTGGCAAGCAGCATGCTTAGTATACATTCACAAAGGCGTGCTGCTTGCAGTAGGTTCTGCCTATGATACATGCCTCTGTTGTTATGACGTCACAGGGTCTGGAACAGTTGTAAACGTGTTGTATAACAATAACACCATTAGCTGCCGATTTACTGGTACACGGGTTCCTGGGGTAAGGTATTACCACTGGTAGATTGGACACAGGTTGTATACAATAATATCATATTAATTGCAGATCCAGATAGTAGGCCTATACAATAACACCATTAGCTGCCGATTTACTGGTACACGGGGCTCCTGTGATAAGGCAATTTCCACTGGTAACTGCTTTTATCCCGGGTCCCTGTAACTTACGTTTGATTAGTAGAATTAAATAATAAGCCGATGATGGCAGGTGCCTTGAGGCAGGTGTCGACATCAGTGACGCCCTACTTCAGGCATATTACAATCTGTCCATAGGCTGCCTTATCAACATACGCTGCAAAGAAACCTCATGTCTGAAAGCTGCCAGGACTTTGCTACATAAGCGGGAGATCCACCATCACAATAAAGCTGTGACTTTCCCTCATACATCTTTTGTCGCAATTGATCAGCTGCTGTGACTACGTCCTGTTATTCACCACTAGAGTTTGGGCCATTAGTTCTCTCTATAAAAATACCTCGAATATTAGATGTGTGACCAGTTATGACGGATCACTAATGCTGAAAATATTGATCAACATCAGTTAATGACCCAGGGAAATTCAACCCCAACAGAACTAAAAATGATAAAGATAAATCAGTCCAAACTTTTGAGTCGGCACCTCCGAGAGAATCTGCTTGGAGAATGATCCCGCTATCCTAATTTGTAGCCCAAAAACAGGTCACCAAGCAACGTCATATCACTAGGCAACATCACGTTACTAGGCAACGTCACTAGCATCGTGAAACTGGCCAGATTACATTGTGATAAGAGGGCACAGTTTGCTGTGATCAGTGAGATAAGCCCAAATATCACTGATGGTTTGCCCCACACACTAGTGGCGAAGCCACTAGTATATAACTAAAGAAGGTATCCTGGATCATCAAATTCAACCTCTCCCCATACCCTATAGAGAACTTGCAGCAATAAATTCAAGTGCACCAAGTAGCTATTTAGAATCACGCCATCTTCTTGTATTCAAATAATTAACTGAAAATTCACTAACTTTATATGACAATCAAAAGTCCTTGCCTAACTTTGTCTACGCTGTCCCCTGCAGGTATGGTACCCGCAGCCCATGCCTGATGATATTTTCCCCAGATTCTGGGGAGAAGTTCTCTTGAACTCCACTAGATGGAAGTCCAAACATCTGTATAGGAGAGTTGACCATTGGAGTGGTAGGGATGGTTGACTGGTAACTTCTTAGACATGGCCTGCCTGTGTGATGTCCTCAACATATAAGCAGGTCACCAGCCAAAACTTTGTCAACCACCTTCCAGGTCTTTTCTTATTATTATTTTATGATTGTAAAGATAAGATGACTGTATTTATTTGAAACATGGCGCTCAATGATGCAATGGATATTATGCACCTAACCAATAGTGTCCCTTAAAGGGTTACAGGTTTAAGACAAAACATTACAAAGTTGATAAAGTGGTTCTGTTTTCCAGGAAGATGAGGGGTAAATGTTATCAATCTCTTGTGGATAATATCTAGGTGGCTCTGTACAATGGTAAAGGACACCCGTTACTCCCCCCCCCAGTCCCGGGGGAGTTTGGAATTGTACAGTGCTGTATATTGGAGGCATTGCTGATGCACAAAGGGGCAGCAGCATAGGGTATCAAAGAACCTTGGCTCTATACCAGCTTTTCCCTTTTTATGTGTGCACTGAAAACCCTGCAAGTCTTTAAACTCGTCAGATTGAGGACCAAGAGCTATCAGAAGAGGTATATACAGGGGGCAGCACCTTACAGGTAGTGGATTCCCTCAGTATATCTCTGCCCAGTATGAGTCTATGGCATTCTGGTGACAATATGTAACATATATACTCACAAGGTGGCAGGTATGTGCCACTCATGTTTGATGATCAGGCCTTCAGTCTTCAAATGAATGTCTTCACCGCTGAGGACTCTAGGTGCTCAAGTTGACAATACAAGATCTACAGCTTTGGGTAGTCAGATTGAGGACCCAAGGTAGTTAGCACCAAGGTTGTCACTCTAACAACATTATGTAATCAGTTTGACTACCTTAGGTGAGTGTCTTGACCTAAACCCATTAGGTTGACTACCCTGGGTGCTCAATCTGAGTACCTAAGGTTGTAGTTTTGGGTATCGTCAGTCTGACGACCTTGGTGCTTTCAGTGTGACACATTGAGGATAACTGATATAATCCCATAAAATCTAAACTTTGTTGTGAAAGTCTATTAATATCAGTGCTCTAGACAGTTCTATTAGTCTTTTCAAGATAAATGTGCCATCCTTAAACTACAATTTGGTTCAAGCGCGGTTGTTTGGGTGGGGAACATGTAGGACTGCAAATTCTAAGATTAAGGTTAAAATGTGTTTTATGCTTTTGTAGCATAATATTTATTGTTGAAGGGCAAATGGACATGATAGGTAATGAACTTATAAATATTTAACCAAAATTCAGCGAAACACAACTTCATTAATGAAGAAGTCACCCCTTCTTGCTGCATTTTTCTACAAGCAAAATGGGCATTTCTGGGCTTGGTGAGATACATAGGCCAAAGGGCAGTTTCCTAAAACTGATCTTTTGTCAGTCACCAATGGACATGATTCATACTAATCCATTAGCAGCTTTTAAAGGGTTAAAAGACTATTTTGCCCTTAAAGGGTAAATCAACCCAACTCTACTAGACCCTACACTGTAGAATTCAACTGTTGAATCTACCAGGGATCCTGGTGGTTGCAGAACACCGATTGATGGGAGGTGGCAGCAGGAGACACTTTGTTGCTCCACACTGAAGGGTGTTGTACAATGATTATTGGTCTAAAATCTGACAGTAGGTAGGCAAACCAGACATCAAATTAATTCTTAGGATGTATATTAATCAATTTGAGTGTTGTTTAGGCTGATATTTGAGGGTAAGTTGAGGGGGTGGACTCTATTCAATTACAGAATTTATTACAATAATTCACTGCAAAACCCCCAAATCTGTGTTTGTCCGCACTCTATAACTGATAGCAGAAAAGTTAATCACATTGTACCACATCTCATGGCCTTAAATTAATGGGAAAATGTGTGCCTACAAGAAAATAACAGTGGCTAAGGCCATAAATTCGCACAAATATTTTATTTTCGCCCATATGCTATATAAGCCAACAGTGAAAAAATAGTTAGTGTCCTGCAGCCTTGTGAAACTGGACAGTGAACCACCATAATAATATAGCAGTGAACCAGTGTAGTTTTTACAAGAAGCCCCAGGTGGCAGTGTGTTTTTACAAGGAATCTCTGTGAGAATACAATGGACATCTGGCAACTTTTGGGTGAGGATTCTGTCGTTATTTTGAGAACATTTCTTTACAGTGCACTTGGTAGAGTAGTAGTAGTGGAACTCCGAGTGGGTGCAAACATTATCAATCTCAGCAGGATAATTTCTATGCAGGGCTACATCAGCAAAGGACCTCTGGTACCATCTGCGGGTCCTCTGGGGCTGGGACTGCATAAAGCCATCTGTATATACTGTGATCCCCCACATTGAGGGCACAGATTATACTTTATGATGGACCCAGAGTGTACACTATAGGATTGGACAAAGGTGTGCCTTATAGACGAGGACATCCTACAGCCTATAGAAAAGTACTAAACTGCTCAAAAACAAACCCTAGCTGTACATTGTAGCATTTCCATCAAATGTATTTTGCGACTTATTACACACTTCACCTTATACGCAAGGCATTATGGTAGCATAGTAAATGCTTAATGCAGTCCAGTAGGAGGCGAGGGAGGAGTGGGCGGGGATTAAAAAAGAGCTCTTCCCCCGCTCTTTGTCCAAAATCTGCCGGAAAACTAATGCTGCAAAAACCTGCTTCTTTCAGGGCATAGGGCCTAATGGACCCCTGCAACAGCTTTGTAAGAGTTCTTCTGACACCTAGTCCTACCCAGGCTCCCGTCACAACTAGGGAAGGGTCCTGATGGTACCTAGGTTCTACCCTGCCACAACTAGGTATGGGTGGTGCCTAGTCCTGTACAGACTCCTGCCACAACTATGTAAGGTTCCTGATGGTACCTAGTCCTACCCAGACTCCTGCCACAACTATGTAAGGTTCCTGATGGAACCTAGTCCTACCCAGACTCCTGCCATAACTAGGTAAGGGTCCTGATACTACCTAGTCCTACCCAGACTCCTGCAATAACTAGATAAGGGTCCTGATGGTACCTAGTCCTACCCAGACTTCTGTCATAAATAGGTAAGGGCCCACATGGTACCTAGTCCTACAAAGACTCCTGCCACAACTATGTAAGGTTCCTGATGGTACCTAGTCCTACCCAGACTCCTGCCATAACTAGGTAAGGGTCCTGATGGAACCTAGTCCTACCCAGACTCCTGCCATAACTAGGTAATGGTCCTGATACTACCTAGTCCTACCCAGACTCCTGCAATAACTAGATAAGGGTCCTGATGGTACCTAGTCCTACCCAGACTTCTGTCATAAATAGGTAAGGGCCCACATGGTACCTAGTCCTACAAAGACTCCTGCCACAACTATGTAAGGTTCCTGATGGAACCTAGTCCTACCCAGACTCCTGCCATAACTAGGTAAGGGTCCTGATACTACCTAGTCCTACCCAGACTCCTGCAATAACTAGATAAGGGTCCTGATGGCAAGCAGACACATCAGCACTTCACCAGTACATCATGCTAACCAATGGGGCTTGATGTACTCCTGCAGTACCAGTCATTAAATTTAAAAGGGTGAAACAGGGAGAAAATCAGTGTTATACATACCACGCGGGACATAGATGTCTCAGACAACTGTAATTGGCCTTACCTAGAAATAGCAAAAATGGAATATTTTGGGTACATTTATAGTGGTTTTAGTAATTCATTTCATTTAGAAATATGTTAATGGATCCATTATTCAAATGAAGACTATAAGAACTTTTTGGTTCATTCATATTCCATAGAGGATCAAATCCCTTTAGGGAACGTTCAACAATTACGTCATTGCTTACGGGGTGGTGGGATGGGTCTTTGGGTTCCTCTATATGTTCTATACAAAAAGATTGATAAGGGGGTGGGTGGGTCCTGAAAAATTCCTAAATACCGGTGACATAATTGTTGAACGTTCCCTTGGATCTGAACTGTTAAAAGGAGATATATTCAATACCGTCCAATTGATACATAGTGCAAATATGAGCAAGCAAGTAATTGAGGTTTAACGGCATTTCGACAGCTAAGGTCATATTCGTCATGAGAACTACATTACACAATTTCACAGAGGAATGTGTCAGTGTCCGTGCATATGTGCACCACACAAATTCTGAGGGGATAGGAAAGAGGAGAAATAGACCATTTTACATGGACTAGGGAGGCCCGAGTGCAAATACAAATGTGTGGCAAAGAATAAACCGAAATGTGAATATTTAGTATTTTTGCTGGAAATCCTTAAGTGCATCAAAGTAAGTGGCATAGATTAACATTCCTAATGAATCCAAATGCTTATCCTAACGGTCTTGCAGCCTCGTATTCAGTGGTACTGCCAGACCGCCGTAGAACTTTGTTTTATCTTTAATTGTTTTCTTTCCCTCTTTTTACAGAGTATACTGGTGAGTGCCCTTCTGTGAATCGCTGGTGATGTATTCATAGTACATACATCAGACCTTTCGGCTTTGACAACTTGGAGGAGCAAGCAAAGAAGGTTCCCCGCCCTCCCTTCCCACACTAGGCCTACTATTGATGCAGAGAAACAAGGAAAATGCATTTCCCAGTTAAAATAGTTTGTATCTGCATCACATATTTCAAAGGCTTCTTCACTATTCCTGTCGGGTGTATGGCTTCAACAAGATTCTGACCTTCAAATGACCTTCATGCCAGGCTGTCATTTACGGTTGTCATTTACGGCTGTCAGTCCCAGTTGACCTTCAAATGACCTTCTTTCCAGTGGTATTCCCAGGATAAGTCACAGCTGACCTCGACATTGGATTAGTATGTTGACCTTGTTGGATACATCAGCCAAAGACATTAAACGAAATGCTTTGTTTTAGATTTACATTCAAGCCTTTCACACAACGACTGTCTTCTTTGCATTATGGTTTATCCAAAGCCTAGGATCCCGAGCCATAAGATGATAAAAAAAATACAATCTGAACTATGATATATATATATATATATATATATATATATATATATATATATATATGTGTGTGTGTGTGTGTGTGTGTGTGTGTGTGTGTGTGTGTGTGTGTGTGTGTGTGCGACAATAGTAATGTAAAACCAAACCATAGACAAAGCATGGAATATTTCACCCATCTAATTCCCACGAATGATATCTTATTATTGTAGTATAGGCTATAGATAATAGAGGCGACTTGATGGAAGGACCACAAGACGTGGACACCAAAATAGAAACTTAGATGCACTCACATTTGTATATGTATTTTGCCTAGAAAACACTGTAAAGCTAGAAAGCTAAAGGAAGACAGTGATGGCACAGATACGACAGCCTATGCTAGACAAAAAAGTCTTATCTTATATCCAAAAGTGGAGGAAAAGGAATTATACAGAGAGAGCTATGGCAAGAGAGGAAAGGGACAAAACATCATATATTATTTCAGGCTGCAGATGACGAGGCTATGTGAGCAGGAGAAGTGTTACTAAATATAGACTAGTGTGTAGATGTGGGCTGCATATAGAGTGACCCCTGGTGGATGACAGTGTTAACCCTTTAAAGGCCGCTGACGCATTAGTGCATCATGTCCATTGGTCGTCATGATGTACCAATTAAGTGCTGGTGAGACTGCTCACCAGTACTGCATTGGAGTATCATGCTTACCATACGGGAGTGTGTGTAGATGAACCCTGTAGGGTCGGCATGATGCATGAATGCAGTCCTGGTGAGTAAGTCACCAGGGCTGCATTCATGCAGATCCATAGCCACCTTTAAAAGGGTTAAGCCCCCCCCCCTCCGTTCATTGCAATACAATAAATCACACCCCTTTCCCTTCCACTATCCACAAAATGGCAGTACAGCACATCCCATCCCATACCCTTTTAGAAATGTTCTTAAGTAGCCTGATCCAAGATGTCCCTTGAAATTCGAATCACAAGGAGAACCCATGTCTAACCATTCTTGCCTGCAATGACAGTGCTACAAACTATGCATTTTGCCTAGGGAGGGGGGAGGGGGCACTGACTCCTTGGGGGAGAGTAGCAACTGCCACCTTAACACCGATTTTATCTGTGATAGCTGGGGTTTGATTGCCATATATGTATGGGTAACAAGCTGAATATAAAGTGCACTCCCACTGCCCTTGTACAGCATGTTATGTGCCTATACATGGGTGCTCAACATTTTCAGGATGTCAGACCGTCACTTTTTAGGAAGGATGGAGCCTCATTCCGACACTTTTTATGTATATGCTAATGTACTGGCAACATTTGAAATTGTCACCGTGTGTCATTTTCTAAAACCCTTGCATCACGACCATCACTTTTTAAAACCTCTCTGTCACAAGCGGCACTTTTTACCCGTGTATAGGCACTGTTATGGGAGCTCTGGAAAAAGGCCTTAGTTTTTCACACTTTAGTGCCACAACAGTTTCCTGTATTGGTACACCCAGGTCTTAGCTTTATTTCCTAAATAAATTAAGCCCCTACTTTTTGCTGTTTCAGTCAGCTGTCTGCCCTCTGTTTCAGACTTACTGCCTGTCAAATGTCCACTGCTCCTGAAGGCCGGGCCACTGTCGTTATCCAAACCCCATCTTACTGCCCCCCCCCCCGGGTATTTTGTCACCTTGGGTGTGGATCCTTATCCTTCCCTGTATAGCCCATAATGGCAACCAAGGCAACCGGAAGCATCATGTGAACCTTAGAGAGTGGTCATTTGTTAGCAGCACAGGGTTGATGGATGTTCACCCATGAATGGTGGAAATCCTTTTCAGCCACTCCTCCTCTCAAGGGGGTCATAATTTACCCCCCCCCCATCCACAACTCCGCTAAAACCCCTTGCTGTTTAAAAAATCACTCCTCCCCTAAAGGTTATTAGCACAGCTTCATTCACATATGGTAAACACAGACTGATTCCCACGTGATAATGACCCACGTGGGGTGGGTTCTCACAGCAATAATTTTTTTTCATGTGGAGCAAGAATTAGCACACTGTATTGTCATAGCAGCCAGTGCTGATGATGAATTGTCTCTTTAAGTCTCTCAAACCCTCAGCTTATGGGCATCATTATGGCCTCAGTTCTTTTGTCCCTATTTTGTCTTTTCCCTTTCTGTTTCTTTTTCTTCTTCTTTGCAATAATACACTCATTTTGGCCATATGTAACTCTAGCCCTGTGAACACAAATCATGTGCCTCTGGCGTCGGAATCAGTGCCATAGCTATAGCATTGCAAATGAGATCAGTGCCCGATGCTAGAAGCACCTGATCTCAGCGAGCCTCATTTTCAGATAATGAGGTCATGACATCACAGGAATCAATGCTGGCTGGCTGGCGGCTGCAGTCGGCTGCCAGTGTGCAGTGATCGAGAGTGTCTGCATGGACATCCGATCCAGTCAGTCAATATCAAACAAGTTTTAACTTCCTGATCGGATCTGCGCCCCTCTCCCTAACTACCGACCAAGTCAGGCCCGTCTGCAGTTGCCTTTAGGGATGAATAGTGAACCAAATAATCATACTCCAAGCTCTAATAGATCCAGAAACAATTAAAGGGCTAATGATACTGTCCCTACGCCGTCAGTCAGTGTCTGACAGCCATCAGTTGGCCATGAATCGGTGGTTTTGTTTGTGTTTACGTCTCTGAGATCAGGTGCTTCTAGCATGAGGCACTTATCTCATTTGCAATACTATCACTATGGCACTGATCCCAACGCAAGAGGCGGGTGACAATGTGTTCAGACGGGACATAACTTGAAGTACATTAAAGGTGTCTGTGTTTCACCATAAATCACCTGTAACCTACGGGGCATATAAACACTGTCACATTGACAATGTATACGCAATTATGTTGGCATTGCAAATCAGATGTGGTGAGAAACTACAGCATCAGCTAAGCTAGAGGTCAGGAGAAACTACCAACAGTTGTAAATTTTTCATGATTGATTCATAAAGCACACTTAGGACATTTCACAGAGGTGTCTGCGAGAGCATCAGATTTACCAGTTTCTATAACCTTTGAAAATTTGTCAAACAGGACTGACAAGTTTAATTTTTAAAATTACACTACATTCAATTCTCACTCACATTCAGTAAACTTTCCTGAAAATTACTCAGCAAAATTTCACTGCATGAGCCTTGGGATTTAAGCAAATTTCCAATTGCTTAAAGTTTACATTTCAGCAACTCAATGCCACCTAAATCTGCTTAAATGGCAGATCTAGGTGGCATTTAGGCAACTTGTGGTAACATTTAGGTCATTTATAGTTGCTAAAACAACTGGTTTAAGCAATTCAAGCCTAGGTCAGACGTTTCTGAAACCTCCCTATCAGGCAGAGGTAGTGGGGCTCTAAACCTCTCGTTAATATGAAATGAGACAGAAACTTCTCAAAGTCATAAAACCATTGATAAGTTAGGGGGAATCAAAGTCTACTTTGAGTTTCTAAACTTGAGGAAATGTAGAAAATAATCGGTTAATTTACTAATAAAAATTACCTCTTTAAGAGGTAGCAAGTGGGAGCAAGGCCAAACACAGTGAGGGGCTTGTGACAGCTCTGAGGGGCTTGTGACTGGGCTTGTGGCACCCTCTAGTGATGTGCGGCCATATTAATGACGTAATACAGCCGTGACCATTGACCTGTGACCTAGATACGGTAATGAACATCCGAGGATCACCGACTGCCCCATTGAAAAGTTTAGGATTATATATTTCTTCAATTTCAATTGTTTTAGATGAAATATGAGAGTTGGGTTATGCCACTGGTATACACTCTCACTTTACATATTAATTATTCAGTAATCTTTCATAATAACCTTATTTTAGGGCTTAGTTTATAAAGAAAACAATGGCGGACATTTTTTAAGAAATTTGCTGTTGTTGCTAGGAATTCTGTACGAGATTATATATCATACAGGCCATATTTCTTTAGTAAACATTGAAACGTCAATTTGATTGTATCAGGAAGAAAATAGATGTGTAATTTATGATGAAAATAATTTTGCTTTAATGTGTAAGCTACAGGCCGAGTTAGCTGGCACTTTCCTTACTGTTTCACAGCCTAAAAAATTTGCTTCATCTGGTACCCCACGAGTACACTAGGCAAAAGCAGTCATTAATTTTGCAAAAGTAACCAGAGATCTACTAACCCATTTTTATATATAGGGTAAATAGAGAGATTTGTAAACCAGGGGTCAGGAGTTGGGGGCCTCAATTGGGTCCTTACCTTATAAGCTCTTATCTCCGATCTTCTTAAAACTGCTTCTATCTGACCCCTAACTAAATTTGAAATTTGCTTAAATCCCTAACTTCATGCAATATGTAATGGGAAACGTCCTGGTCCAAGGAGGTTTTCTGACTTATACTCCACCCCTTAGAGATTATGAGAGAATTTTATCGTATTTGCTTGTATTTTGGAGGGATATTACTAAATTTACATGTAAAAATATGTTTTGCAGCCTTACTTGGATTCGAACCCTCACTGGTAAAGATAATATATAGATACTTCAGATATACTTCAGCTGATTCCAAGTTGAGTACAGAGCACCGTGGCCTAATGGACATAGCGTCCGTCTCTGAAACAAAAGGTTGTGGGTTCAAGTCCCACCCTGCCCATGGAGGCTGTCTGCTTTTCCTGTAATAGAGCATTGGAAAAGATTATCCTTTAAATCATCTTTTAGAGTGACATTTCTCCGATTTCTGACTTATACTCCATCCCTAAGAGAATTTTATGGTATTTGCTTGTATTTTGGAGGGATATTTCTCAATTGGATTGCATTTGAATAATCGGTAGATGTTCTAACACATCCCATATCAGCTGAGGTTTCATGGTGTAATGGTTAGCACATGGAACTTGAGATCCTAGCACTCTTTGGTGCGTGGGATATGAATCCCATAGGGACTACCATTTTCTGAAGAATATGGTCAGCTGCTGAAAATTACCTGATTCATAAAACCTCCTGCTACGCTTGGCCTAGTTCACAAAACCTCCTCCCAGACCTGACCCAATTCACAAAATCTCCTGCCAGATGTGACCTAATTCATAAAACCTCCTGCTGGCCCAACTACTGTAGAATTTGGAAATAAACCTACAGTCGGAACAATGGGGTGCAGAGCCAGGTGGAGTATAAGTGTAAATAGCCTCCCTGAGATCCTCAAAGTGTTAGTACTGTAGGGGAAGTTGTGGGAGTTGTGCCGACGTTACCTTGTAACAAATGAGGGTTAGGGCCCACACTAGACTTGCTCAAGTCTCTCAATTTCAATGGAAGAGAATTGAAATAAAAATTTAAATGAATTAAAGTTTTAAACAGAAACATTAAGAAGACCTCTAGTGAATTGAGCCCAGCAGCCAGAGGAGGCGAGGAATGGGGGGTATAGTTCCGTTCGAAGTAGAGCTCAGGGACTGCAGCCAGTCTAGGCCCACACAGCTCCAAAACAGTAACATAGATTTAATACCCCTCACTATGTTTTATGTTTTCTAGAGTGTGCAGAAAAAGAAGATAGCTTAGCATGATGCCTGGGAGTATTCCCTTAGTGACTGCTAATGTTTACAAAGCT
This sequence comes from Acholoe squamosa, assembly GCA_949317995.1. Classification (NCBI taxonomy): domain Eukaryota; kingdom Metazoa; phylum Annelida; class Polychaeta; order Phyllodocida; family Polynoidae; genus Acholoe; species Acholoe squamosa. The sequence goes on along the minus strand of OX439050.1, from coordinate 10,545,859 downwards.
GCTCTAGGGTCTAACAGGATCTATGGCTTTCTGTGGGTATGGATAGTTTCTGCACAGTTCACAGGGTCTAAATGAAAAAAGGAATGAGGATGAACTTGTATAGAATCTGAAAACATGCCTCGAACAAATGCCTGGTTTTATTGTATGATGGCCAAGGGCAATAACCCCCCCCCCCCACCGAATTGTTATGACGGGTTCAGGGGCGCTGATGCATTTATGCATCATGCCCGCCCTATGGCATTAATACACTTGATCCCGGAGGTCGGCATGATGCTTCAATGAAGTGCTGGTGATCAAACTTCACTGGTGCATCATCATCACTTATGGGGCACAATGGGCAAGATGCACTCCAGTGGTCCTTGAAGGGTTAAAAAAGTTTCACTGGGTCTGATATGAGAAAAAGAGCCGGCGTTGATTTGATGGTTGGTGTTAGAAAGGCCATGTCATCAACACAGTATAGGGTGTTAGCTGTTTAGCATGAGAAAAACACTGAACTAGGGGACAAAATAAGAAAAGGTGTTTGAAAAAGATGAGAATGTAAAAATGGCGTTTGCTCTTGGCCATGGTGCAGTCGAGGTGCTGAGGGGTGGCACACTGAGGGGATGACAGAAGCTGGAACCAGGTAGCCTCTATAAGTGGCTCTCTGGGGACAGCCACTGATCACTCCATAGGGATTTATGGGGTGAAATAGTGGCTCACATTATAAGCAAAGGGGTTTCTGCAAATCCTTTGACTGCATTTGTTAGATCAAAGTATGATGAATGGGGCTCACACCAAATTACTAAGTATCGTCTCAATATTGGCAAATTGAGACTGAGATCACTCAATGGTGAAATATGGAGTAGCCATAGTAAAAGAATGTATCTAATTACACTCATTTCCCCTAATTATCAGCTACAGAAACTGCTTGGAGCTTGAAAGTTCACAATTCCAGTCAGGGTTTTGGGGACTTAAAGTAGGTGAACTAACATATAAAATCACTGCACTGAAAGCACCAAGGTCGTCAGACTGACGATACCCAAAACTACAACCTTAGGTACTCAGATTGAGCACCCAGGGTAGTCAACCTAATGGGTTTAGGTCAAGACACTCACCTAAGGTAGTCAAACTGATTACATAAGGTTAGAGTGACAACCTTGGTGCTAACTACCTTGGGTCCTCAATCTGACTACCCAAAGCTGTAGATTTGGGTATTGTCAACTTGAGCACCTAGAGTCCTCAGCGGTGAAGACATTCAGTTGAAGACTGAAGGCCTGATCATCAAACATGAGTGGCACATACCTGCCACCTTGCCATAGACTCATACTGGGGAGAGATATACTGAGGGAATTCACTACCTGTAAGGTGCTGCCCCCTGTCTATACCTCTTCTGATGGCTCTTGGTCCTCAATCTGGCGAGTTTAAAGATCTGCAGTGTTTTCAGTGTGATCAAATCTATAGCAATGTGCACACCTTTGATTTGGAAAAGACAAAAAACATAGGTCACGTGGTCCATTTGGCCACTAGAGGAAATTGAAGTTAAGTGGTCTTAACTATAGCCGTCTATGTAAAAGTTACTCACCAGGGCTGCATTAATGCATCATGACGACCAATGAACATGATGCATAAGCCGGGTTAAGCACTGCTGGTCTGGGACTGTGAAGCAAGCTGGGGAGCAGGGTATCTTTGTGAAAATAACGTAGACATTTTAGTCCCAAAGTTGCCACAGATCCGTTGTTACTTTGAAATAATTTTGACAATATTCTTTTTACAGTGTACCTTGCTGGGTTGGTTTGAAATGACCTTTACGTCAGAGATCTTGCACTGTAAAAAATAACTGTTGAATCTACCATGGATCCTTGTAAAACTGAACAGTGAACCACTGTAGTTGTACAACAGGGCACCACTGTAGTTTTTACAAGAAAGTCCAGGTGGCAGTGCGGTGGTACAAGGAATCTCTGTGAAACTAACTATATCTCTGTGTAAATAATGATGGATCTCTGGCAACTTTGGGACAAATTATTCGTTATTTTGACGAGATAGTTTTTTACAGTGTTTCTCTGCCGCCTTTGTGTAATTGGTCTTTCAGTTTCTTTCATGAAAAACCCCTTTGTGTTGTTTTGTTGTGATCCTCCTGTTTTAGCTGAAATTGGATCGGCCTTTGTGGTGTGCTGCGATCAGATTTCAAACAGACAAACAGCTCCCTTTTCATATGAATTGGTTTTTGGGTGAAGCCAGGGGCCTGGGGTGCAAATTGATGATCTCTGCTGTGCTGAAAGTGAGAGGCATTAAAACTTTAAGGGCCGCTGATGCATTAATGTATATCATGCCCTTTGGTCGTCAGGTGTATGAATGCAGCCCTGGCGAGTAACTCACCATGAGTAACTCACCATGGCTGCATTGATGCATCATGACAACCCTACGGGTTTGATACACAAACTCCCATTCCTGCATCAGCGGCAAGGGTGGCACAGGGCTTCAGAAATCAACTGAAGTCACTGAGGGGAAGAATCCTCTGAAACTTTGGAACAGAGTGTGCCATCATTGATAAATATATTCTTCTGTATGATCTGTAGGCAAAGATTTCTCATTTTTGTCAAAAAGGGAGTAGATATCACTGATACAATAGCCCTTTATGAAAACCATATTTTCCATTATATATACATCTATTGGTGTTGGACAAAAAGTTGAGAAACACAACCCCCTCGTGATGACAAACTGCTGGGCACTTTAGTGAAGAAAAAGGGTGGATCCCTTTTATATATTACCCTTGCCGCTGATGCAAGAATGCATCATGCACATTGGTCGTCATGATGCACCAATGAAGTGCTGGCGAAACTGCTCACCAACACTTCATTGACATAGAGCTACCGCAACTGATTATCCTCTTGGTAGTGGATAATCCTAGTACCAAAATGGCTGTTTGCCCCTTCTAGTGGTATATCCTACAATAATTATGCATGTCAAACCTGACATATTATCACATGTCAACACAACTTTGACATGGCTGTGACCCTTGTCAAATCACAAGTGACATGGCAATTCAAGGTATGTCAAATCATAGGAGGTGTAAGGCATGCTAAAGGTGTCATGGTGACATATGTGCACATGTCCCAATGACATGTGCTCTCCTCGTCAAATCTAACTTGACATGGCTATTCATGACATTTTGTCAGATACAGTTTTTTTCAGTGAACATGGCGTTCACAAAGGGTTAAGACCAAAGATATCAGATAGCACTAAGACAATCCATTTGTGTTGCTGAAGGTGCAGAGGTGACAAAGAGTCAATGGCACTAAGTGATAAAACATACTGCACTGCCCCCACCCCTTACTAACCAGGCACAGGCCTATTGTAAATACGTTAGTCATCCATCTTAGGGCACCGAGACAGTAAAAACAGAGATTGAGAAATTGTCATTCCTGCAAAGATATACTCTCCAAGACATGTATACCTGAACACACTCCCTGTTTAACATAATTCGGCTTTATCATATTGGCGTGTATAAATTTAAGCCTGGCCCTATCCCCAGGCCTTATCAAAGAAATTTTGTATGCGATTATGAAATAGAGAATCTGTTTTAAAACCTGTCATTACGGTAGTGGTAAAACAACCACTTGTGATGGTTGATGTACTGGTAGGGGGCACGGGTTCGGTGTTGGTTTATAAAATTCATATTTGTTGTTGTTGTAGTGTGAGTGTAATAGGATAGGGGTGAGCCCATGATTGTACTAAAACAAAAGTGCCTGTATATATATGCTTGGCTATAAGGAGCTCACTGAAGGGAAAAAAGGTTTCTGGTCCCACTCTAGCTTACGTGAATCCTCAGCTTGAGGCTGACTGACCAACAGACGAAGGATCGGCGATTTTTTGTGTATCTTGGTCAGAATTTCTCTTTTAACTGACAGTTTTCATGCTTTTTGACCTTCATACTGTTATAGACGAACAAAGGAATCGATTGGAGTGCTTTCTTTTGTACTACCTTGGGTGTTAATTAAATCACATCTTTATGCATTAAATTGAGTTCCATTGAAAGAGGTATACATGGTAACCAAAAAAGTTTGTCCTTTGTGAACATCCTGACACATTTTACATACGACTGACCCCAGCAACCCCAGACTAAATTGCACAAGCATGGCATTGCATACATGTATGATGTCACTGATTCCATCTCGTACAAAATTCATATGAGAGATGAGAAACATTGACGTCCTAATCTCTGATATCTTCTTGTTTGTCTGGGCAGGCCTTTTCATCACCCTAACCCTCTAAAGGCAGCATATTGAGGAAATGCATTATTAGCATTTCTGATCATGATGAATTCGTATTTTAATAGTTCTACATCTCTTCAGAATGGTACACTGGTCAGAAAGAGCTGGGGGAGCAGTGCATCAACGTCAGTAACTTAACGCCATGGTATAGGTGCATCTGATCTATGGTAAATGAGTAGGAACTAGTGGAAGCCCTGAGAGTATACCCCATGGCCGCATTCATGCACTATGATGAACAATTGGTTAATGCATGCAGACGCTTTGGGAAGATCCGCTCACGCAGGGTCGACATGATGCACAAATGAAGCGTTCGCACTGCCAAACTCCTCAGGATTTCATTGGTTCAGCACGATAACCAATGGGAATGACACACTGATGTATTAACGGTCCCTAAAGGTTTCAAACACAATTTGCCCCTTGAAGGTTCAATGATGCAGGAGTGCATCATGCCCATTGGTCGGCATGATGCACCAACGAAGTGCTGGTGAGACTGCCCGCCAGCACTTCATTGGAGCATCATGTTGACCCTCTGGGATCGAGTATATTGACCCCGTAGGGTCGGCCTGAGGCATGAATGCAGCCCTGGTGAGTTACTCACCATGGCTGCATTCATGCATCATGCCGACCAATAGGCATGATGCATTAATGCATCAGCAGCCCCTGAAGGATATAACCCAAAGCTGGATTGCCATCCTGACCCCAACCTTTCACCATAGACGGCTCCAGCTCTATCTCCCAGGAAATAGGATGAAAGCAGCGGAATAAAACAAGTATAGAAGCCATACTTTGTGATGTTAGATGGAAGACAGAATGGCAGCCGGTTTGTTTGTGTTCTGCGGTGGAAACCACTGAGATTTTGCTACTATTCTAGAAGAATGGAGGTAATCGGGTGTGAAATTAGAACCAATGAGGCGTGCAATTACATGGAGGCACAAGGCAAATACTGGCGGGGGACGCTTCTATTAAGAGGTAAGGGTCCTGATCAATTCCCAGCTACGGGTTACCTTTGGCAGTAGAGAGGTGATAATCTAAAGAGGGGTAGAGTTACAATCAATCTTGTTCTCTGATGAAGTGATGTGGCAGATATATTTCATCAGATTCTGTTTTCAGCAGAAACTATACAATACATGTAAGATAGTTAATATCTGATACAGCTTGTACACATAAGGATATAAAGGGCAGCTAGCATAGTCTGAGTGAACAGTAAGAAGTTTAAACTTGGTTGACGTTGTAATCCTATGCACGAGATCTTCATATTGCCTCAAACCCACCCCTCCATAATGACTTCATTGCCTTATCCGCCTGGAGTGACCCCAGGCACCGGATGTAAACATCCCAGGGATCAAAGCCTGCAAGTGCAACTGAAGTGTTGTTGGCGTTCTGTCGACAGTCAGTGTTTGATTTTTGCAAGATCTCTACAGATGGGGTAGATGTTTAAGTTCCTGGTTAGTTCAAATAGTAACTAAGTATGGGCTAACAGGCACCTCATGGCATGTATCGTAGGATATCGTAACGAGTGGCCTGCCATAGTGTTTCTACACGATCGGTACACACAGCTCGGCGCCCGGCAGCGGAGAGGTAAAGCATTGAATGCGTCTCGCGGTTATGTTTGTACACGATCGGTACACACACCTCGGCGCCCGGCTAGGCTTGGCTTGCTTGGAATGCGTCTCGCAGTTATGTTTGTGTATAAAATACACCTCCTCGCCCGGCAGCGGACAGCGACAGCGCACACGGCGAAAAAAGAAGCTTCTCGCGGTTATGTTTGTGTAGAATATACCTCCTCTCCCGCCAGCGGACAGCGACAGCGCACACGGCGAAAATGTCGCGTCGGGGACGGGATTCGATCCGCTGACCTCTCACGGCTGAGCGCAACGTGCTAACCGCTAGACCACCGCGTCTCCTCCATCAGCGGCCGTCTTGGCTTGGATTGATTTGAACGCGTCCTTTGGTTATGTATACACGATCGGTACACACGCCTCGGCGCCCGGCTAGGATTCCTTTGTTTGGTTTAGTTCTAGCCAACCACCTCTCCTCAGTCCCTGTGGCGCAGTGCATAGGGAGTTGGATTAGGGATCTGAGACTGCAGGTTCGAGCCCTACCCTGACCATGGAAATTTCATGGGTTTTAACATGTAAATATGACATGTTAGGAGTGCTGATATCCACCCCAAACCGTGCTGATATCCACGTCAAAGAGTGCTGATATCCACCTGGGATCTGCTCATAAGGGGTCGCACAATATGCAGGAATATCAGAACTGGGATATCCAGGAAAAGCACTGTGAGTCACAGAAATCGTGTAATAATCAATGCTACTACTAACGACACTGTAGACATCCCCAACGGGGAGGTCACGGTCTGTCGCCCCCGCCCTACCCCGTGCCCCACCTTCAGGTTGTAGTGGGGCTCTATACCTTTAGTAAGGTGGGTCCATTTTTTGATGTTTTTCTTTCCATTTTGCTCAGATACTGGTGCCAAGAGAGTGGGCCAAATCTGCATAAGATTCTTAACAGCATTGATGTTTGACAACCTGTGGATGGTAGTTTTATGGAGTGAAGGTTGTGGATCTCACAGGGTTCGGATGTACAGGCATTCACAGGTTCAAATAGATAGGGAATTTCAGTCAGATCGAGATGAGGGGTCACCACAGGGGGAGTGATAGACAGGGGTACACATAGAGAGTGATATTGTGACATACCCTCTGTGTAGTACATGAATACATTGTACAAAAACTGTGTCTATTAAGTAAGTTGTATAGAGGGGTTTCACAAAATTAGTACCTCACAAATCTTGTATGGCAGCCATGTTGAGGCAAAACTTTTGCCATAGACTTATCATTACAAGTTTCACCTGTTAGTGTGCTGAAACAACTAACCAATTTCTCAATCTCAATCTAGGATCAGTAATCACACATTATGCTCTAACATGGCCACTGTACATCATTTTGACATAGCAGACTCGCAGTAAATGCCTTCATGAAACCACTGTATATCATGTTTCACATACCAATGATACATGTACAAACTTTGCACCATTTAAATATGTTCTGGAATATTATTCTAATAGATTCTACATATAAGCTTATCAATTCTGAGGATGAATAGGTTTTGTTACACATGCATTGTTTATTCTACATATGTCCTATTTTTTTGTATATTTTCCTACTTTAGTCCTACTTTTTGAAAATTTTCAGTCCTACTTTTGTCCTACTTTTTCAAAGGGGTCTGCCGGACACCCTGACTGCCCTAATATATTTCAAAAGTCGGAAATATTTTTATGGCCTTTGATTCTATAATATAAAAACCTGCATATAAATTGTTCCTTGAGTTCAGGGTAATGCTATGAGCTGTGGCTTACGTCACGAGGCTTGCCCATTAAAATACATCCTATTTAAGATAAATCCATACTGGGTAACCCAGGGGCCACTAGTAGGGTGCCCCAATGCAGGTATCAAGAGGCTCTTATCTTTTCTTATCTCAGATGCGGGTGCTGGGTCGACCGGCGACCCTATCCTAGCTTTGCATTAGACTACACACTGTAGTTTTTCAATCACATTACCCCAGATTGGGGTTGACAGTGTCACAGAAGATTCTCTTGCTGAAGGTTATAATTGTATGAAAAAAGTCTATGGTAAATTCTGCCACAGTTATGCCACCTATGGCCAATATTAGAACCTCTTTGTAAAACCACATTGCTAAACATGAATAATGGTTTCTTAGGTTTGTTAATTGAGCAAAATGCATCTAGACTGGTTGCAAATAATGTTTATGAATATAAACATACTGCTTTCGACAAATATTAGGTCACAAAGAGGAATCCCCTAACTGATATCTTTAAATAACCAAAACAAGGGCTGGAGAAACAGTTCATTTCAATCTTTACAACTACTGCCCAAAAATTGCTTATCGTCATGCGACATGATGCACCGATGAAGTGCCGGCGAGACTGTTCATGAGTAGACCATCAGTGCATCATACCCGGCATGATGCACGACAACCAATGGGCATGATGCAATAATACATCAGCAGTCCCTAAAGGGATAAAGTGTTGGCAAGAGTAGATTGTCTCCTCTACTCTTACAGACAGAGATTTGGGTGTGGGTGTGAGAAGGTAATTAACACATCCACAGACCCCCATACCTCACCACTACCTGCCGATATCAGTCCTCACCACAGACACACCCCAACTGCGTCTGAGAGCATTTGGATTAGTTTGGAAATGTACGATGAACCTACAGCAAGCCTCATTCTACCATATTTTGCCATAATTCATTGGTGGCCAAAATAACCAATAACATAGTGGCCTATTTAAGCACTGGGTCTTTGAATGAGCGCCAGCTTTAAATTAGTGCAGGGTTGAAATTGAAGAATACAGTTTAGGTTCAGTCTTGAATAAGGGCCGGGGGTAGAGGCAGGTTGAAATCTATAAGTGCTGGAAGGCTTGAACAGGTACCCTTTATCGAGAAATCTTTCATGTACAAATATCTACAAATATGTTTTACTGTTATTGAACTAAAATCTATGAATACTAAAATGGCTATGGTATCAAAAGGAATACCTTGACTCTACACCATCAGGCCCCTTACCTAGTTGTGGCAGGAGTCTAGGTAGGACTAGGTACCATTGGGACACTAACCTATTTGTGATAGGAGTCTGGGTAGGACTAGGTACCATCTGGCCCCTTACCTAGTTTTGACAGCAGTGTGGGTGGGACCAGGCACTTTCCAAGATCCTTTACATAGCTGTGTGATGGGTAACATTTTACTAAGCACAAGATACAAAAAGAGTATGGGCTTAGCTAGATTCTATGTGAATAGGCAAGAAGTCTATCTTCAGCTGCGAGAAATGGGAGGCGTGGGAAATATAAAAAAGAAACAAGATTGGTCTATGGTAGTGATAAGGCCTTCATAAAGTCTGCAGCACTCAAAGCCCCCTCAGTACCCTTAGTGCCCTCAGTACTCTGTGTCCCCCCCTGTTCTTCCTCACAAAGGAATTGGTATAAAACCTACTTGTGTAAAAGGTGACGGTAGGAATAGTGGGTTGGGGGGAGGAGGGGTTGAATATATGACTAAATCTTCAGATCCTATAAATGGGAACAGTGCGCTCACTGCCCTACACTTCAACCGCCTCTGAAGGTGACGATCGGTACTTGGTTAATTCTCTCTCACAAAGAGACCAATAAGAGACCTTCTTATGGGAATATGATGGTAGGGGTAAAGGGTTGCAAGGGGGATAGTTTGTTATGGGATCCCTAGAAATTCTCCATTAGTCAGGTAGCTGGGGCCAGAAAGCAGCCTATAAACAATTTTTGCTAAACGTTCTGAGTAGAAGCAGGAAACAAGTTTCATGCATCACAGTGATGTGTGGCCCTTCAGAAAAAAACTGTCTCCGGACAGGCATCTTGCATGGGTGACGGGCATCTAGGATTTCAGGGTCGAAACCTGAAAAACAATCTTTTGATCAAAATATGTACTTTCTGTGCAGATATAACATTATTCTGCTATCTATATCCAACCAACTTATTTCTGGACTTGTTTGACCAATACATAATCATTTGACAAAATGGTGGCAGTCAAAATCTCAATTTATGCATTCATTTTCATCCAATCAAGGTCAAAGACACATGGAAAGGTCATATAAATAGTCTCAGATGATCTAAATAACACTTTTAGAAAATTTATCATTGTCTTAGCGATGATAAAAGTCTATACAGAACATTGCTGATGTTGTGTTTTAACACCTATGACCTTCAATAGCTGCTGAAGTCAATAAAACCGAGTTTTGTAATATTTGGGTTATCTTGCTGAAATCAAGTATACACTATTGATAGAGCAATTAAATTTGATTAAACGATCTATCTGGTCTAAACCACATTAGTTTAGGTCATGAATAATACAATCCATCTAAAATTGTCCCATGAGTGGTGGCCATCTTTATTTTATTAATTTTCATAGGATTAAGGTCAAAAACACATGAAATGGTCATAAAAACAGCCTCAGATGATCAAGATAACACTTTAAAACCTTTATTAATGTCTTAGCAATGTTAAAAAAATCATACAGAAGATTGCTGAAGTCATGCTTTAACACCTATGACCTTCCACAGCTGCGGAAGTTGATATTTGGGTTTTCTTACTGAAATTAAGGTTTACACCAATGATAGAGCAGTTACCTTTGATTACACAATCTACCTGGTTCTAACTTCATTAGTAGTAGTATATACATGCAAACTGAGCGCAATGGATTAGCTACTAACTAGGTCATGACCTACTGGTAGACCGGAAGTGACCTAGTTTTAACCAATCAGAGGGCTGGATTTGACAGGAAGTGACGTCATAAGGTCATGACCTAGTTTTTTCGACCAATCAGAGAGCTGGATTTCATTTGACCTAGTGACCTGACCTAGTTGCATAAATTAAAAGAATTGTGCAATACCTAGAGCTGACCTACTTACAAACCGGAAGTGACCTACTAACCTACTTGCAAAAACGTATGACCTACGTATGAGGGTGTATTGTGCAATCCTTGAAAGAAATTACACAATAACCATGACTCATTTTCTGATGCAATGTTCCTATGAATTTACGCAATACTTATGACTCATTATTTTGATATGAGATTAAATGCAACAAAGACACAACTCGGTTTTTTAATTCAATCTTTTTATTTTTTCTTCCTATCAGAGTACATGCTAGGTATGAATCATTATAATCAGATATGCTTTGCAAGCAGAGTACATGGATATTATATGGAAAATGAATTCTTGTTGCAGTACCAACTGCACCCGGTCTTGGCTGGAGTAGGACTTTGACTACGGTCCTCTAAGGCCCGCATTCTCTCCATTAAATCCTTCAAGGCTTTTCTTCCTATGTCGTTCTCCTCCAGGGCTACCACTTTGTCCATTAACTCGGCCATGATGATAAGAATCTTGTCTATTACTTCCGCCGTGCTCTGAAGCCCGTCTATCACGTCCAGTTCACGTTTAACTTTTCCTTTCACCAAAAGATTGCTCACGTCTGCTTTAACTGCTACTTCTTCTGGACTCATCTCGAAATTCATTGCCTCTTCTTCTCTCTTTTTCTCAGGAAGGGCCTGACTATTTTGTCCATTAAGTTGAAGGGGACCTGAGAAAACCTTTTCACAGTGTGGTGTGGATCCTTGGTCCGACATGTTTCTATGAGGAAGTTAATGCAGTGGGCTCCACACGTTTTAGCGTAAAAGTTTTGCACTTGTTTTCTGCTGAACGACCCGTGACCATCTGACGACTTTTGCATGAACCTCTGGTGATATATAGTAAACGGAGGTAAGCCATAGGGATCAAAGTAGAATACATTCCCGTTATGAGAAACGTAAAATGCCACCCAGTGCTGACCAGGTTTAGAGCTTGGATCTGTGTTACTGACGAAACATGTAGAGGGAATTGGTTTTTTAGGACATTGATTACTGGCAAAAGTTCCCAGGTAGAAACGCCTTGTGTGTGGATGGTTTCCCAGTGCACCTGTTATGTCTGAAGTTCTCATTTTTTTCTCAGTTCATGTGGTAGTCTGTGACAGGAAGACAGTCAGCCGTTAGTTGGATGTTGTTGTCGTAGAAGGAACACAAGACGGCAGATATGGCGTGAGTAGTCGGGGCGGCAAACCTAAGGGAAATGCCCAGCTTTCCTTGCTTGATGAGATTTATACGACTGTCTTCAGGTGCTCTGTCTGGGGTGAGGTCGAAAACAAAGAAGGAATATCCATCTTTGAAATCTTCCAAAGTTATGCCACAGTCTTGCCCCAAAGCCGACAGCCCACTGTCTATGAACATTTGACTGTAGGCTCTGATGCAGTTGCCTGTTTCGAAGTCGGTCTTCAACTCAAACTTTTGATCGTCATATCTCACGCATATTTCCTTCACGTTGAAATGCCTGCAGTTGAAAGGATTTTCTGTCTTAGTCCCAGCAGCTGCTGTTTCCTTTATCATACACAAGACTATCCTGGTGGGGATCTGAGTAGTGTCAGGTTGAGTCCAACTGTAGTCTTGTGAGCCACCGTCCAAAGTGTGTTTAGTTACTTTACACCTGGCTATGTGATAGTTGAAAGGGCCCCAATGTGGATTCCTGACACTGCTGACGTGAGTTTTCACCACCTCGTCGTCGACACATTTTTGGAGAAGTGTCATTTCAGCTTTGGTGATTTTGACCCAGTAGTTTTGATCGGCTGCTTGCATCATGTAGTAATTGGGCTGATTTTTTTCGAATATGAACTTGATTTCACAGTTCGGAGGCAGCACCTTGCACTGTTTAATTAAATCCAGGTGCGGCTTCATTACTAAGGCATGCTTGTTGCGGGCACTGAACTCTGCTCTCCGTGCCGTCCATCCAGCATTTTCACCCGCTCTGGCTTCCATGTGACCACAGGTGTCTTTCATGTACTTTTGACACCCTTTCAACCGAGTCTCTTTGTCTTCTTTGTTGCAACAAATTGTGTCCAAAATGTAGGCCTTGAGACCATAGTCTTCATTGTTGCCGGTGACTTTCTCCCCATTTATCAGCAACTGGCAGGAAGCAAAGAGAGCGTGTGCCAAGTTGTTGACTGGAGCAGCTTCTATGCCTACGGCAAGGTGAGTTGTTCCGTCTGCCGCCACGGCTTCCAGTTCCATGTACAGCTCAGTTTCTGAGAGGTCTGTGTACAGGTTGCTTGGTTCGAAGGTGAAGTCAAATGATTCAGTGTGTGGAGTCAGGGCATTGTTGGTAGTTTTGGTTATTTTTTGACACTTTAATATGTCCTTTTGAGTGACAGGCAAGGCGTGTAGGTCTAGTTCACCTACTGCACATACCTGACCCTTGGGATGAAGGAGACTCATGACTAGAACAAGGTCCTTCCTCTAGCTTGTCCTCTGCCTCTGCCGCGTTGCCCCTTACGTCCTCCGCGCTTGCCGGTTGCTCGTCGTTTGACTGGAGGAGGTTCAGATGTACCTTTTATGTATCCTTGAGCAGAAGAAGCAGCCCTTTTGAGTAAGTTCTTCCCTGTAGCTTTACTTCTCCTAACTACACTTTTCTTGAAGCCTTTTCCTGTTACCACGTCGGACAAGACTCCAGCTCCTGTAGTAAGCAAGGCTTTGCCTGCAGATTTGGCAGCTGAGCGTCCTATTTTACTTAAGAGGGGAACAGCTCCTCTCAGTAAACCACCTATTAACGAACCAAGTCCGTGCCCTCTTTGTCTGCCCCTGCCACCGTACGCTGGTAAAGCACCGTTCCCAAACTGTGATTTTCTGTAGTATTCAGCGTACTGACCCCTAGGGGCCAGGTATGGAGGTGTTCCATAGTAGTGAAGCATGGTAATATACTCCTATCCTTGAAGAGGTCTGAAGGCAAGTACCACCGACACTGATCCGCTTTCAAATGGTATAGGTTCCCCAGTCTTGTCTCTTAAGTATATCCCTATCTGTCTGAAGGTGGTTTTAGTGACTGGCAGATATATCAAGTTCTGGAAACTTATGGTCTGCATGTCACCGTTGTAGCGATTTATGTTGATTTGCCTCAGAAGGGGTGCTTTAGAGTCACCCACAAGACTGTGCTTGACTATGTCAGAGTACACGAAAGCACATCGACTTTTGTACTGAAGGTCTACCACGTAGGGGCTTTGTGTTTTTCCACTTAGAAAAACACTTCCGTCAAAACCTAATTGTTTCCCTAAGTTTTCTGGGAGTTGCATGACCACACCAGGAGGCAAGGAAACTACACTTTTCATTGTGTATTTGTTGTAGTGAAACACGGTGGCTTTGTTGTTTTTCCTGTAGTTTCTTAGTTTTCTCACCAACATGCTCTGTAGTTTATTTATGGTCCTGTTCAAGTATCCTATCAACTCTGAGTTGCTTTCCAGGTTCACACCTTCTAAGGCAAACATATTGTAGATACTACCTTCCTTGAAGTAATACTTAGACAGGTATCTGCTGATTTCCTTGAAGCATGTACATATTTTCACAGCCTGTAACTGACTGGGAGAGAGCGGAGAAACATTAGCAGAGTCTGTGAAGACGGCCTTTTCTTCAAAAAAAGAAAGAGACCTTTTTTCCCTGTCATCCATAGACATCACTTCAGCCACAGCCGACGATATTTCCCTTTTCTCTCTGCCTGCCGTGTCACGCTCCCCCTCAGCCTCCTCCTCTTCCTTTTCCTCCTTCTCTGGCGTGGGTTGGTTAGAAGTGAATCCTCCAGATGGCGTCTCAGTCGCAGCAGCAGGAGTTGGTGGACTTTCACTTGCAGGACCAGCAGGAGGAATGGTTTCAGTCGATCCCACAGGGTTGACATGACGTAGGTTTTTTGTTATTTTTACTCCTCTCTTCAAAGCAGATTGGGCTGATAAATTTGATGTAGAGCTTGAAGCTCTACTGAAGACACTATGGGCTCCTGGTTTTTCCAGAGGAAAAAATTCTCTTCTGCGTTTGTTCAATAAAGCTACTACAGAGCGGAGGTTGTTTGTCAGGTCGTTTTCTCCCTGTACCAAGAGAATGGGTTCTTCTTTGACGTTGTACCACGTGGTAGGACAGGTTATTTCTTGAAGAGCACACTCTAACTGAGTAGGAGAGTTAATGTATTCTGCCAAAATTGTATTGTAACTAGTTAAAGTGTTGTCAGGAAAAACGTTCATAGATGAGTTACTAGGTAAAGTTAAGGTAAACGCCATTTGTTTATGTTCTTGACAGGTTCCCAAGAGTTAAACTTGTCTCCATAACCCTTCCACTTGATCAAGGCTTCTCTTTTCTTGCCTTTTCCTCTGTATTTTACTATTTTTTCTATGTTGTAGCGTCTTCCGTGACGGACTTGCACCTTCTGAACTTCAGGTTCGTAGAAGCTTCCTTTTATCTCTTCTCCAAGGAGATCTTTCAGGTGGTACCCTTTGGGCGAAATGTTGTCGACTGTGTATATTTCCTCAGTCCAGTTAGGTTCGTACCCTCTGTTAAATGTTTTCTTTGTTTTCAACATTCGCACTTGATTTTTTCTCTTCAACTGAAGGACAGGAACTTTTTTCTTTTGAGGTTGATCGTACAACCTGTAGAACAAGACTTCAGAGTTGTCTTTATTTATGTCTGAAGGGGCAGCTCCTAAGGATTTGTGGTAAGTTAAATTGTAGGACTTAACCAAGTCGGGCAGCAAGTCAACCCATTTGTAGTTATTGAAATGAGAGAAACATCTCCACATTTTTCCTTGTAAAGTAGAGTTGAACCTTTCGGCTAAGGCACACTTCACGTCGTCGTTTTCTCCTGTGAAAAAATTGATTTTTTGATCTTCACAGTGTTTTTTGAAAATTTTGTTGACAAACTCTTTGCCCTTGTCAGTTTGAATTTGTTGAGGTTTTCTTTCTTTGCTCATTTTTTTGAAAGCCTCTGTCACGTCATCAGCTCTCTTACTTTTCACAGGTTGTCCAAAACCATACCTTGAAAAAACATCTATTCCCGCTAGAATGTACTGGTATCCTTTGTTTTCCTTTGAAAATTCTCGCATGTCTATGAGGTCAAGTTGCCACTGTTTGTCTATCCCCCATGTTTGTGTTTTTCTTCTTGGAAATTTTCTCTTGTAAGGTTTGTGTCTGGTGTAAGCGTCTACATCTTCCAAAGCTTGTTCTATGTTTTTTTTCTTTGTTTTCTTGAAGTGATGACGTTGAAGTTTAGATACGCTGGTGAAACTTCCAGGTTGTTTAGGATCTGTGTAAAACCTGAGGACATCTTTTTTCAAAGCCTTGTGCGCCATATAAACTTACGTCCAGTTCCTTTTTGACTTACTTTCCTCTTCTTAATAGGGGAAGCTCTTTTCAAGGGACTGGCAGCAAAGGAAGGACTGTGCCCTGCAAAAGCCGACTTGTTTTTGACAAATTTTAAGGTGGGGTTCAGCCTTTTAACTGCTCTCATGAAAACCTGGCTTCCTTTAGGTTGGTCCTTTTTCAAAGACTTTGGTCGGGCAGCAAAAGCTAACAAATCTGTTATGTCAGTTCCAGGCACACGTTCCCCGTTAACATATATTTCTCCGTCTCTGTTCCAATTCAAAATTTCACTTCCGTGACGAGATAATTCTCTGTAGAGATTTTTAGCAGTCGTTCTGTAACTTGCAGGTATTCTTTCTTTTATGTCGGCGTCCATACCCTCTGTGTTGTCTCTTGCACGAGGTTTAAAGCCTTCCTCCCCTTTGAACTCCTCTACACTGTCTCCGTCTGAATCGTCAGGAAGTGGTGGATCGTCTCTAGTCTCTGTGAAAGTGTGGTCATCATCGTCGTCGCCGTCGTCGGTGTCTTCTAAAGAATTGTTTACACCCCCAGCTACTGCTGCTGCTCCTGCAGGGCCTTGTCCTACTGCTCGACCAGGATAGGGACCTTCCCTACGTTGTCCTAAGGCCTTGGCTTTTTTAGTTAAAATTCCCGACTTTATCATAAGTTGATTGTACTGCCTTAACTTTTCCTTCAGTTTGAGGTTAGGAGAGTTAAGCACCTCATGTGCTTTACTTTGAAGGTGGTTCAGGACTTGAACCAGGCTGGAATCAGGAGTTAAACCTTCTCTTAAAAGTTGAGTGCTGTAGTACTGGTCTTGAACACTAGGTCCAGGCTGGGGAGGAGAGGAAGGACTAACAAAAGAAGGTTTTTTTTCTCGGGGAACAAGATCCGCCCTTACGAGGGCCATCCTTGAATAAGACATGATTTTTTATCGACGTGCTCCTATGAGACCTGTTATCAGGGGTAAGGCGAGGCCCAAAATGGTTCCCAAAAATCCACCCTTTTGCTCAAAGGTTTTCCTCTTCTGCTTAACGGTAGCCTTGTGCCTTGTGACTGACTTGAGTTCTTTCTTGTAGGGTGATAAACGTTTGACTGCGTCGGACTCGTTACGCAACAGGTTTTTGTTCATTACATTGACGCAAATTTGACTCATCAACCTAATGACCTCATCGCTGAGACCTTTGATAATGTGGGAACACTCTGCCGAGGAACACTTGGATATGTGTTTCAACAAGTGGTAATGTTTCCTAATTGTTTTAAATTTTCCTCCAGAAGGAGATCTTTTGGTCACCATTTTATCTTTTTCTTTTCGAAGCTGAAGCTTGAGGAATGAAAACCAAGGTGTTCCAAGGAGTTGTTATGCTGTTTCTTACCCTAAGCTCGTTAGGTGTGCTCTGCTTAAAGTCCAATAGGATGTATGAATGTTTCTCTTTGGTTTCTGAGTTATATACCTCCGTCAAAAAGGATTTCTGTCCTGGAAAGGCCTGTTTGCTTATGTGCCCTATCTGACTCATGTCTCTAGGGTTTTTAAAAACAACTAGGTAGTGTGCATTTAAGCTCAAGGTTCTGAAGGCAGGATTGTTGAAAAACAAGTTTTGAGTAACAAAAATTACACTTAAACTGCGATGGTGAGAGCCCACAGTGAAAAGTTTCATTATGGTGGGAACGTACTCGGGATCCATGAGATCGTCTATTACGACCAGTCCATGTTTAGTCACGTCTCTTTCATCCTCGAACAAAAAGTTTTCTGAAAGAAGACCTTTGTTAAACTTAATCCCCAACTTCGCCATTTCGTCGAATCCATCTTGCCATTGACTGTAGCAGTAGTATATGTCGTGTATTTTTGGAGTAACAAGCTAGTCTACACCTTTAATCAACTTGAAAACAAGTTGACTTTTCCCACAAGAAGTAGGTCCAGCTATGATCATTGTGAAGGGGCTTTGTAGACGTGGGTCAAAAATGATCTTCTTTTCCTTGTGATCCATGTTGGACGATATCTTAAACCAAAGTGACCAAAGGAGCAACCTCGGCCTCTTTTAAACCAGTAGAACCCTTGTTCAAACCTTCCACGTAAAGAGCTACATTAGAAAGTCCCATGTTGTATAAACTGGCTATTAGGCAGCTTGGATGAGATATTTCTCTATATTTCCAAACCATCAGAACTTCGAATACAGGATTTGTGACACCTTTTTTCCCTGGAACAGGGGTGGATATCAGGTTAAGCTCGTGGTCGCTCAATCCAAGTTAAGTTCCCAGTTTCCTCCAGTCAAGCATTTTGAACTTGTCTGCCAGGTTGACGAACAAAGTATCAACTTTCCACTGTTCTGGAGGAATTTCACAATGGTCCACTACGTTGTAATATCCCATGTACCATCTACAATAATCAGTTAGATCGTAACGACCTATGTCACTTAATGCATGTCTCAATACCATCCACTTGCAACGCACATTCTTTCTGCTCCATGAAATAAGCATTTCTCTCCCCATAGAACGAAGAGACGGTATTTTTTCCATGTAATCCATTAAACTTAGTCTAAGTCCTAAGTAAACCCCTAATCGAGGGTAGTCTTTTTCAGATATTTTTTCACTGACCTTGAATAACAACTCGTCCGAAAGGTGAAACTCCATAGCGTCCAAATAAAAGGTGTTGAGCAAGTAAGGTAGGCAGGTAGGAAGGCAGGTAGGTTATGACAGGCTAGAAAGCATACAGTTGACTTATATAGGGTAGGGTAGGGTAGGGTAGGGTAGGGTAGGGTAGGTGGGTAGGTGGTTTAGGTGGGTGGGTGGGTGGGTGGGTTAGGTGGGTTATTTGGGCGGCCAGCCCGGGCCAACAAGCCCCAAACCCCCCATACTTGAGGGGTGCCCCCACCCCCCCACCCCATAGTTTTTTAAACCCAACCCCACCCTTTCCTACCCTACCCTACCCTACCCTACCCTACCCTATATTATCCTACCCTATTCTATCCTATTCTATATATCTCTCCCATTCCCTTCCCCCTGTTTAGGTAAGCATGTTACATCGTTCTTCGTTCGTTTAAATTTGTTATGACGTTGAGTGTAAAGCGAGCTGATTGTGGTGAAAACAGTGAGTAAGGGAGATAAGCTGGGTGCACCACATAGCCAGATAAAACCAAACTTTTTCTTTCTCCTCTACACTGAAACGATCCAGGGACGATGATGGGATGTGAAATATGGGGCAGGAGGAAAACAAAGTTTTGGTTTCTAAGCACTCAGCTAGAAGTTCCAAAATAGACATGAAGAAATGAAGACGCTGGTTAAGTAGGCGGGGATTTTCTTTGGCGTGATGCTCTTCTGCCGCTTTCAATGCTTCCAAATGGAAGGGGTTTTTCAGTGGGCCCTTTCCCTTTCTTCCATGTTTCAGGGCATAACCCAAGGTTTCCACCGCTGAAAATTTCGACAAGTTATGACTCAAAACCATTTTCCTCAAGGTTTTTCTGTCTTTGGATGTAAAACTTGATTGCACTGAAGAAAAAACTAAGTATAATTTTTTCCGGTGAAGAACACATTCTTTCAAGTATTTGCACACGTACCTGAAACAAATTGAAGAGCAACATATAATTTCATTTCTTTCCCTCACGTATGTCAGAACTTGAGTGTCGTCGGGGTGACGTTGTTCTAATACACGCTGCAGGGAGTAACGCGACATAGTAGGGCGAAGGTTGTCGTGTCAAATAACGATGGTTTAGTCCCCGTTTAACCTTTATAGGAAACCTGTCAGTCTTTCCTTATCGCACTTTCCTGAAATGATTTATTGCTCAAGGACGAAACAAACGTCAGGGTCAGTGCCTGAGCGTTCTGAAAAGAGGGGAAAACATGTGGAAGGGTGGGTTTGGCCCAGGGGCCTTACCCGGAGGATCATCGTTTATTTTTATTCAGTTTTATTAGGAGGACCAAAAATTAGATACGGGGTAGGCTGTTACCACCTTCAGCTGACCTTTTTCATGGGAGGTAGTTATTTCAGTTATAACTCTCACAACATGACAGCATCCATGGTAATTGTGTCCAATTTCTGTCCTGAATCCTCTTTCATAGAAAATTTTTGAACCTAAAGAGTGTGTAATTTTGTCTGGGTGAAGTAAAGTGGCTTTAATTAAAGCCTTCACCATAGTAGAATCGATGAAAACTGAATTACCAGGCCCTCCCCCCAAAGGTTGATCCCTTAGAAAAAAGGGTTTTTGTCTGTCTGAAATGAATTTCTTTGAACTTCCAGAGGAAATGGAATGTCTAGACATCAAGTGTACCATGGCACCATGTCCCAAAAGAACACCTGAAAAAAAACTTTCCCCATTTTCTGAGATAAGTTTTTTCACAGAGGGTCCACCAGGAACCAATGCAGTGGTTTGGTTGTGCAGAAAGCATTGTTTGAAGTTACAGTTAGGAGGGATGTAAAGATCCCTGTTCAAATTTTCAGGACAGAATTTCCACACAGCCCACACCTTACCTTCTTCTACGCCCCTCCTGATGTCTGAAATAAACACCTCCTGACGCCTTTTGTGACCTACGGTCAAAGACAAAGGCAAAGGACAAAAGTTAGCCATGTCTGCTTGAGAGAAGCTAGTTCTGATAAATGACGAATGGTCTGCGTTAATTACAGAATGGTAACAACAAGATTCGTTTTACAAGCCTCACCCTGAACGTTGACTGAACGTTATCACGTTTTTTATTTGAGTTAAGCTTTTTACTTTTTTCCAAAACAACACTGACTAAGTGTAAAACATACTATGAATGGAAAAGCACGGTTATCTACGACTCATGGACGTGGTTGTACGTTATCTGAACGACAAGGGAACGTCCCAGCATCGTATCAGGATAGTTACTATAAAGTAGACTTGAGCTGCTCGATCTTCATCAAACCTTTTCTGACGTTTGTCTGCTGTTCGCTGTCCTGCTCCTGCACCTTCCAGCCCTGCCACCCTTTCATCTTCAAGGAGAACAATGCCTGGTCGCATGAAGACGGGACTTAGTGTCAGGAGAGGAGGAGCTAAAAAACTGGCTCCACTAACTTTTACTACTTCTAAACAGACAGAGGAAAAGGCGTCGGGCATCGCCCCTCCTCCTACCTCTCCAGCCTCACCTGATAAACCACCTGCAACTCCTGCTCGGCTTCCAACTGAAGTGTCTGATGCAGGAGAACAGGAAGCCGCTCTTGCAGCTCTTCATGGCGAAATCACTGATTTCCTGGATCGCGTCCGGGATCGCTCTCCTCAGGAAGCTGGCGACGGCGATTTTGACATCAGGGAATACATCAATCCCCCGGCACCTTTGAACTACCAACCCCCCACTGAAGCACCTACGTCCGCCTCTTACTCACCCGTGACTCCGGAGGAACCTTCTCCCCAGGTCAGTCCAATAAAGGTTATAGACCTTACAACCTCATCACCGGCAGTTAAACCCATAGAAGTGGTGGACTTAACACAAGGGACACCTTCACCTGCTCACCGCGGGGGGTATTCGCAGGTAGAGGTTATAGATTTAACCGGCCCTTCTCCTCTGTACTCTCTCCCGGTTCCGGTAGAGGAGCTCCTTCTTAAAAGCCCGCCGGAAAAAAGAAACTGTTCCAGTGAGAGAGAAGGGGAGCCTAAGAAAAAAAGACAGAAGCGCGCCTACCACAAGAAAACCCCTGTCTCTACCCCTGCTTCAGTTTCCTCAGCGACTTCATCCTATGGTGCCGAGCCAATTGGTTCTGTCCCAGGTGTTCCTTCTCCTAAAGACAAGTCACACAGACAAAAGTTTGGGGAGGGCACTGCCCCCAGTTCTTCCAGCAAGCTTGTGGGCTTTAGGTCAGTGCCTTTGGTGGTAAAAAAGTGGCCTGCTCGATTTGGTTTCCAAGAAAAGTCACCTGCCCCCAACCAAGTTTTTTATCCGGAAGGGGATAACAACGCCTGCATAGAAATATACAGGGAACCTAGCATCAGGGGAGTATGCTTGAGAACCTACCTGGACAAACCTTACGAGCGGTGCTTAAACCTAGAGGCGCGTGAATTCAGGAACTTAGTGGACCAGATAGAGTGCATCCTAGGAAAGTACAAGGAGTTACACCGCCTAGCTGCCCTTGGAGAGAGGAAGGTGGATAATCTTTTGTTGTCCTTGAACCAAGACTGCACCGACCCCAGTGGAGGCCGGGCTATGGTCCTGGTAAACTTGTACAAGGGAACTCCTAAAGTTCACATAGGAACAACCAGCTACGTGGAGGAAATGAATGCCTCGGTGTCTTCCAGCTTCAGAATGCCCCCCTCAGCCACACACTGCGGACACACTGTGTCCCCCTTCATTCTGGAGGACATAAAATCACGAGTTGGTCCCTTCCTAGACGAAACGACCGATTTCTACTCTGGGTAAGTGGTCAACTTTGTATAGTGTCTGGTCAACAGCTCCTTGTTCAGTGCTTTTACATTATCATGTATATCAGCTAATTTGTAGTTAGATTTAGATGTACTCCGTTTTTAGTCAACATAGCCCAGCGTAGGTTTAAGTTCCATATGTACTCCATGTATACTTAGGTTAGGTTTTAGTTATAAGTTTGTATATAGAACATAAAGTGAAACAAGAAAAAGAAACCTTAAAAAAAAAAATGCCGCCCAAAAAGGTAAAACAACTTTACACCGTCAACTGTCCAATGTGTAACACCCCTAGACCTCCACGTTTGGTTACTGTAGAAAACAGTGGAAAAACTTTATGTAACTCAGATTCTTGTAGAAGAGAAACTTTTTCCGACAGCTTAGAACTTCCAAAAGAAATAGAAAAAAATTCTTTGCATAAAAGCAGTTACCGTGACAACTTCAAGTCCATAGCTTCAGGTTTGGCTGTGCTTGGTAAGCTTCAGTCCATTTTCAACGTCAGAATGACAAGTTTCAACAAAGACTTGGGAGCCAAACAGGTAATAGAGGCGCTTACCTCAATTCATAGAAATCAAGTTATGGCTTACAAAGTGGCTGTCTCTTTTGGAAGGTTGTTGTCTTCCTCTAAGGAGGAAGAAGAAGAAGAGAAAGTCATGTACTTTCATGCTTCTGCCAACAACTCGTCTTTGTTCTATGACAGTGAAAGTCATAGAGACCCTTACATTTTTATAAGGGACGACAAAGACTTTGCAGAGTGTTTAGATTTAATAGAAAACAACATTAAAGAAGACACTCAAAGACCCTCTACTAAATGGAGTGTAATAGGCAACGTGAACGCCAACGTCACACTGATAAGGGCTACGGGAGGAGAATATCTTTTAGGTAAAATGAAAACTGTTCCACCAGGTTTAAGACAAAGAGGAATGCAACACTTTCACAGAGACCCTAAAACCAAAAGGGCGTACAAGGACAACTTGTGTTTCTTTAGATGTCTGTCTTTCTTCCTGTATGAATCTTTAGAAAAAACTCAAAAGCTTTTCCTTGAAGCCTATCCAGGGGTGAACAAGGAGACTTTTGAGGGTGTTAACATAAGAGATTTAGACAGGTTAGAAAAAATGTTTGAAGTTAACATAAGAATCTTTTACCTTCCCTCTTTTGGTAAAAGAAAGGGGCGACCTAAAATTATAAGGTCAAACATGTGTTCATCCAAAAAAATCATGAACTTGAACTTACACAGAAACCATGTAAGTTTAATAACTAACATGGGACTGTATGGTAAAATGTACCCCTGTGAAAAGTGTCATAAAGTTTTCACTCGTAGCTTCCTTTTGAAACAACACAATGGGGTGAAAAAAGATTGCACCAAAGTCAGCTTCAGGTACAAAGGTGGAGCATACAATCCATCCAAAACAGTTTTTCAAGTTTTAGAGGAACTGGGAATAGTTTGTTCACCTGAGAAAAAAATATACCCCTATAAAATTGTTTTTGACTTTGAAAGCTATTTCGTCCAACCTGAAAATTCGTCCCCAGAAAATGCTAACACTGTGATAGAAAAAACTCACATACCCCTTTCTGCCAGTGTAGCTTCTGATTTTCCTGGGCATACAGAACCAGTGTGTTTTGTCAGAAATTCCAACAGGGACGACGCTCCTTTGGTTAAAAATGTGTTGGAACACATAAACAACTTGGGGCAGTTGATAGGAGAACAGGTGAAAGAGAATTTTAGAGATGTTTTAGATGAACTAGACTCTCTAGAAGAAAAACAAAAGGAACTAGAACATAAAGCTAGCAAAGTTTTTCCAGCAAAGAACAAAAAAAATCCCCAAAAAAAAATCTCCCATGTTCTTGAAGTGAAGGAAAAACTTCTTACCTACATAGAAAGAGTCCCTGTTCTAGGTTTCAACTCTGGAAAGTATGACATTAATTTGATAAAAAAGGAATTTCATTCTTTTTTTATAGACACAGACAAAACAGAAATGAAAACCATAAAAAAATGCAACAAGTACATAGCAGTGTACACAGACCATCTTCTTTTCCTTGACATGTTTAACTATTTGGCACCAGGTTATTCCTACGCAAACTACCTGAAAGCCTTTCTAAAAGGGAAAGCTGAAAAAGGTTTTTTTCCCTACGAGTGGATGGACAACATAAGAAAACTGAACAACAAAGCTCTTCCTCCACGCCACTGCTTCTACAGTTCTTTGTCGGGTGGTGGAATAAGCAAAGAAGATTATCTTGAATGTAAAAAGGTCTGGAAAGAAAACAAAATGAAAACTATGAAGGACTACTTGATATATTACAACAACCTGGATGTTAAACCCTTTGTTTTAGCCATAAACGAGCACACAAAATTTTTTATAGATCGTGGGGTAGACATGTTCAAAGACGGTTTAACTTTGCCAGGTTTAACCTTAAAGTTTCTTTTCAACAACACTGCACCTAATGCCACTCCTTACATTCTTTTTGGTGAGAAAGAAAAGGATGTTCACTCCTTGCTCAGACGCAACTTAGTAGGGGGTCCCTCTATTATTTTTCACAGACATCACAAAAGTGGAGAAACAAGAATAAGACAAAAAAAATACGGGTCACAAAGCAAAGTATGCAGACACATAGTAGGGGTAGATGCTAACAGCTTGTACCTCAAGTGCATGGGTGAAGAGCACTGCACAGGTTATTATGTGGTGCGCAGGAAAGAAAACGATTTTCAAGCTGTTTGCAGTCAACAAATTAGCTACTCAGCCACAGAATGGTTGCGATACAAAACTGTGACAGACAAAGTGAAGATATTACACCAATACAACTACGGGGAAGTAGTATTGGGTTCAAGGAAAATAAAAGTGGACGGTTATAATCCAGCTTCAAAAAAAGTATACCAGTTTCACGGGTGCTACTGGCATGGTCACATATGTCACCTCACTAAATCAGTTTTGAGAGACCCCAATGGAAAGGCATGGTTAGAAGAAAAAAACCAAAATACCATTTTGACTACCCTATATCTTCAATCGTTAGGTTACCAAGTAGAGGAAAAGTATGAGTGTATGTGGTTGAAAGAAAAAACTGAAAACTTGTGCAGAGAAACAAAAAGTGAATGGGAAATTAAAAGACCGTTGTGCCAAGGCAGAAAAAGTCAGGATGAAATACTGAGAGGGGTTTCTAAAGGAACAACTTTTGGACTTATCCAGGTAGACATAGAAACACCTGAATACTTGAAAGAAAAATTCAGTGAAATGACACCTATTTTCAAAAACTGTTTAGTAGGAAAAAAAGACGTAGGTGAACATATGAAACGTTACCTGGAAGCAGCAGGTAAGCTAAAACAACCGCAACGCCAACTTATAGGCAGCTACCACGCAGAGGGAATTTTGTTGGGAACTCCTCTCTTGAAGTGGTACCTGGAGAAAGGTTTGGTAGTTACGACAGTACACCTTCTCGTAGAATACACTCCAGAACAGACTTTTTTACCCTTCATGGACGAAGTAACCAAAGCTAGGAGGAAGGGCGACGAAAATATAGACTGTAAGATTTTGTCAGATCTGTACAAACTTTTGGGAAATGGTTCATACGGAAAAACCATATGCAACAAACAAAACTTTGTTCAAACAAAGTATCTTCACCCCTCTAAGGCAAGATGTTTGGCCATGCACTGGTCAGTGCAAGATGTGCAAGACATAAGTGACAACACGGTAGAACTGTCCTGTTTGCCCACCTCCATCACCTACGATCTCCCAGTTCAAATAGGGTTCATGGTATACCAATATGCCAAACTTAAAATGTTGGCTTTCTATTACGACTTTCTCCTTGAATACATAGACGAGAAAGATTTTGAAATGTGTGAAATGGACACTGACAGTTTTTACTTTGCTTTAAGTGCAGAGAAAATAGAAGACGTAATTATTCCTGAAAAACGTGAAGCTTTCTTCAGAGAACGTCACAAATGGTTGCCCTCTGAATCATGTGACAACAGTCACCACAGAGAGACCTATGTTCAGACCAAAGTTTTGGGTGAGCTGTGGCTGCCTCAACCATGCTGTAAGAGCCGTCTGGCGTTTGACAAGAGAACCCCCGGGTTATTCAAAGTGGAGTGGGAAGGTGATGAAATGACTGCCTTGAACTCCAAATGTTACATAGGCACAGGAGTAAATGTGCCCGTTAAATTGAGTTGCAAAGGTGTAATTCAAAAACAAAACCCCCTGACCACTGACAAGTACAAAGAAGTACTGGACAGTGAAAATGTTGTCACGGTAGTCAACAAAGGATTTAAAGTAGTTAACCACAGCGTTACGACTTACTCTCAAAGGAAACAAGGTCTAACCTATCAGTACATAAAGAGACAAGTATGTGAAGACGGTGTAAGCACCCTACCCCTTTCTATATAAAAAATGGTTTCTTTTTCTAGTTTCACTTCCAGTTGTACATTTCGTTGAAAGAAAAAAATTTTAAACAAATAGTTCAAATGAACAAATTTCCTTCATAGAAAACAGTGTTAAAATGGAAAATGTTCATTTGAAAAATTGTTCAAACGAACATTTGTTCAAATGAACATTTTTCCCCATAGAAAACAGTGTTAAAATGGAAAATGTTCATTTGAACAATTGTTCAAACGAACATTTGTTCAAATGAACATTTTTCCCCATAGAAAACAGTGTTAAAATGGAAAATGTTCATTTGAACAATTGTTCAAACGAACATTTGTTCAAATGAACATTTTTTCCCATAGAAAACAGTGTTAAAATGGAAAATGTTCATTTGAACAATTGTTCAAACGAACATTTGTTCAAATGAACATTTTTTTCCATAGAAAACAGTGTTAAACTGGAAAATGTTCATTTGAACAATTGTTCAAACGAACATTTGTTCAAATGAACATTTTTTTCCATAGAAAACAGTGTTAAACTGGAAAATATTTTTTGTTCAAATGAACATTTTTCAAATAAAAAACAAAGGTAAAAAAAATGTGTACTGTATCATGAAAAAAAACTAATAAAAAAGTAAGAAAAGTGAACTGTATCACCCAAAAATAAAAAAAACTTTTCACAAAAGTGAACGCTGTACATGTTCACGACAAAAAATAAAAAATCCGGCGCTGAAGAAATTAAGTTGGAACAGAAAAAAAGTGGTACCAGATTTCTTAACTCATAGCGTCACGTTCACCAGATTATTAGTATCTGGTTAGATTTAAGCAACCATTTTAATATGGAAAGTTTAGAAGCTATGCTTGTGGAGCAAACCACAGAAACTCCACCTTATGACTATTACATGCGTCCAGTTTTACAAAGTGTTGCTTCATATAATCAAGCTTCTTCTATAACACCTGACAATGATATAAGTTCTGTAGCATGTGGATGTTCAGAGAATTTCTTTTGGGAAATAATACCTGCAGAAAACATTGGTTATTTTAGAGGAGCTGAACCAGACACTGTTGACCACTGTATAACTAGTGTTAAAATGTACAAATATTTCTCTTCAGCTTTTTGGGACGCCTACAGAAACTGCATGTACTATTGTCGAGTGAAAAAAGTTAACTTGATAATGCATGATTGGTGTATAGGAGTATATCAATTGCACACTGAACCTGGCTGCCCAAGACACTACACAAGGTACACTTTAGGAAGTGTAAGAAAGTTTGCTCTTACTCTCCAAGAGTTAGAATGTAATCCCATAGTAGGAGTGTTTTGTCAGTGTAATTGTAAACTGGAAGTATCTGCTATTGCTAAAACTATTTGTTTCACATGTCTGCAGGTCTCTCTGGAACTTCATGCCTTAAGTATACCTGGAGTGAAAAATCATTTCTCCTTTGAGGTAAACTTTAAGGATGGTTTTTTATCTGGTCTTTTACCTGGACCCAAAAACAGTCAAACTTACTTCCTGGCCCAGGCTTTGTTCGAGCATGCTATATCTAACATAGCCAAACTTAACAGTTATTGTTTCCACAACACATGGAAAACTAGTCTCACTGGCCAAAGCTGGTATCAAGCAAGTAAATTCACACACAACAAATGTTTTTGTAGTATATGTGCACGCCCCGGAAATGGAAAATCTGTTTTCATCTGTAAATATTGTGTCTAATAAAAATATAATCTGCTATGTGAAATAAATGAGTTGTGTTTTATTTTAATGCATGAAATGAAGAGACATAACAAAATGAGTCATAAGTATTGCGTAAATCCATAAAAGTATTGCATCAGAACATTGTGTAAATTCTTACAAGCATTGCGCAATGCACCCTCATACGTAGGTCATACGTTTTTGCAAGTAGGTTAGTAGGTCACTTCCGGTTTGTAAGTAGGTCAGCTCTAGGTATTGCACAATTCTTTTAATTTATGTATCTAGGTCAGGTCACTAGGTCAAATGAAATCCAGCTCTCTGATTGGTCGAAAAAACTAGGTCATGACCTTATGACGTCACTTCCTGTCAAATCCAGCCCTCTGATTGGCTGAAACTAGGTCACTTCCGGTCTACCAGTAGGTCATGACCTAGTTAGTAGCTAATCCATTGCGCTCAGTTTGCATGTATATACTACTATTAGTTTAGGTCTTGAATAATACATTCCATCTAAAGTTGTCCTATGATTGGCGGCCATCTTGGATTTATTAGGCGACAATGGCTAAATGATGTATGGATCTGTAAGTGTGGACTAGACAGATCAACATAATTCTGGTGTTTATGTCTACACTTTTGCTGTATGGTATTCCACATGTTCTATTTCCATAGCCCTAAAACTTAACTAGACTGGAAAACAGACTAGATGAATATATAAAAAACCTAATGTATAGAGATGTCTATCTATGCAATAAGCTAAAACTAGCTAGTGATGGAAGCCAGTTTTAGATAATTCATTCCCCTTTAAACCCCCCCCCCACCTACCCCATAGGGGCCACTCTGAAATTTATGGAAACCATGTGCATACATCACCTTGGACGTGGTACCCTTTTTAGCAGGGCAAAATTTGACAAAAACACCACCCTTTGTGTGGATTTCCCACCAAAAGTTGGAAGAAATCGTACCCCTTTTGGCCATACATTCCTTACTTTTTAAAAACAATACCCTTTTGTGTGTCTTACTGCTTAGGAAAAATGATCAAAATGAACCTCTTTTTAACTTTGTAAAGTTTTTCTGGACCTACAAACCTGCCCACAACCCCCAAAAAATACCTTTTTCCTGTTACTTTTTATACACACATGGTTACTATTGATCATATATGGAGTGCTCTCCTGGGTTAACCCCCCAATTATAGCACCATAGGGGAGACCTAGCTACAGTTTCCACCTACAGAGTACAATGATGTGGGTCTACTAGACTATTCTTATTCACTTTTAAACTCTGAGTTTTTCCTACAGACATTACCTCTGGATGTGGTCTTCCTCTACGTCCTCCTTCTCAGGCTGATACCCATCCTCTGCTGAACACCCTCCCTTTCCTGTCTGTCCAATCATTATTTTCATCTCTGTGTCCTTTATTGTCTCTTTTAGCTAGTAAACCATTGGCCTGGCGTTAAGTTAATGTGTATTAAGCTCAAAAACTACTGCCTTATTAATTTTTCTGTACTTGTGTTTGACCATTATATCTTTATAATCTGTATGCAGTACCATCACATTTTTATTATGTACAACCTAGAATATTACCAAATGTATAATCTAAACATCAAAGCTACAAAGTCTAATGCGAAAAGACACAAAAAAAATGACCCCCCTATTTAAAAACCTATCAATTAGATCACTAGATTGCTGAGTTCTGGCAGTTTTCAGAGAATGGACAGGCATGGTTCCAAATCCCTGACTTGTGCATCACTTCCCTGTTGGAGGGCATCTTCATGATACCAGAAACAGACACTCTGGTGATACTGGTTTTGTAGTGACGGGTCTTGCTCTAAGGTCTCCTGATTCTGTCAGATCTAAATGTACAACAATCCTCTACTGAAGGCACCTGCTGTACTGGATGTCATGTCTTCTGCCAAATGAGCGTTTGGTAGTGAGCTCTTTTTGCATGCAGAATTAAGGTATCCTTGGTGGGAGGAAATATATCTAACTTCCTATCAACCTTCTGGAGGAACTGGCTTCATGGTTTTTGAACAGACTTCAATCTTGTTGTTCGAGCTGACATACTAATTCTTCATCCCTGGAAGCAACACTTATACAGAATTGTTTGCTGACCTAGATGTTACTTTTTGAAGGCAGTCAATGCAGTTTCCTTACCAGTTCTTTGGAACTGACTTGTTACATCACAAAGACATGTCAATCTCTCAAGGTCATGAACTTCAATTCTATGAACTGGTGTATATGTGCTTTTGCCAGTCTGTATCCAGACCTTTTCACACAATAATGACATATGTGCTATCAGAAAACCAATGCATCAGTGCCCTGGGCACTGACATTTGTTTGCTTGAACCTCACCAGTGGCTCAGTTGCTTCAAGGATTATGCATATCAGCTTCTTCATTGTCAGAAATCAGTGGTGATGAATCTTTGGCTTTTGAACACCATACTTTTTTGCGATTGGTGAAGCCCCACCTAACTATTAAATCCCCATATCTGTTGTGAATTTCCCGGAACTCAGTGCAAAGGAAGTTGACTAGACTTGATTTGTTTCTCTCTATCCTGACAAACTTGTTCCAGTTTCCAATCTTTAGTTCTCATGATTGCACATTATGTGGTGTTACCTTCAACTTTGCACTAGTTTCTATGTGCTTCAGCCTTCACAGACCTCAGAAGATATTGGTCAAAAACATCTACACTTGCCACAGGATATACTGGACGGGAATGAAGCTGTAGAACCTGTCTGGTAAATAGCCAAAAGATATCATGGTGGATTGATTTCCAAGGGCTTGTGCAATAGCCACACCATCTATGATAGTGCATGTCTTGCTGAGATCTGATGGTGGTTGGGCCTCTGCTTTGTCTTGCTCCGGAATCTTGTTTAGTTCTGCCTTGTTTCTTGGAAGACACAAGAAATCATTTAAGCTTGCCAATTGATTGACACAGCACTCTTTCAAACATTCACATCCACAACACACCTCATGTGAAATGTATGAAGCTTTTTTATTGTTATGTGTTCATGAAACTGGACTGTGTTAATCATTAGCCTGTCATTCACACACTTTCTTTTTCCCACAGCTTCAGCAGTGAGCAAGCCATTCTAGCTCTCTCAGTGGTTACATCTCCTGGGGCAAGGGATACAAACTCTGTAGATTGTCTCTCAAATACATGAGTAAATCTCAACTTTTCAGCCATATGGGCTTTATCAACAAGATCTTTTTCCCTTCTCTTAGATCCAAATTACTTGTGCTTATAACTGAAGTGTCCTCTTCTGCATTTAAATCAAACAGTTTTTAAGTATCATCTGATTGTGTGAGTCTCTCATTATACATAAGGACCCATCTACCTCTTGCTTTGTCATTCTGTTTTATACCAACCAACCCTCCACCTATTTTACCAACATTATTCATGGGTTCAAAGGCAAATGCAAGATGGCTGCCAATCAAAGGAATAATATTGATGTGAATATGTTATTCAAGAACAAACTAAGGTATTATGGGCCAGGTAAATTGTTGTGTTAGAAGTAACTGCTCTATCATTAGTGTAGACCAGTACGATAACCTTGATATTGCAAAACTCATTTTTATTGACTTCTGCAGCTGTTGAAGGTCATAGGTCTTAAAACATGACATCAGCAATGTTCTGTATAGAATTTTATTATTGCTAAGACATTAATAAAGTTTTTTAAAGCGTTATTTAGATCATCTGAGACTATTACATATGACCATTTCATGTGTCTTTGAACTGGATCGGATGAAAATTTACCCATAAATTGAGATTTTGACTGCCACCATTTTGTCAAATGATAATGTATTGGTCAAACAAGGCCAGAAATAAGTTGATTGGACCCCTGGCCTTAGAATCTATGGGTATGGATATCAGAATAATGTTGATATCTGCACAGGAAGTACAGATATTGATCAAAAGCCTGTTTTTCGGGTTTCGACCCTGAAGTCCAAGATGGCTGCCACCCAAGTGAAATGCCGGTCCGGAGACAGGTTTTTTCTGAAGCCCCACATATCACTGTGATGCATGAAACTTGTTTACTGCTTCTACTCAGAATATTAAGCAAAAGCAAAAAAAAAAAATTGCTAGGCCTCAGCTACCTGACTACCTGTCAGATGTACTTTACATCATCTAGAATACGAATTTGAAAAGAAACATAGGGGGTCCCAGGCTACTTTTTTATATTGAATTTCTAAAGATAAAGGTGTTTTTTGATTTTCAATTAAAAATCAGAAAAGAAATGTCTCCAGTTTGAGAATCTGTTTCTGTAATAATCATCAAACACAGAGATATAAACCTCACAGGATGAATGTACTAATATCTGTATTTACTGATAATCTTTGTTTTTACCACCATAACATTGCATTCTGGGTAAATTTCTCACATTTTGGCAAAGAGTGGAATACATTTCCTATTATTTCACAACAAAAACAATCAGAATTCCTATTTCACCCTTGAAGGTCTAGATTTGTTTAAAACTTTTTCAAATACATGCGCTGGAACCTGTGCAGAAAGCTCAATTTTAATGGTAGCGGCCCACCTTAAATTACTTTGACTTAGAGCAGCAATAGAGAGGACCTAAAGACATAAAGTTATTTCTTTTTAATTGGTAATCATTAGTTGATCATCATGATGCATGAATGTAGCCCTGGTGAGGTACTCCCTAGGGCTACATTCATGCATCATGCCAATGGGTATCATGCCTTCCACCATGGGGGAAGGCATGATACACTAATGAAGTCTGGTGCTTTAATAACTGGGAGGTGAGGGGCAGGTCATAGTATTCGTTTCACCATGATTCACAAATGAGGTGCTAGTGAATCTACTCAATAGCAATATTTGGATATGTACTCAATAGCAATATTTGGATATGTACTCCATAGCAATATTTGGATATGTACCCAATAGTGATATTTGGATATGTACTCAATAGCAATATCTGGATATGTACCCAATAGCAATATTTGGATATGTACTCAATAGCAATATATGGATATCTATTTAATAGTAATATTTGGATATCTACTTAATAGCAATATTAGGATAACTACTTAGTAGCAATATTTGGATAACTACTCAATAGCAATATTTGAATATCTACCCAATAGTAATATTTGGATATCTATTCAATAGTATTATTTGGATAACTACTCAATAGCAATATTTGGATATCTACCCAATAGTAATATTTGGATAACTACTCAATAGCAATATTTGGATATCTATTCAATAGTAATATTTGGATAGTTACTCAATAGCAATATTTGGATATCTATTCAATAGTAATATTTGGATATCTACTCAATAGCATTATTTGGGTAACTACTCAATAGCAATATTTGAATATCTACTCAATAGTAATATTTGGTTAACTATTCAATAGCAATATTTGGATATGTACCTAATAGCTAGGGCCTATATTTGGATATCTATTCAAAAGTAATATTTGGATATCTACTCAATAGCAATATTTGGATAACTACTCAATAGCAATATTTGAATATCTTCCCAATAGCAATATTTGGAAAACTACTCAATAGCAACATTTGGAGCAATGATTGAAGCATCAATGCAGACCCTCCAGGAATGTATCAACACTGTAGGATCAGGGTGATGCATGAATGCAGTCCTGGCAGGTCCTGGCCAGGGATGCATTCATGCATCATCAAGATCCATGCACATGATGCATTAATGCATTTGCTGCACTTAATTAAAAGCTTATCAGGTTAATTGACCACTTTCACCAGGGGTGTGGAACCATGAGGCTGTGTCTGCTCTCCAGCTGACATAATTGCAGTTTTCATCAGAGAGAAAATCTAATAGTAAGCTATTTTTGAAACTCCAGATTAAAAATCCTACAGCAAATTGAGACCTGCACTATGTGGAGAACTGTGAGGTTGTGCACGGAAAGGAATATCAAATTTAATGTCTTTTCGAGGTGCTGACTTTATATTTCTAAACATCTGGGGGGATATCCTGTCATCACATCTTCTAATCTAGGAGACATCAAAGGTTACACAGACATAAATAGCCTAGGCAGATATGTTAAAGGTTTAAACAAGATATTAAATAATACTGTAAAAATCAGGACTGGAGTGGCACATGTATTCCCTTTTCATGACACTGTAGTAAACTATGGCGTGATCTATGTATTAGTTGATGGGCACTCCCTAGACGTTCTCGATCCCATTCGCTGTTTATGCCTCTTATATCATCACTTTATTCTTTCAACTTCAGGGAAAAATATCTTGTCGGCACATATTTCAATATACAAGAGGCACTAAAGGTTGTCAACAGAGCATGTTCCCCCTGACATCAGATTGATACAAATCACAAGAGGGGAGCTTTTCACTGTAACACCTTCACACTAGTGGCATATTTGACATCCATGTCAGATGCCAATTTCTGTTACTACAGTCTTTTTGATTGGTGTGTGCCAGGAAAAGGCTAACCAATCAGTTTGGAGAGATTGGAGTAGGACCTTCATAGAAAGAATGCAGTGATAACCAGGGGAGGGTGGTGCGGGGGGGGGGGTGTTATGCCTTAGAGTGCCTGCCAGAGGCTATTTCTTAAGGCACTACGACTGCATACAGCCACTACGACTTCAGAACCAAAAGGTTAGTGCCAGTAATCGTAGGTAAACCCAACGACTGCTCAGTATGATCAGAACTTAGCAATCACATAGCATTTGGTAGGGCAGTCGTAGTGCTGCAGGTACTACAATAGTAAAGGTGAACGATGATCAGTTTGAGCTGACCGTTTCTTCACGAGCGTGTCCGGCCCATTCCGCACGAGGCCAGTAGGCTGAGTGCGGAGCAGGCCGGACACGTGAGTGAAGAAACAGGAAGCTCAAACTGGTCAGAGTTCATCTTTACATTTATGTCAAGGTTGATAATTAATCAATATTTCATAAATATAATCCATAATTAACTCCTATTTACCCATCTTCATCGCGAAATCCTGACCGCCGCCATTTTGAATGTTTACGTTTCAAAAATGCTGCGCATGCGCAGTGGACCTATGACGTCATCGTGCGGATTTCCCACGGGTTATTTAACCCAGGGGTGCAATACGGGGGTTCAGTGCTTTCTCTATGGAACTACGATATTCACCTTGACATAAATGACCAATACCATTGGGCTGTATTGTCACTAAATTAGGCTTCCCACTACGACTTGAAAGTGAGCAGTCGTAGTCTGTTAAGAAATAGCCTGCAGATTGCCTCGTCTACTCCCATAGACAGTGACTTAGATGTTGGTGTGAGGAGGTAATCAACTCAGCCACAAACACCCGTATCTCACTACGACAAGTCGATATCAGTCCTCACCACATACCAGGGAAGGTGGTCTGGGATTATTTGGATTGGTTTGAATTTACATGATGAACCTGTATTAAGCTTCATCTTACCATATGCCATGATTCATTGGAGAAGTCCTTGCAAAGTTAAAACATTGATCAACATGTGGGGATTGCGGACACTACTCTGCGACATCTCTGGGCCCTGCTCCCCTACAATCTGTCTGAAACCAACACTGGAGGCTGCCATTTAGCTTTCATGTCATTCAATGGCCATGATGCATTGATGCACAATTGGCCTCATAACCAGAGAACTGAAGCCCGGGTTGCTACATGTTAATCTACAGCTTGCCATCATTGGTTAGTTTGTCAGTGACTTTAAGACACATCTTCATCCACAGGAACTTTTCTATGAAGATGAATGTGATGAAAGCCCTATGTGGCCTCATGGATCTCACCCATCCCCCTTGTAGAGTCCTAAATCCTCTTTTATCGGACTCAGCTGATGAAAAGGCTCTTGGAGACTGGATAGTTCTTAGTATACAGAACCATAAAACTACAGAAAGTCTGACAAATGACCCATGTGTATAAGCTGTGGCTTAGTGTCCAGACTATGGCTTATAAACCATTTCAGATGACCACTGTGGCTTAAAGTTGAAGGATCCTCCTGAATTCAGGGTGTGGCTTACAGTTACAGATGATTTGATTTTCATATCATACATGTAAAATCAAAATACTGTCTCTTTCTGACCCTAGGCCCAGCATATAGTGCCTTCTATATCTTCCCAGAGTAGAACAGTTATTACACGACGCCATTAAAGGATCATTAAAGGCAGCGTTTCTTACCACTTCAACTATGTCTGCTAGAAACACACCATGTCCATGCCTGGGCCTACTTCTTGTGTACAAGATTTGGAAAATGATGTAGGTATTTCTCAGGAATTGACTTTGGAAATGACATGAATTCAATCTTGACACTTACCTAAAGTAAGATGGAAAAGGCAAATATAGACAGAAGTATATTAGAGTGAAATTGGGATCAAATTCCATCTCAGTTTATAAGGGGTGCGGTGCAGAACCATAAAGCAATGTCTGCTCTCCCCATGACATAATTGCACTTAAAATTCTAGAGTCAGGCTTTTTTTAGAACACCAGATTAAAGACTAACAGAGCATATAGAGAGACTTGCACTTTATGACTTCTAACAACTGTGAGAAGTCAGGAACCAAAGGGGGATATCAGCTCAGCAGTGTAATTACTATCATCATCCTGCAGCAGAATGTGAGGTAAAAATAGCCGAGATTACTTTATACTAGGCATGTCTTCCAATATATCTTCCCCTCTGACATCAGTTTGATGAAAATCTCTGGGGTGGACTTTTTGCTCTGACCTCTTCACACTAGCAACACTCTGCTCTTCCACATCAGATGCCAATTTGAGTTACTACGGGATTTTTTATTGGTCTGTGCCAGAGAAAATTAACAAATCAATGTTGAGATGTCAGAACAGGGCATTTTTGGGAGGGTGAATCATGGGATGGGTAAACACTTAAAACTTTAGGGGCCACAGATGCATTAATGCATCATGCCTAATAATTGTCTTGATGCACTGGTCAATGAAATGCTGGAGAGAGTGCTCACCAGCACCAATACATGAATATAGCCCTGGTAACCAATCGATATGATGCACTAATGCATTAATTGACCCTTAAAAGGTTATAGAAAAACCATGACAGCATGATGCATTAAAGCATAAGGTAGCCCTTTAAACCCTTTATCGGCCTTATTTTGGATTTAGATTCCAATGGTGCCAAAACCATCCATACCCTATTTCAAGGACCTGACCAAAGTTGTAGTGTCAGTAAATGAAGAACTACCCACCATAAACAAAAAGAGTAAGTCTCAGGAGGTACTGAGCTTGATTTGATCTGAATGTGAAAGATGGTGCTATTCAGATCTTCGCAAGTTAAAAAAGGAAATGATAAAGCCTATACATGCTTGACAAGGGTCTTTATGAAGAATGAGGTCTTCAAAAGGCACCCCCTCCCCTCAGTCCTGTCTTAACCCTCAAAGGGCAGCCGATGTATTAATGCATCATGCCCATTGGTCATCATGATGCATGAATGCAGCCCTGGCGAGCTACTCACCAGGGCTGCATTTATGACCCTACGGAGTCAATACACTCAATCCAGATGGTTCAGCATGATGCCCCAATGAATTGCTGGTGAGCCGACGCGCTAGCAGTCCACGCCAACCAATGTGCATTATGCACTCCTTCACCAGCAGCACTTAAGGGCTTAAGGTGTCAATCAGTACCTGAATTCACTCAAATACAGATGCAGGTTGTAAATGAAAGGACAAGTATTGGGATCAAGGGGAACTATATTGCAGGGAACAGAGGTGATGAGAGGGTTACAGGTGTGAGGTAGAGGGGGAGGAGAGAAGAAGGATAAGGGATGGATGGAATTGGGGATGAAAGAGGAAGGGTAGAACTAGCAAGGTAAAAGAGGAGAGGGAAAAGAGAGCAGGTATGTAGGAGGAAGAAAGGATGGATGAAGGAAAGAGGGCAAGGGGACTAAAGAGACACAAAGGGGTTGCATGAGATGGGAGGAAAGGAATGACGGAACAAATGAGCGAATGAATGAATGAACAGACAAACAAACGAATGAACAAAAACAGGCAACCAGGTGGGATGGAATGACAGAAGGAAGGAACAAAGGAACAATTAGGCAGAAAGCAATCAAGTAAGCAAGCTTCGAGCAATCCAACTGTACTTTTGGAATTATATAGGGTAGAAATAGGATAAAAAAAAAGTTTGTCAATATTTTCCATCGGTAGCCATGAAGTATGACTCTCTAATCTGTAGACTCGCCTCCACTGCATTTGTGCATCATGACAAGCATAGGGGCAACATATTACAACCTGTCAAGAGTTAATGCTGCTTTAAGACATGGCAGTGAAATATTGACTGATGAGATCTTTATATTGGTTTATGAGCAGTGGCTGAGTTGATTATTATTGATATGAGTTTTGCTGTCTAGATCCTATCATACTTTATTAATATCCACATTTTTCTTTTCGCTAACAGAAAAAGCTCTTCTCGCCTGCTCTTCTAACATAAAATACACAGAATTTCTGAGGTACACTTTGATGCTGCTCCTGGGGGAGATTTCCACTGGGACACCTCCACACTAGCTATGTAGGATGTCAACTTGACTTATTATAGGCTTTTTGATTGGTCCATGGCAGGAAGCTGCTAACCAATCAATATCAAAAGATCTGAGCAGGGCCTTCCTAGGAGGATTCAGGAATGACGAGGTGGGTTAAGTCTGGGGTGGGGGCACTCACCTACACATGATACGATAGTATTAATTATCTGCTCAAAGCTGAAAATTTTGAGTCAGAAGAGGGGAGAAAAGGCAGATACTTTGAACCAGCTGCTTTGAACCATCATAGGGCATGGTGTTTTTATAAGATGCCCCCTAGGATGAAGACAATAATATAAGGCATATTTGTAGTTTCGTTCTCATTTTACCATGCCTACCCTGATTTCAGAAATATTCTATACTATATATAGTCTCAAGGCCTTCTTTGTCCATAAGTA
This sequence comes from Acholoe squamosa, assembly GCA_949317995.1. Lineage (NCBI taxonomy): Eukaryota > Metazoa > Annelida > Polychaeta > Phyllodocida > Polynoidae > Acholoe > Acholoe squamosa. Next base: position 10,506,571 of record OX439050.1, on the reverse strand, counting down.
AATGGGTCTTTCCTTCCTATTATCTAGACTAGTATAGTCTCTTTTATTTTTTTCCCCATTAAAAATGTGTACTTTCATTTTGCCCATTTCTTTCAAGAATGGTCTTGTACATTGACATACAACCTTTTTGGCTTCATTTTCACCATAGCAATGTCCACATTGGACAGAGATGCAATTGACAACCATTATAAAAATCAAAGTGCCACTTGTAGAGTGAGGATATGATGGGAGGGGTGGGTGGTGCAGGTAACCCAGATTTGGGTGAGGAAGGCACACAGTGGTTCTTAGCACTGGTAATGCCTGGTTAAACCCACCAGAGGGTTCTGAAGTCTGTAAAGCTGCTTTATGAATGGCGAACTGCCCTAGTGTGGTTACCATGTATGAGAAGCATAGTGGTTTATCCCTGTAAAGGTACCAGACTGCTATGATGTCTCTTGGTCATTGGGTAACATTGATATCATTTATAATTAAGCACACTTCCCATCCATAAGCCAATCACCCATGAACTCATCACAATAGCCCGTAAATTACCATGAATACGACCTCATATAGACAGTGCATTTTCATAATACCTTATAAGCTAATTTTCCACCAATAAGCGCCCGGTTGGTTAAATAGCTATATTGAGCGAGTAGAGGACATCCCTACACATTCATGCATCATGTTGATTAATGGGCATGATGCACTGATGCACAATCGGCCTCTTAATGTGGAACCAGGGAACTGAGGCCCAGGATGCTCAGGCTTGATCTATGGCCAGCCATTGTTGAATAATTTGTCAGTAACCTTAATACACCTCTTCTTTTCTCCACCAGAATTTTTCTATGAAGATGAATATGATGAGAGCCCTCGGTGGCCTCATGGATCCTTGTGGTGTTCTAAATCCTCTTTTATCAGACTCAGCTGATGAAAAGACGATTGGAGACTGGATAGTTCTTAGTATATAGAATCATAAATCTCGAGAAACCTTGACAAACGACCCACAATATTTATGTACACTAGCCACTGGGCCCAATGAGAAGTTATTTATGATAAAATCATGTGTATAAGCTGAGGCTTATAAACCATTTCAGATGCCCACTGTGGCTGAAAGTTGAGGGATCCTCCTGAATTCAGGGTGAGACTTACACTAACAGATTTTCATACCATACATGTAGGAAAGAACAACCCTAGGCCCAGCATATAGTGCCTTCCATATCCTCTCAGAGCAGAACAGTTATTACATGATACCATTAAAGGATCTGTGAGATTTGCATACATCATGGTATTGTAATCCATTTGACTAAAGTCTGCAAAACCAGATGGCTTTAATCAAATGAGGCGTCTCAGTGAATGTTCACCCATCAAAAACTACAATGATACAGCAGTGTTTCTTACCACTTTAACTTTGTCTGCTAGAAACCCACCATGTCCATACCTGGGCCTACTTCTTGTGTATAAGATTTGAAAAACAATGTAGGCATCTCTCAGGAATTAACTTTGGAAATGACATGAATTCTTTTTTTGAAAACATTTAAACTTTATTTAGCCTGAAGATGTATTACATTTCATCCGGTATATCGATATTATGGTCATTTTCCTGGATTTCGCAAGAAGCATTTCAAGGTACCAAATAACCAAGTAAACATGTTTTATAATCTATAACACCAGGAAATTATTTTAAACGAGGCTATTAAGTTAATGACTGACCATGTTGTCTCGGCCAAGCCATACAAAAGACTATATATGCCATTCATAGAATTAACCAATTTGTATAATAACAAAAATTTTTGAGAACAGCAGCATTATTCTCTACTTTAAACATTATATAATAACAAATTCCCTTACCCAAAATCGATCAATTATAATCTCTAATTATATACAGAGGGGCTGCTAACACATATTACAATATAAATATCAAATTAATTAAATTTTAAGGAGATTATTATTTATAACAATTCTTTTTTACATTCCAGTTTAAATTTGTCTCTGTCTTTGATATTTCGTATTTCTGAGGGTAGATTGTTCCAGGTTTGAGCACATTTGACCCTTACCTCAAATAAGATGAAAAAGGCAAATACAGACAGAGGTACATTAGAGTGAAATTGGGATAAAACTCCATCTCAGTTTATAAAATAATTGCTGTTCTCAACACAGACAAAATCCAATAGTAGGCTATTTGTAGAATGCCAGATTAAATACTGAAATTAGATCAACATAAAATCTCCAGGGTAGTATTTTCACCAGTACACAGCTACACCAATGGCATTCTGGTCACCCATGTCAGGTTGTGTACTACAGCCTTTGTGATTGCTAGTAAAAAGTTAACTCTTTAAGGACAAGTGGTGCATTAATGCATCATGCCCATTGGTCGTCATGATGTATGAATGCAGCCCTGGTGAGTAACTGGCCAGGGCTACATTTATGCATCCTGGCGACCCTATGGGGATATTGATACACAAACTCTAGGAGGGTCAGCGGGATGCACTAATGAAGTCTCAAATTAACCAATCAATATTGAGATATCAGAGCAGGGCATTCTGGGGGAGGGGGTGACGGGAAGGATGGGTAAACTCTTAACCCTTTAGGGGCAGCAGATGCATTAATGCATCATGCCCATTGATTGTCATGATGCACCAATGAAGTGCTGGTGAGAGTGCTTGTCTTCATTGGAGCATCATGCCCAGTGATGCCAACCCTCTGGGAGTTCATGTATCAAACCAATAAGGTCAGCATATAGGTAGCCCTGGTGAGTTACTCACCACGGGTGCACCTAAGAACCATGATGACCAATAGGCCTGATGTACTTATGGATTATCGCCCCTTAAAAGGTCAGAGAAAAGCCATGACTGCATTAAAGCATAGGGTAGCCCATTGAGCCTTTCGGTCTTGTTTTGTAATTTGGTAGTAGACTGGAGTGATGGTGCCAGTACCACCTGGACCCTATTGCAAGGACCTGACCAAAGTTGTAGCATCAGTCGATGAAGGACTCCCCACCAGATACAAAAAAAAGTAAGTCTAAGGAGGTGCTCAGATCGACTTCACCTGCTTATAAAAGAAGGCGCTTTTCAGATCTTCGCAAGTTAAAAAAAAAAAAAATGATAAGGCCTATACATGCTTGACAAGAGCCTTTATGAGATCTGAAAGTCTTCAGAAGGAACCCACACACACACACACACACACACACACACACACACCAAACCAACCAAGTTCTGTCTGAAGGTGTCGATCAGTAGCCTGTGTTTGGCCTAATACAGAGCCCGGTATCAAATGATAGGGCCAGTAGGGGGATCAAGGGGATCTATATTGCAGGGAACAGTGTTATGAAAGGGTTTCAAGTGTGAGATAGATGGGGAGGGAGGAGGGGGGATGGCCTGAATGAGAAAAGAGAAAGAGGGGCATATGGCTGAGAAGAAGGAGGGAAGAAGGGATGAAGATGAAAGTAAAAATGGCAGCCAAGGGACGAAAAAGAGGTGGAGGAGGGAGGAAATTCAAAAGTTTTCTTAGCCTTTACTCCATCTCTGACTGGAATTGTGACAAAATCCAAAAGTAACTAAATACACCAAATTCAGTAAAAGCATGGCAGTAACGAAAATCAAATGCCCCTCCCCCATGCCCCATTTTCTCCAAATTCGTTGATGCTTAGGCAGACATAAGGCTATGTCTCACCACTGTGGTGCAACTCTGAATGTGAAGGTTTCTGACCGGGAGGTTTCTGACCAGTTTCTGACCGGCAATTAAAGTGCAGTAAGATGCTGAATTCTATAAGGAATTGACAAACAGGTATTCCTGCAGTATTCCTGCACATATTTCAGGTTAAAATGAATCTTGAATATCCTCTATGAGGCTGCAATTGGCCAATTTCTGTCCAAGAGATGAGGGTTTCTGACTAGAGGTTTCTGACCGGCAGAGTTAAATCTGGTCACTGCTGCCCCAGTTTAACTATCCTTGTCTATAGAGATAGATAGGGTTTATTGTCATTTACAATTAATTCACTGAAAACTTGTGATAACATGTTATGGCTAATCAGGAAGCTGGGATTTGATGACACCCAGTCAGAAGATAACAAAATGTCACATAAATAAAAGGTATGGGAAAGAATATTTCCTATTGGGTTATAAAGAAAAGATATGCCTGGAAAGGACATTCTCAGCAATTTCTTTTATTGCCCATTGATAAGGACTTTAAAATTCAAAGTTGATAAAAATACTGTGGTATTATTATTTTTGCCCCCCCCCCACTTTCATAACTTTGAGAGAGAAATGGCCAAACATTGCACAAGTGGTAAGGTAACATATGTGCAGACCTCAATCATTTAAAAATTCTATACTTGTCTGTGACAGATTTTAAATTACATCCCAATATTCCGGTCAGAAACCTTGGTCAGAAACAGTCAGAAACCTTCATTTCCTACTTGTATCACTTGTATGAGACATAGCCATGAACACATAGGTAGGAAATCATAGTTCCGGTATGTGGTGTAGGAAGTACTTTTCCAGTTCAAGTTTTAGACAGTCACACATGGCCTTTTACGTGTGTGCAAGTTAGAACAGTGATACCATATCAGTAATTCTAACCCTTTAAGAGTCATGCCAAGTGGTCACTACAATTCACCAATGAAGTACCATGAGTCTGTTCACTGTAAAAAAAACTGCCAGGGATCCTTTTAAAACTGAACAGTGAACTGCAATTATACAACAGGGTGCCAGTGTAGTTTTTACAAGAAGCTCCAGGTGGCAGTGCAGTGGTACAAGGAATACTTTGAAAAATCATGATAACATCTCTGAGAAAATAACAACAGATCTCTGGCACATTTGAGACGAGGAATCCATCTTTATTTAGATAAAACTTTTATGGTGAAAGTGCAAACCAAAGCTGCAATTATGTATAATCCTTAATATATGAAACAATGCATTCTGAAGGGTTGTCAGTATTGTCTGAGTGTTGAGGTTACATAGGCCTTAAGACTTTAAATGCTGCTGATGAAGGAGTATATCATTCACATTGGTAGTCATGATACATGAATGGAGGTGGGGAGTTAGCTCAGCAGTAGAGCGTTGGACTAGTTGACAGTGACAGCATGATTTCTTTTGGGTTGACAGAGGCAGCACAAAAATTCCTTTTTAGACAATTCTCTTTTTGTTTTAGAAAAAGGGATTTTAGTCCAAAAAATATTTATAATTTTTTTTTTTAATTTCTTTTTTGTTGGCACTGATGGGCCACCATACCAGGTGCTTATACAGGCCAATAGATTATACGATATGCATCATGCCAATGCACAAAACAGGACCAAGCAAAATCGATCTTCCTCATGAGCTTTGCTGCATAAACATGTTTTTTCCCAATGATATACCATTTTAGGCATTGAATTTATTCCTATAGATCTATGGAGAATACATCCAAGTTCCGTCATTCTAGTTGTGCCTATTACATAATTGTAATATTCTATATTTTCATTTTCCAATCATGAACAGGCATCCATCACAAGGTTGGGTAATCACTTTTGTGGGGCATCCCTGGTAACACCCAAATAGGGTGATCACTGCTGCACACTGTATGTACGACTGGCGCAAGCTGTGAGCATAAAGTCGGTATTGTAGTCTTTACTCTGGTGCCCTGAGGTATAAACCCTCAGGGTACCACTGAACAAGAACACAGTGACGACACCTATTACCGTAATTCGAATTACGGCGATCAAAGATGGCGGCTGGTGAGTTCACTTCATTTCTTCTCTATTGATTTATAAGATATCTATGGTTATTTCAAGCAACTTGTGTGGACAGATTGAAGTATTGGCATTCCTGCTTAATACTCAACCCTTGGATTAACTTGATGTGTACTAGTTAAGGCAGGAAAAGACCTTTTTAAAAACGCCGGTATTACCGTAATTCAGGAAGAGGTATTACCGTAATTCTGACGTTCACTTTGCCAAGTATTACTGTAATTCTGAGCAAAATATTACCGTAATTCACTCTCCTTTAACACTAAAGCCCAGCAGCAAATATCCTCATGTAAATAATGTCAAAGAACAGTGCAGGCAAATGCCATAATGGGATTCCCTTGATATGGACCATAGCTCATAAGCTTCATATATCAAAAATGTATAGAATTACGGTGATACCTTGTTTGTAAACAAGAATTACGGTAATACTTGACCACATGGATGTGATTTCATTCCTAAACGATGAATAGGTTAGCCTGAAGGGGAGAGTAGTTTTCTTAAAGCTTTTAGGAACGTGTCTGACAGATTTGGATATTCTACATGGCAGTGTATAGCCAGAAATCGAAGCAAAACTGACATGATACTCTAGAATTACGGTGATACCTATCACGAATTACGGTGATACCATGTTTTGATAACAAATCGAATTATGGTAATACCAGTGAAAACTGGTCATGTCTCCCACACACAAACTATTGTATAAAGAAGATAACCTGGTTAACCCATGGATAGACATGTCTCTTAACCAGATGTGTATGACCTAGGAACAGCTAAAACAACCTCTTTATATGCTAAATGTCACCTCTTGACTTTGTTTACAAACTCACCAGCCGCCATCTTTGATCGCCGTAATTCGAATTACGGTAATAGGTGTCGTCACTGTGAAGAAGCAGCATAGTGGGAGTTAACCATATTTAACTCCCACTATGCCTCACTCCTTAGTATGCAGAAACTGGAAATACCACTCACTTTTCATGCAGAGGTTGCATTCAGGGCGTTCGCGCAGCGGTTTTCTAACTATATGCAGTGCATTGTGGGTGGGGGTGACCTCGAACGCTAACTACACAACCTTAGCTTGTTCCCTCCACCCCTTTCCACCCCAGCCAGGTCTGGCTAGATACCAATCCTTAACTATGCTTGGGAGCGTAGTAAGTTGACTCAGGGATCAACATTGACCCACATGGGGAGGACCAATAGGGGGTGGCCTTACAAACCAGCATTGATCCCTCGGCCATACCACGAACGCCTCGACTATTCTCGTCTGAAACATACGCTTAAAGAGTGTCAAGTTCAGGGTGGCCACTAGTGCCATCATATGGTGCTAGATACGAGCGTATATAGTATTATACACAGAGAAACAGAGGTAGACACTAGAGCTAAGGCCGCTTAAAAATGATTTTCATCTTTGGGGATACTTTTCTGTAAAAAAGGATGCGAGAGGGAGGCTTTTTATTTTTTTGTTTTATTTGGATTTAGAATGACGAGGGAGGGCCTTTTTAATTTTATTTACCAATTTTTTTTCTGAGATACCATTTCTAAGTATTATCATCAATATATCAAACGTTAACTTAGTGTAAATAACACATTTCGGTTGTAGATGGCGAAATGGGGGTTAATATGCTGTTTGAATCATGATTCTACTCAAGAAATTGGCTGAGATATGAACCAATAGGCAATTGCTCATGGATTTTAAAACAGACCAGTCTATATGATAGGTTTTAAATGGGGGCTGGCATGGAAAACTAACAACATGGGTACTGATTCAAACAGCGATCATAAAATCGTGGGAACTAGCGGAAAAATTGCGACACCCTGATTGGTCAAGGGGTGATCACGTGACTTTGTAATGCGGGCATGCATTACCATGCCAGAGCATATATTGCACCCTATGGATATCTCAAGTATGAGAGCATTTTTTAACCTCACTTTCAGACTCAGCAGCCTCAAATTAGGTATAATTGGTATGTTTGGTCTCTGTTTATTTTTAGCCATTGCACACTGTAATGTATGGTCCAATTTCAAAGCTGTAAAATCAGGCATGAAGGCTAAAGTCTTCATCGGTCAGCGCGTAATGTAGCAATGGCGCTTAATGTAGCAACAGCGCGTAACGTAGCAACGCCATACAATTTTACCCTCTCCCAACAGATCTTCTCGGAGGTTTGAGTTTCAGTGAGTTTCTTTGGAACTACCCATCAGATCCTAACATATGACATATCAAATGAAAGGTCTTAGTGGCTGGAATCTAGATCTAGAATTGGTGATTGTTTTGTTGATAAATAAAATCAGGTAAGGTGCGATTTCTTTGAACTGAGATCCAAGATGGCCGAAAATGCAAAAAAAAAATAGCTCTGACGATTTTGAGGCTAGAGGCTATTGTTTAAAAACGCTCTCTATTTATATTTATCATTGAATGTCTCATTTTCTTGATAGCAAGAAACCTTTATTGTATTATGGGTCCCTGAAAATATTATTAGCAGTCAAAATTTGAAGAAAGTTAATTTTGAAAAAAAAGTACCTACTTTTATCTAGCCTCTTTTGGTTTATCTGTTCCTGGCAAGCACTCAAGCTTAATTCAATGAGGTGGGGACCAGCAATGAAATAATGCCCTTTTATATATAGGGTAATTATACTTCAGAACATGAAGTCTTGTGTACAGGCGCCTACAAGATATAGATAATGGTTTGTATAGACACAATGGGTTATGAGAATTTATTCTGCCCGAGGCTCATCCAACAGGATAACCCTCAGACCAATTTCCCTAGGTTTTTGTATATATTTCATTTAGAATATGTTAGAGATGGAACTTCACTGTTAGGTAAAAAAGAAACGTGTCACAATTTTGCTTTCAGAAATTTTACTATTCATATTTCCCCAACCATTTTGATAATTCAGCATGCCAATGCCTCTGGATCAGAGAATGATATAGCCCTGATAAGGCTGAAGAAGCCTGCAGGCCTAGATGGACACTACATTGATACCATTAAACCTGCAGGTATGAGTTTAGATACTTTTGTAGGGCAGTAATTCCCCATATCTGGTTGACCGACCCCCAGTGGAGGGTCTCCGGGTAATCACTGCCACCTAGTGGGTTTCATACTGATCCAGGTTTGGTTGGAAGGTGAGAAAGTCAGGCCAGGGGATGTAGCTTAGTAGTAGAGTGCTCATTTACAGGTTGAGACACCTGGGTTCAAATCCCGGTACTTCCATAAACGTTTCCACTGACCTCTACACTCTGTTAACCCTTTAAGGGATGCAAGAGTGCATCATGCCCATTGGTCATCATGATACACTAATGTTGAAGCAGGGTAATCTCTTACCAATGCAAATATATTAGATGGGTACAATCTCCCCCCTCCCTAGAGGTCCGCAGTGAAAAGTTGGTGTTATTTTATTGGCTGATAATCAAACCAGCTAAGTCCATACATATGGTTGCGTTTAGATACTGGTACGGACTCCTCATCTCAATATGCCAACATACTGCAAGCGGTGGCTACCACTCCCATACCAAAGTCTGACTCTGGGAGTGAGATATGTGAGAGAGACAGCATCATCTGTGTAGGAGGAAGTGGGAGGGAAGGCGGCTGTTAGGTAAATCTATAAAAACTGTATAAAACGGAACAAGGGTTTGGTCCACTTGAACAATGACTTTAATCAATGCAGTACCATTAATCAGTACTGATTCTAATTCTTCTGCAGGGTGACTCGGGAGGTCCATTGAGCTGCACACTGTGTGACGGTAGTCTCGTTCTGGCTGGAGAGACATGGGGAGGGAACTCTGCATGTCTCCCAGAATACCCCACAACATACAACAGGATATTCTTCTACAGTGGCTGACTGATAACTCTGATGGTGACATCCCTGTGAACCTATAGATGAAAGAACTACATCTGTTCTTAAGACCCAAGAATAAACAATAGCAAGCAGTGCCTGAGGGTTTGTCTGATTTTTGGGAACTTGATTACTCTAGACTGAATAAATACCATTATTTTATGTTGAGAACAAGCCTTACTAAAGATTTGTATGGGAACACCCATCGCTTAGCAGGGCGTGAAGAAACTAGACATCATCAAAATAGCCTCAAAAAAAGGATAAGATGACAAATCATAGTTGAACTCTGTCTCTATTCTCAGATGAGCAAGGGGGAGGGGGCAGGGTGTGTTTACTAAAATTGAAAAATATACCTAGGTCTTGAAAAGTGGTGGTCTTGCAGTAGCTTCAGAGATGTAGTGAAATGTATGATTGAGAAATTCTGTGAAATGATTACTTTTTCACACATATCAGAAACATGTGAAAACCTCTGTTTCATTAATTCTATTAAACTTGAGCCGATCCCTAAATCCAGATATACCCTTGTATTGATTATTTCATTTCATAAAGCTGCCATATGTGATCTAGTCATATTACGTTATACTGTGAGGTCTTAACGCATGATGCAATTGATACAATGTGTACAAGAGCAACTATGAAACTCTTTAAGGTAGTGGTCCGTTATCTATGGACAGGGGGTTGTTGAGTTTGCACACAGATATGCCAAAGGTCTTTGTGCCCCAAATCCACTCCCCCCTGAAGGGGTGGAATTGTGGGGGGGGGGGGCAACAATGCATTATGCCGTTTGGTCGTCATGATGCACCAATGATATGCTGGTGAGACTGCTCGTCAGCACTTCATTGGTGCATCATGATGACCAATCAGCATTAATGCAGCAGCGGCCCTTAAAGGGTTAAGAAATGGCAGTAAAATAATTGACCAATGAAGATCTTTATATTGGTTTATGAGCAGTGGCTGAGTTGATTATTATTGATCCGACTTTTGCTGTCTAGGTCGTTTGATACTTTATTTATATGCATCTTTTTCTTTTTTCGCTAACAGAAAAAGCTCATCTCGCCTGCTCTTCCGACATAAAATACACATAACTTCTGTGGGGCACTTTGAAGCTGCTACACAGGATGTATACAAATCTCCTGGGGGAGATTTTCACTGGGACACCTCCACGCTAGCGGCCTTCCAGTTAGCCATGTAGGATGTCAACTTGACTTATTATGGGCTTTTTGATTGGTCCATGCCAGGAAGCCACTCACCAATCAATATCAAAAGAGCAGAGCAGAGCCTTCCCTGGAGGATACAGGGGTGATGGAGTGGGTTAAGTTTGGGGTGGTGGCACTTTCCTACACATGTGACATTAGTCTAGATTCTCTGCTCAAGGCTGGAAATGATTTTAGTCAGAGGAGGGAGAGAAAAGACAGATATTTTGAACCATCATTCTGAGCTGTTCAGTAGTAATCAAACACATTTTTACCATATATATATATATATATATATATATATATATATATATATATATATATATATATATATATATATATATATATATCCTAGTACTTTGCTTCCTCTTTTCTAGACTATATTCTCTTTGATTTTCCCACTGAAGAAATTTTCACATTCTTATTGACCCTTTCTTAACTGTGCGGTCAGATACCTGGAGGTGCACCTTTTTTTGTCTCTCATTTCCATCAAATCGATGTCTGCATCTATAGGACAAAGATGCAATTGTGTACCATTACAAATAGCAAAGTGCCACCAGTAGAGTGTGGACAGGATTATAGGAAATACTGGTATATAGCAAAATCAAGGCAAAAATCAAACATTTTCTCTATACCAGATAAAATACATTCATTGGTAAAATTGCAAATCTATCTGGTCTTCAGCCCAAGACAGCGAATCATGTCTCTCCTACATTAACTCTCCTCATATTTTGGCCCTCACACATGTTCCGCCACCCCTACAGTGGCAAACTCCAAAAGAAGAAGTAAGCAAGCTCCTACTTTGGGTTAGAGGTGAGAGAACATCTCTGTATCAACATGGTAAAAGGTATGCCCGCAAGGGGGTGTGCAGGCATACCTGTTACCGTGTTGATCCACATTCTCATGATTTTAAGCTCCCACACTGAAGGCTGCCAGTTAGCCTTGGTGGGTACATCGCCAATGCTGCATTCATGCATATTATTGACCACACAGGATCAAAACACTTCCAGATTAAGGGTTGACAATTGGCCTTTTAAGGAAGGGCCAGAAAGCTGAGGCCTAGCATGTTGAGGCTTGAACTATGGCTTGCCATCATTGATTAGTTTGTCGGTGACTTTAACACACCTCTTCTTTCCTCCACTAGAACTTTTCTATGAAGATGAATATGATGAAAGCCCTACATGGCCTCATGGGTCTCCCCCATCACCTTGTAGAGCTCTAAATTCTCTTTTCATCAGACTTAACTGATAGAAAGGCGCTTGGAGACTGGATAGTTCTTGGTACATATTCATAAATCTAGAGAAGGCCTGACAAATGACGCATAAAATGTGATATACCGTGGCCACTGGGGCCAATGAGAGGTCATTTATGATACAATAATGTGTATAAGCTGTGACTTTCACTGTGTATAGGCCTGTAGGAAAGTACACTACTGTCATCTTCACGCCCTGGGTGCAGCATATATAGTGCCTTCCATATCTTCTCAGTGAAGAACAGTTATTACAGGATGCCATTAAAGGATCTGTGCGATTCTCATATTTAGGGGATATATAAACTTTATTCAACCAGTGCATCAATAAAGTTTACATATGCTCTTTATTCCATGGTTTTCCCCCATAGACCTCTATGCTACGCTGCAGTCCTGCTGTCTGGGGTCGAGAGAAGGTACTACAACATCGTTCATTCTAGCAGTGGTTAATTGCACGAGTTTTATCATTAAACTTGAACGCTGAAATATGCAAATCAGCCATAACCATGGTATAAATCACGATATTGTAATCCATTTGACACATCTGCAGAACAGGATATCTTTAATCAATGGATGTGTCTCGGTGAATGTTCACCCATCAAAAACTGCAATGATACGGCAGCGTTTCTCACCACTTCATCTATGTCTAGAACCCTGCCATGTCCATGCCTGGATCTACTTTTTGTGTATAAGCTTTGGAAAGCAATGTAGGCATTTCTTAGCAATTCCCTTTGGAAACGACATGAATTCAAGCTTGACCCTTACCTAAAGTAAGATGAAAAAGGCAAGTATAGACAAATGCATATTAGGGTGAAACTGGGATCAAATTCCATCTTAGTCTATCCGTATGTTTTATACGGGACGGATTCTTAAGTCCAAACATCCGCTACTGAACTGGTCAAAATCAAGACCCAGCTGACACTTCTAGTAAAATCAGGGTCGGGATTTGAGGTACTGGAGTATTCTACAAAGGGACCCATACTAATTTATTGAGTGTAGACACCCCCTGCCCAATGAAATGATTGGAACTAGCACACCGTGACGTATTCCACACTTTGTGTTGACAGGAAACGTCATGTGACGTCCCTCGGCCAATCAGCATTTGTGGCATGTACTGGGAATAGGGACCTTAATGCAACCTGCACAATGGCCCTTTTCGCAGATCCTGTCACATTTAATTCTGCCGTCTCACGCAGACAGTGTTTGGTACAGTATGTATTGATTGCTTTTATTGCCCCTTTTCAGGCCACATCATGCATTATCCCTTTATAACCGTGTTGGCGAAATGACAACGACATGTCTCATTTTTGCCATTTTGAAATATTGATGACCGGCGAAGAGGGCCTGCATTGAAGCAAGGTTTTCAATCACCCAGTAATGCATTAGTATTATTCCCAGTTTAGTTGGCACAATGCACTGATGAAATGCTGGTGAGTCTGATCCCCACTTCATTGGTGCATCATGCGCTCTCCGGTAGCCCTAGCAACCATACTGCAGGAACATGACAACCATTCAGAAATGTCTTATAACACATGGGGTCGCCTAACTCTCTAAATGCTATATTGTACCTGTATATAATGGGACCATAGTGGAGCATTAATGCAGCCCTGGATTCAACAAGGAACCAGGTATGAGGACAACTACTGTTAAATCTACCAGAACTGATACAACCCCTGAGGGTCGGCATGATGCACCAATGAAGTACTGGTAAGCAGTCTCACCAGCATTTCATGGTGCATCCTGCCGACCAATGGGCATGATGCACTCCTACAGTAGCGGCCCTTGAAGGGTTAAAGAGTTATGGAAGGGGTGATCAGTCTGAGATTTGTACCCAGGGTTGTTGTCCATGATGTCATGATAAGACGTATCCTTTGACTTGATAATGGCTGCATTCCGTGTCAGCTTCCCTTTATGGGAGCGCTGTTATGTTTTAACAAAGAGATATGGGGAAAAGGAGGATAATAAAGCTTCATCTAGCCTGGCAAGCCTTTCTTCTCCTAATTTAATTAATCGATATATGGCCAGTGTGGCTGTGGGAAATGAAATAAAAGTATGAAAATTTGTGGCAAGAAAGGGAACACACTGTAAAATAAATGTCGTCAAAATAACGATGGAATCCTGGTCCCAAAGTTGCCAGAGATCCATAATTATTTTCACAGAGATTCCTTATACCACAACACTGCCACCTGGAGCTCTTTGTAAAACCTGCACTGCAAAACCAAGTATAAATGGTGGTTCACTGTCTAGTTTTACAAGGATCTCTGGTAGATTTGACAGTTATTTTTTACACTGCGCTAGCTTGCCATTTCTCACTACACTGCTTCACCAATAGTGGTAATACAGCAGTTCACAGTGTTATGGGAATACCTGCTGTCTGAAATGTTCTTTTCTTAACCCTTGTAGGGCAGAACAAAAATTGTTGCCCCGGCCATGGGGACAGCCTCTGAAAAAGTATAGTTCCTAGAGGACAAGCCTATTTTCAATTCCTATACTAATCCTATATAACGGGAGTTGACTATAGTCTATGCTAGGCCTGCCATGGTGTCGACTATAGTTGATGCTAGCCCTCAATAGGTAATTAAAAAATGTATCCAATTGTAAAATATGTTCATGAACTCTGGGCTTGGAGTATTACTCCTTTTTCTCCTTTTTGCTTTAATGCATCATGCATCATGCAGACCCTACGGGGTTGATACCCCGGGGGAGGCACTGACTCTCTGCGAAAGTCCCAACTGCGAAACTACAGCCCCTCCTTTTTGGCAATTTCACAGCCCCTTAAAATGGAGCTCAGTTTTTACAGTCCCCCCTTTTTTTGAAGAAGTCTGATATTTCTTTGGGCCTCTTCCATGTAAACTGTGGTTCTATGACAATAATATTCAGGAATTTGTCATCACTAGAGTGATTACATGGAATATTCAAGTTATTTCCTTTCCATGAAAGTTATAATAGGTATTAACAATTAACAGCCCTCTAACCTCAAGATGTAATTCAGTCAACAGCCCCCCTTTTTCTCTCAACGCTACATCAACAGCCACCGCTCCGCGTGGTTGGTACCATAGTTGGTACCCAATCCAAGGCTCAGTGCCCTCTGGAGTTGATACACTCCCAGAGGGTTGGCATAATGTAGCAATGAAGTGCTGGTTAGCAGACTCGCCAGCACTTTATTGGTACATCATGACGACTAGGATATCAGCGGTCCTTAGAGAGTAAAGGGGTTAAGATGTATGAAGTAGGCCAGTAACCTGAGAGGCTGCTGCAGATGATGCCCAGGTGTGCTGGTCATGTCAATTTGGTCCCTTAATCCTTTAAGGGCCAGTGATGCATTAATGTATCATGCCCATTGGTCGCCATGATGCACCAATGAAGTACTGGCGAGACTGCTCGCCAGCACTTCATTGGAGCATCATGCCAACCCTCCGGGAGTTCATGTCTATTGATCGTGTAGGGCCAGCATGATGCACCAATGAAGTGCTGGCAAGTCCCGCCAGCACTTCATTGGTGCATCATGATGACCTATGGGAATAATGCATTAATGCATCAGTGGACATTAAAGGGTAAATGGAATAGCAGCCTTAAAGGGACTGATGGTTTAAAAGCACCCTGGATTTGTGACAGCCTCATGAAACTGAACAGTGAATTACCTTAGTTGTATTGCAGTGAATAAGTGTAGTATTTGCAAGAAGCCCCAGGTGGCAGTATGGTGGTAAAGGAATCTCTAGGAAATTAACAAGGGATCAAAATTTGAACACATTTTTTACAGTGTACTACTATCTACAAATGTGTCAAATAAAAAATACTTTCCACGCCTATTTGTTATCTGCAATATCATTTTCCTAATATATGTAATGGCTTGGGTCGATTCGGCATTACTTTTTGTATCGATTTATTTATGTGTCAATGCCCAGCAAACCATGTAAACCTTACACCAGGTCTGAAAGGAAAAATTATTTCATATTGGATGAACCAAAAAGGTGTGCCTGAGGTTCCCCAATCCTACCAGCAAAATACGGCCAATTCAAGAATTGTTTTATCAAACTTTGAAAGGGATAAAGAAATGTTGTTCAGAAATGACCACTGCCTAACACCCCTCTGTAAGGTGGTGCCTAGGAGGGTCTTGCCAAAAAAAGAAACGTGCACGTTTTTGTATTGCTAAATAACTGTTTAGATATTCATCTAGAGAAAACATGCACGTTTTTCTACATATCAAAAAGAGTTTTCCATGCACTGTGCTGTATTTGATTCGTCAATACTATAAAAAGAAGAGTTAGGCCATACACGTTTTCCTCAGCAGTCTCTGAAATAATATATAGAGGTTCTTCCTCGTCATCTTTCTTTCAAGACCCTCCAGAGAATGTAGTACAGCAGGGCTCAGGGTCTGGTGTGAGTTTACTGCTCTACTTAGCTGTAAGTGATTTATGAGACACCTTCCCACCTACTCCCAGCTCCTCCTCCTCCTCCTCCTCCTTCTCCCCTCCTCTTGGGGCCATCAAAGTACATTCCCCTCCATGGTTCAATGGTAAGGCTAGAAACACACTGCTTCACAAGTGGTTCTGAGCTTAAACACTGCCACAACTAGGAAAGGGTTCTGAAGGTACCTAGTCCTACCCAGACTACTGCTCCAACTAGGGAAGGGTCCTGATACTACCAATCCTACCCAAACTCCTGCCACTACTAGGTAAGGTTCTGATGGTACCTAGTCCTACCCAGACTACTGCTCCAACTAGGTAAGGGCTCTGGTGGTACCTAGTTCTACCCAATCTCCTGTCGGTAACTGTTTACTCCTAGTAGTGCCTAGTTCTACCCAGACTCCTGTCAGTAGGCCTATTAAATTTTTGGTTGTACTGATGGTACCTTGTCCTGTGCAGACTCCTGGCAAAACTAGGTAAGGGTCATGGTGGTACCTAGTCCTACCCTACCTAGACTACTAACATAACTAGGTAAGGGTCATGATGGTACCTAGTCCTACCCACACTCCTGTCACAAGTAGGTAAGGGTCCTGGTGGTACCTAGTCCTACCCAGACATCATCTAGGTGATGGATTTGGTTCCACCCACATTGCAGAAAGTCAGCTCCGTTAAGATACAGCACCAAAAATATAGGGCAGCAATGTGCATTGCTCGTAACTCGAAAAGAAATAAAATTTAAATTTTTGGGCAGATGTTATGTACCATAAATTCTTTGATTTGAGGTTCATATCATATTTTTTTAATCAAATCAAAATTGTAGTTTATTGCAAGGTCAGTAATGCAGGTAATGTTGCTTGTATCAGAGAATCTAAGGTAATTGCAGTTAGTTAGACTCTCTGCAGTCCCAAAGCTCTGGCCCCTTTATACTTGAGTCTTTTCCATTACATTGTTTCTCCAGAATTAAAATCAATAGCCTTGAGCAAGTCTAGCTTGTGGTCTGACATCAGCACTCCCATTCACAGACAGGAACTAACTCCAAGCAGGTGTTAAGTAGTGTTATAGTCCTATACTTTCACAAGACATCTGCTTGGAGGACCAGACGCTACTCACCCAGGTTATTCGCACCACCAAGCCACTATTCGCATAACTCCCGCCAAAACTGTGCTATTCACACCACATTGCCAAAAAAGGCGGGAAAGTTGATACATGGATCAACATCACATACCTTCACCATTGGAGGCAAAAAGTGTCTTATGTCTGCCAACCAACTGACTCTGTAGAATATAGACAATTACTCAAAATTTACAATAGTTGGTACTGAAATGCGTTTTCCTGCAAGACCCCTACATCTCCTCCTTTAATGACACTACAAATTCAATAAGTAATTCTGCCTCCTATATGTAAAATTTCCATCTTTTTTTTAACTTATTCGCACCACCAAAATGACTGAAAATGAGAGGACCCTAGTCGTCTCCTATAACGACTGGTTAACTAGCCCTGACTGCAGATATAATGGCCCCAGTGCATTCTAGACTCTGCACACCAGCAGCAACATTCTGTGAGTAAATGATGAACTACACTTCACCACCATGGGGGGTCTGTGGTTAGGATACATTTGGGTTCATTATCATTTGTCAAAGTGATGGTCCAATATAGTCCTGGCTAGAGTAACGAATAGCTTTCACATGAGGTGCAACTTACATACGAAGGGATTTCGTAGCATTTTTTTTTTTTGGTGAAACATCTCGTCCCTCACCTAAACTGGGAGGGGTTGCTGTCCAAAAAAAAAAACTTTTTGGGTCAGTTTGGTCAAGTAAGGGGAATCCACGTGTCAGCTAGACCGCCCGGACTAGCCATCTTCATATGTACATCAGGGTAGATCCTTGCTTTGGCTTATAGAATCTTCCTTAGGTTAGGGTGTGTCTTGAGGATATTAAAATATATGGCTGCTCAAAATCAAGCTGCTTGCAAGTGCGCCTTGAAGGTTTCCTATGATTATAAACTGGCGATGTGCGTTATAAGTGAGGTATGGTAGAACCATTAACCACTGTGACGATGAAGCAAAAATAGTGAATTTTGATAATGGCTGCCTTTATCAGGCCCATAGAAGGTAAACTGTGCTTCAAAGAGGCAGTGAAAATGTGGGTATAGACACTTGTGCCTACCATCCTTACCTGGGAAGTTGGAGCAGAAATAGTGAATTTTGGTAATGGCTACCATAATCAGACCCAATTTCAGAGAAAAACAATTCTGAACGTGGCATCCATCCACAATTGAATCAGTATAGGTCAAAATTCAATTGCAACATGTAAAAAAAGTGACTTCTAAGCCTCTTTTGAAATTCTGCCCCCCTA
The DNA here is from genome assembly GCA_949317995.1 of Acholoe squamosa. Taxonomy (NCBI): domain Eukaryota; kingdom Metazoa; phylum Annelida; class Polychaeta; order Phyllodocida; family Polynoidae; genus Acholoe; species Acholoe squamosa. The sequence continues at coordinate 10,487,840 of OX439050.1, read as the reverse complement.
CAATATGGGGTCAAACAAAGTGATGATAACATTTTATATGCACTCATCTAATACTGTACTTCTAGCCCTTTGGAGGCCACTGATGCAGGGAGCATCATTCCCATTGGTCGTCATGATGCACCAATGAAGTGCTGGCGAGACTACTTGCCAGCTCTCCATGGGAGCATCATGCCGACCCTGCAGGGTTAATACATGTCCTCCCAGAGGGTCGTCATGATGCTCCAATGAAGTGCTGGTGAGCAGCCTCACCATCACTTCATAGGTGCATTATGATGACCAATGAGCATGATGCATTAATGCATTAATGGCCCTTAAATGGTTAAGCCTTTAGACACCAATAGTGCTTTGAATAATCAAAACCCTAAAGGATCAATACACACTTTTGTTTCAGCATGTTGCCAAACACACACACACAACTTATCTTAGCTGGCAAACATAGTCACCAGCACATCATCAGTGCATCATAATAAGACCACTGAGCACGGTACATCCTGCATTAGCAACCTCTAAAGGATTACATGTTGATAAAAGTCAAGGGCCCACATACTGATAACAAGGTCACTCTCCTCCAAATCACAACAGGTCCATAAGCCCCTTTAAGGAATGCATGATACTATTCTTGTTATGATGCACCAATGAAGAGCTGACTGGCAAGCCGACTCACCAGCACTGCATTGTTTCATCATACTGAAACTTAAAGTGACACTGTCCGATTTTTACCATTTTTTAGATCCTATTCAAATGTGTTCAACATACTGTAATAACACTATATTTAGGTGTTTGTGGACTATTTATTGTCATTTCTAGCACATAAAAGCTTAGAGAGAGAGGCCCCATCGACAAGCCATAGCCATTTTTGAGAAGATTGATCGGACTATGCCACTTTAAGAGTGAATGCATGGATGCAGTCCTCAGCTGAACTGCTGTTATGCATCATCAATCCTACTGGACATCATGTCTATGACTTAAAAGACCCGAGACATTAATGTATATTTCAAAGCTATTTTCAAATCAATTTTCAATATTCCATAATATTGTGCACCTTGGACGGGTCACAGGAGGACGTAGTGTTAGGCTTGGCTGGCTACCCCCCTCCCCTACAACTTCTACAAGCCTATGTACACACACACTGAGCCCCAATCCACCAGCAGTGGTCAGACATCATCAACATGCCGCCCTCCCCTCCTGTACCAGCCTATGTACACACACACTGAGCCCCAATCCACCAGCAGTGGTCAGACGCCATCAACATGCCCCTCCCCTCCTGTACCAGCCTATGTACACACACACTGAGCCCCAATCCACCAGCAGTGGTCAGACGTCATCAACACGCCGCCCTCCCCTCCTGTACCAGCCTATGTACACACACACTGAGCCCCAATCCACCAGCAGTGGTCAGACGTCATCAACATGCCCCTCCCCTCCTGTACCAGCCTATGTACACACACACTGAGCCCCAATCCACCAGCAGTGGTCAGACGTCATCAACATGCCCCTCCCCTCCCGTACCAGCCTATGTACACACACACACTGAGCCCCAATCCACCAGCAGTGGTCAGACGTCATCAACATGCCCCTCCCCTCCTGTACCAGCCTATGTACACACACACTGAGCCCCAATCCACCAGCAGTGGTCAGACGTCATCAACATGCCCCTCCCCTCCACTGTCAAACTATCTACACACACACACTCAGCCCCAATCCACCAGCAGTGGTCAGACGTCATCAACATGCCCCTCCCCTCCTGTACCGGCCTATGTACACACACACTGAGCCCCAATCCACCAGCAGTGGTCAGACGTCATCAACATGCCCCTCCCCTCCTGTACCAGCCTATGTACACACACACCCAGCCCCAATCCACCAGCAGTGGTCAGACGTCATCAACATGCGGCCCTCCCCTCCTGTACCAGCCTATGTACACACACACCCAGCCCCAATCCACCAGCAGTGGTCAGACGTCATCAACATGCCCCTCCTCTCCTGTACCAGCCTATGTACACACACACTGAGCCCCAATCCACCAGCAGTGGTCAGACGTCATCAACATGCCCCTCCCCTCCTGTACCAGCCTATGTACACACACACTCAGCCCCAATCCACCAGCAGTGGTCAGATGTCATCAACATGCCCCTCCCCTCCTGTACCAGCCTATGTACACACACACTGAGCCCCAATCCACCAGCAGTGGTCAGACGTCATCAACATGCCCCTCCCCTCCTGTACCAGCCTATGTACACACACACTGAGCCCCAATCCACCAGCAGTGGTCAGACGTCATCAACATGCCGCCCTCCCCTCCTGTACCAGCCTATGTACACACACACTGAGCCCCAATCCACCAGCAGTGGTCAGACGTCATCAGCATGCCGCCCTCCCCTCCACTGTCAAACTATCTACACACACACACTCAGCCCCAATCCACCAGCAGTGGTCAGACAGCGTCAATATGCTGATGTGATTTGTGGAGGGTAGTTTCACCCTGTTACGACCAGCCCTGTAAATAACAAAATATAAAAATATCCTAAAATAAAGCTTTGTATATACATATTAAATTCAGATTGAAACTGTTTACATTAGCAATATAAAGGAGTTTTAATTCACCTACATTTCTATACAAATACTATTGGAAAATCAAACCAATCTACAGCAATGGACAATCGACAATTCCTAGGTCACATTACCCTTTTCAGCAAAAGAAAAGTTAGGCGAAGAGGTGACTAAATCTATATTAGACCCGAGGTCGAAATTCAAGTCGAATAAATGAATAAATAAACAAAGGAACATTTCTATTAAGACATTGATAATGTTCAGAATTGCAATTTTTATTGCATTGCTTTGACTCAGAATGATACAAATTTGGTATATGAACTACCAGGTGTAAACTTTGAAAGGAAACAGATTGTCTTTGAATCCCCTATTTTGGAGGTTTTAATAAAATTTATATTGAAGGCAATATGATAATTACTTTGCAGCAATGCATTTATTATGTAAAGGGCCCTTTCTTGATGTATAGATGTATAGTCAGGGCACCTGATTGTGACACCATTATTGACTGCTACAAACTGGTTCAGATGGGTTCTACACACTGACTAGGGCTTCCCTAGCCCACTTAAAAGGGTCTATATCTCCTCTTTCCTATCCCCTCGGATGTGTATGGTGCACATATGCGTGGGCACTGACACATTGCTCTGTGAAATTGTGTAATGTCGTTCTCGCCATGAATATGTCCTTAGCTGTCAAAATGGCGTTAAACATCTATTACTCACTCACTCACACACCTATATCTACATCCGGGGAACTGACACACTTTCATCGGACAAGGAGGCGGGTGGGAATGGCTGGACCGCGACTCGCTTACGATGGAAAAATCAATGGATTCTCCTTTATTGTTAATATTATGGACTCATTTGACATGGAGGGATCATTTAGACTATCTAAGGATGTATTCTTTTTAATATCTCGACATGTCATGGTTGGATTCCATACGAAAAGTGAGTGTAAACACGGCGGTACCTCTCCTGGAAAGGAACAAAAACAATGGCTTCGCGCAGAGTGGCCACGGGCAGTATTGCTTGCACTTACAAAATATCTTCTCCTGGCTATATTCTGTGGATATCAGGTAAGAAATTAATACAAAATGGAGGAAATCGTGGTATAAACCTATTAGGTCATGGATATTGCAGCCCACGGGCCCAACATGCTGGATATACCCTCGCCACTGCGCGGCTTGGGTATATCCAGCATGTACGGCCCTAGGGCTGCAATATCCATGATCTATTAGCTTAATATCACTGATAACAGATGGTTACCAACCGAGATGACCGCAGTGAAAAGTTGAGGTTTTTTCATTGGCTAATAATCAAACCAGCTAGGTCAGTATAGTTTTCGGCTTGTTACCGGCCTGTATATTGAAGACATGCATGTATACAGGCAGGCCATGCCTAAGAAGTTGCCTGTCAATCTTCCCCTGCTTTCACACTTACTCATAAGGCGGAACCCTTTCATACCAAAGGTACATATGCATCTCCTATGTTTAGATGGTTAGATATATTGCCTGTGATTGGAGATCTAAAACTGCCATCAAGTGGACCTCAAGTGAAGCTCTTCCAGGACCCGGGGAAAAAGCCATCAGGCATGGCCTGCTGGTATATGCCCACAATACCTGCAGGGCACTACAGTGCAAAAATGGTGTTTAGATCCTAAACACAATTCTAAACATATTCATGCAACGTTTTTGTAATCACATTAATTTCCTAAACATGTTTAGCCAAACAATGTGCTTAGCTCAAGTGTTTAGAAATCTAGGTGTTTAGGTTCAAAATTTGTGTTTAGATATCTATGAAATTTTGTGTTTAGATGTTTATGAATTTTTGTGTTTAGATGTCTGAGTGATTTGGGGGGAAGTAAGGGTTTGCAGACATGTATCCATTAAAAAGATAAAGGAATATCTTTTGTTTGTTTTCTCATTTACTGGAGGACATCAGCAGGTATTTATACTGCAAAGTCTCCAAAGATGTCAGCCACAGTTATATACACATATATGTACACATATATGTACTGCATTAGAATAGGAGACTTGAGAAAGTACAACAGGTTGGCAGAAAGGACATTGCTTTATACTTTACAAAATAGCATGACATAGGTGTAAGTCATGGAGCTCACTGATTATTTTATGGTAATGATGGTGGTGTAAGTTGAATTTAGTTAATTTTCTATTGAAGTGTCTATTTTCATAACATTTAATAGAATGGCATTATGAGAAACAAGGAGTTTAGGGATATTTGCCACAACAATTGATTATAACTGTGTGCAGATAGTCCATTCAGAGGTAGTGCTGCTACCTGGTGTGGATTTGACATCCAAGTATCTAAACATATTGATGTTTAAATCTAAACACCTAATATTCAACTGTTTAAACTCTAAACATCTGAACATGTTTAGCAAAAATGTTTATGTATTTAGAATAAAAGTGTTATTTTCCTAAATGTGTAGTTGTTGATACACCTAACTGATGTATATGTTTAGGTTTTAAACATGTTTAGACCTAAACTTGTTTAAAGTCTAAACACCATTTTTGCAGTGTAGCATAGTATAGCTTAGGTCTATGTCATTATGGGACAATTCATCAGGTCCATGACCACACATACTGGTAAAATGAATTCAAGTCCCCCCATCAATGAACAAAATATAAAATCAGTCAAAGTACTGTGTAACACTTATGAGATGAAATGTTAAGTTCACAACATCAGAGAACTTTGTGCAAACACTGTAAGGAAAATGCCACCAAGATAACTTTGGTTTAACAGAAAAATAGTGTGATATTGAATTTCCGCTCCTGAAGAAGATGATGGTAATTATATTGGCTTACGACCAGACACTCTCGTTCTCTGAGCATCTCTGCCCAATAATTAGCCCCATAAGGGCAGCTTGCCAATTTATACCATGATGCATGAATGCAGCCATGGCGAGTAACTGCCCAGGGCTGCATTCATGCATCATGCCGACCCTAAGGAGTAAAGGCATTCATGGATGGCTTGTTTGATGCAGGGCTAAACTGTAAAAAAAATGCTTTCGAAATAACAATGGAATGCTCATTCCAAAGTTGTCAGAGATCTGTCGTTACCCGGGTGTCGTTATTTTCTAAGATCTTCCTTGTATCACCGTACCGCCACCCTGTAAAAAACTACATTGGTTCACTGCTATATAATTACAGAACAACCATCTGTAATTCTAAACATAGAAAATATTGAATTTCTGCTCAGTGATGACAATAATTACACTGACTCACAAGCAGATAACGGCTGACAGTTCCTGGCTTTGCATAGTTCTGAGCAACCATGCGAAAAAAAAATGAAATGGGAACATAAAATTTGATATCCCTTTCTGTTTGCCCAGACACAGTTTTAAGCAAAGTGCAAGTCTGCACATACTGTCGAAGTCTTTAATCTGGAGCTCTACAAATAGCCCACTATTGAATTTTCTCTGTGATGCAAATGATAATTACATTGGCTGAGGAGCAGACATCACTTTATGGTGCTGGAGGAAGTGGTTGTATGAGCTATTAACCCTTGTAGTGCTGCTGATGCATCAAAGAATCATGCCTATTGGATGTCCTGATGCATGAATTGTGAATAATTTACAGGAAATGCATTCAAGCATCATGTAGCCCCTTCAATAGGGTTGGGCCAAAAAAAAATATTGTGTGTTTCCAGTTACATGGCTTAAATGTCTAGGGTCGGTAGGTCAGATTTTTTTTTTTAATTTTTTTTTATTATTTTGTATAGAAATGTATGGGCACACATGTTGGATTCTATGATTTAACAGTAGGAATATGAAAAACATAAGAAATGTGAAGCACTTATAAGATATGAATGACTATTATGAACTGTATACCAATAGATGAAGACCTAGATACGCTCCACGAAAAAATGATGAAAATCACGGGAGAAATATGTCAGAAATTCCCCAAATAAAGTATGGAGTATGATACATGAGTGTAGACCTGGTAAGCTTCTCACTAGGGCTGTTTTTCTGCATCATGCCTACTGGAGAGTATAACACATCCATGCAGTATTATTAGGCCAAATAAAAAAACAGGGCCAACAAATTTGGGGGGGGGATTTTGAAGATTTTTTTATTATTATTATTTTCATATTTTAAAGAATTTGACATTACTTTTTGAGCATTTTTACATTTTTTTTTTCATTTAATTTCCTGTTTCCTTTCCTTTCGTCCCCTCTCTCACAGTTGTCATTTTTTGTCATTATTTTACAATGAAATCAAAGTCATGTAGCTGGAAACACACCTTTATTTATTTAATTTTTTTTTGTCCTAGCAGCCTTCATACCTTCATGCCCATTGGTCGCCATGATGAGTTGAGTTTGAGTTTTAACAAGTTTATTGGCAGAAATCATACATGTACGTTTTTCAGATCGGCCAAAACACGGCAACAGGAAAGAAATAGTGTAGCGCTCAATCAGGTTGTACAAAGTTACATCAGGCAGGCATCATTTTGGGTGTAGATCATTACGATATTACTAAAGACATAACTAAAGCCTCTTAGGGGCTGTATGTATCACCATGATTTGCACTAGTCGATTATCCGCAGGCAGCATGTATATCACATCTTTCAAAAATAATTGCGTAGTCTATCAAGTGACCGTTATACACCAAATACATTCAGATTTTGTTCATGAATTCTTTCTTACTGCCTATCTGCTGAGTATTTGCATCCAATTTGTCCCAAAGGACACACCCCCTGTACAGTGGTGACTTATCATACGTCAAACACCTGGATCTGGATACCTTTAACTGTTTTTTAACATTGCCGCGCAAGTTCCTGGCAGGGAGTTTGACACAGTTTGGATCACAAGAAACATCATACATCATAGATAATAAGTTCTTATCACGTCTAACCTTTAGCATTTTCATGTAAGTTCTAACATGGAGATCGTATATAGATATATCTCGAGTATTAAAGATTCGAAGACATAACCGTAGGCAATGATTCTGCATAAGTTGTAAGCGGCCAACACTGGATTTAGGACCACTTTCATGTAGAAAACTTGCATGTTCCAGCACAGGTAGAACCATTTGTTTGTATAAGGTCAGACACAGCTTATTATTGACAAATTTCCTTAACTGTCTTAATTGGTACATCTTGTGGCGGAAACTAGATATTATCTTTTCGTTGTTTCTCCGAAAATTAAGACCACGATCAATGATAACACCAAGGTAATTGAATTCATCAACCACTTCAAGGCGCTTACCATCCAGTTCAGCATTCATTATACTCAAATTGTGTCTGGCATTAAGTAAATCACTTGCACACCATAACAACTTTGTTTTTTCATTATTGATAGTAAGCTTGAACAATTTACACCATTTACTGATACTATCCAGATCAGACTGTAATTTCCTTAGTACATGATTGGGGTCGGTATCATTGACATAAATAGCGAGATCATCGGCGTACAAACAGAATTTGCAGGATTTTATAACCGATACTATACTATCAATATATATTATAAATAATAACGGACCTAACACGGACCCTTGCGGGATGCCACACGTTACAGCCTCTTCAGCAGATACACGCCCATTGGCAGTAGCATATTGCTTTCTGTCCTTAAGATAAGAATTAAACCAAGATACACACTGTACAGATAAATGCAAATTCCTAAGCCTTCCTAGGAGGAGGGAGTGGTCGACAGTATCAAAAGCCTTTCTCAGATCTAGGAAGACTACAGCTGAGCACTCCCCCCTGTTAAATCCTTCAAATAGATCTTGAGTCAAAATATAAATAGCACCATTAGTAGATCTACCTGGAACAAAGCCAAACTGTCTTTTAGATATAAAATCATTATCCAGTAAATACCTAATTAACTGGCGGTGGATTGATTTCTCAATTAGTTTCGAGACAATATTGAATTGACTCACTGGGCGCCAGTTTGAGATATTCAGCAAATCGCCTGACTTTGGCAACGGAATTACATTAGCTATTTTGAACATCTCCGGTATGACACTATTAGTGATTGAACCATTAATTATTTGAAGTAGTATATGTGGGATATGTAACAACACGTTTTTCACCACATTTGCTCTGATGTGTTGAATACTTGATGATTTTACAGAGTTGATACCGTTAATAATATTAGTGCAGGTTAATAAATCAATAGGCAACAATTCAAACAATTGGTCACGTTCAGGGACATGGGAAAGTATAAGGTCAGTAATCCATCGATGGTCATTGTTACTGACAACTGGTATCAGATTCGCAAGGTTAGGACCAATACAAGTATAATATTTATTTACAAAGTCAGGAATCTCAAGGTCAGGGATGCCAGTACCATGCTCATTTATTAATGACATTTTTATCTCAGTGCGAGGTCCCTTCCATAAACTACTTATTACATTCCAAAAACGCCTTGGGTCAGTTTTGTATTTATTAAGATTCCTGGTTATCTCTTTTTGTCTGTTCAAGACCAGCTTGTTTTTTATTTGTTTGTCCAGGTCTCTAATTTTGGCTCTGAATGGATTAGCATCCTGACCTCTGTAACCCCGGAGTTTCTTAAGAAATCTTTTTTTCTTAGCAGTCAAAAAAGCCAGATTCTGATTAAAACCAGTAGGTGCATCCATATTAATGGCCATTTCCTTAACTGGGTGATGTCTATCCAGGTACACACGGATGCAATTTACAAATTCACTATAAAGTTCACCTGGAGAAAGCATATGGTTTTCAGTGAGGGCAGCATTATTCACATAATTATTCAAAGCATTTTGATCAAAATTCTTATATGATCTACCAGTAATTGAACGAGTTTGACACCTCTCTATTCTTCTATTCTCCCCTGGTATGATAATACGTTGATCTAGTACGTAAATATTTCAACTTGTTTTTCCTTAAAAAAGATGTTAGACTTTTATATTTACTACTTGTTCTAACTGCAGAATTAAAATTAAAATCCCCAAGGATCCAGACCTCCATCCTGCGAATGTCTGGATGCTTTAACATTTCACTCAATTTTTTATAACATAACTTTACATTACCATTAGGGGGGCGGTATACAGACAATATCACACGGTGCTTCTGATTTGGAAATTTAGTTATTAATCCAATACATTCTATGTCTTTATTGCTTACTGTTAATGCTACATGGCCGAAAGTGTAATCTACATACTTATTATTAACATAACAACCTACTCCACCACTCTTCCTAAGGCAATTTAGGCGATCCTTCCTATACAGTCTCATATTATTCAAATCGACATTATGAGTTTGATCACGTCTGTCTAACCAGGTCTCCGTCACGCAGATGTAATCAAAACCAAGATCGGAGCAACGTAAGTCCAAAACCTTATCATTGAGACTTTGTACATTCGTGGTAATTAGTTTCAGTCCCTTCAAGCTATTGATTTTGTCACAAGAGTAGTGGCTAGTCATACTTAAGAAGCATTAGTGATATAGGTCGCTTTCAACCTGACCCTGTTGCTCCTACCTTTCAGAACAAAAGTAAACATACCTAATCGAGCGCACAACAGACAGAACATGATTTACAGAGAAATGTGCAATAGGAGCGACTAATGGCACTCAATGCAATGATGAGGGCCAAGAAGCCAAGAGCAACCCGTTACGAATAAGTAAAGTAGTGGCTCTATGTGTAAGATACAGTCCCCACAGTAACAAAAGCTGGAGGTATACTTAAACTAACAGACTAACAATTTACATTGCAGTCAGAAAAGGTCAAACAGGACAACACAATCACTTAAAGATAACTATATCAATACATGTATCGGGAATGAATCAAACAAAATAATTTCACCTATCAAATTGTATATCAATCAGTTAATTCAAAGTTGCATCAGCTACTCAAATTACCAAAAATTAATTTCAGTGCAGGAACCAGTAGATATAAACCCCAAGGATATACTCTGCACAATTTAACTTGGCCTTAAGGGTACTTAACAAAACAATTGGGCAATCCAGATAGAAATACTCGGTCGGTAACTCTGTTGGGTAGGCTCCCCCTGTCATACTAGTAAAATTCATATAATAATGATAAACACTGCCTTAACTATAAGATAATCGTACTATGTAAGATAACAAACTATAATCCTGGAAGAAACAATTCATATTAAATGATGTTTTAATAAGACAGTGCAAAATTAAAGTTTATCGGGTCATGTATCTATAAGTAGGGTAATGAATTAACTTCTCGAAGAAATTCAGAAGAATTCTGTTGTTAGGAATTTAAATTCAATAACGGTATAAAATAGTTTCTTAGATATCTAATGACATCACTTGAAGAACTGATGTATTGTAATTAAAGAAGTGTGCGAAACAATGGAAATGTCTTAGCTGTCTGGACTCTGTTTGGTTGGCTGAAACCATTTTAAAGTTGTTTTCACAGCTCCAGGACATTGATACAGGTAATAGTCACATAGGTCAAAAACAGCATCTCGTACTTCCATGAAGAGACACCATAGTATGTCATGTATTCACAACACATGATGCATAAGATAGAGATCATGATGGTAGATCTCAACTGTCATACTGTATATGAATTCACAAGTGGTGGCAGTAGGTCATAAGACTTACTGTCGTTGATCTTTGTCAACTTCATAGATATGCTCGACGGCGGATTCAGCGTTGTCCGTATCATCCGCTAGAATATCAGAGTCCTCACTTTCGAGTAGCGCGTCAGTGGCAGCCTCGCTCTCCATCGCATCTTTAGCATGCTTTCCAGCGCTGCCTTTCATTCGTTCTTTGTTGGTGAGGCATATGCGAAGATCAGTTAACAGTCTGCCCAGATTGTTTTTGCCTGTGTACAATCCGGTGTCATAGACTGGATCACCATAACGTCCAAAGCCTCCCCAATAATCCTCCATCGTGGCTTCGATTATATCGACATCCCCCAGAGTTATCAGCTGCCTTTTTAACTCTTTATCTTGGACGAATTTTTTAGATACAGCAATTCTCATTGCAGTTAGACGTGTAGAGCTCTTCCACTCTTCGGATTCTCTCATGCCATGTGTGGCTCTTTTAGCCTCTAGGCCGGTGATTGTGTCTAATACTTGATCAGCTCGAGTTGGGTCATTATGCTCACAGCACTTTATCCACTGGTATAGTTGCTCCGAACTATGAAAATCTACCCCATCGTGATGAATATGGCAGGGATAGAGATTACTTAGGAAGCATTTGGCGCCACAGAATGTCATTCCTGAATTCGTCAGACGTTGACATAATTCACCTCCTTCAGCTCGTTCTATGGCTATATTTAATCTCTTTTTGAAGGTTGACTTCACTGAAGGTTGACTCTTCTCTTTTTCCTTCTGCTTTAGAGATGAATTTTCATCATCATGGGCGTGTCTATAACTATCGGGCTTGGGGCTTAGTCTCCACCAATTCTCGGATGATCCTCCAGATGGCGACTTGTCTCGATTTCCTCTCTCCTGACTGCTAGTATTCTTCTTATCCACTAGGTGGTGGCTCTGTGTGATGCTCCCGTCTTGCTGATGGCGTTCCCTTGAATGGGTATAAGGCTTATGCCCAATGTTGTCACGGGAGCGGTCTCGGTGAACATAACTATTTGAATTGCGATCGCCTTTTTTCTCTCTAGTCGGTTGCTTTTGAGGTCTTCTTACTTCGTTACTGCCATTGCCATTATGGGATACATGTTTATCAAGTCGTCTGTCATGTGAATCATGTGGCCGGTATCTTTTAGTCAGATCCTTTACCATTCTATCATCACTTGTGTTATCCCATCTATTACGAGCCCCCACTCGAATGATGTCTCTCCCACGATGATTCACCTCATCACTTCTGTAGTCTTGCCTATCCAAATTCTCAAAATGCAGATCATCGGGTTTATACCTGTCAGGGATCCTGTGTGGATTGTGCCCATCATAAAGCACTCCTTCAATCAATATGCGAGTGCCTTTCATGGTTACCTCACACTTCACCACCTCTCTACAATACCATCCTATCTTCCTCACAATTCCTTTGACCCTTCTGGTGGTGGGATCTTCATCAGCATTGATAAATACCTTCTTTTTATACTTGTCAATACTGTCAAGCTCAGACTTGTATTTTAGGCAAACATCACGCCTCCATGCAGTGGTGAAACATATAAGTATAGGTCTGCATTTCTGGTTGGGAGATGATGTGTTCATGCGTGTTACGAACTTTAATTCACTAGGGTCAAGTTCAATACCAATGTCCATAAGTAAGTAGAGTGCATGATCATATGCATCACCTTCTATGTCCTCATCGAGTCCATCGATAATTATATTAAATCGACGAGGTGAGTGAAAACGGGAATCAGTATCTGGGTCAGCAACACCAGCATATGACAGTTTCCTAATTGTTTCTCTCAGCTCTGATTCAAGTATATTTACCTGTTGTTGACTCTGTGCAAATTGGTTTCTCAGTTTGTCCACTTCATGCATTGTAGCCCTAATTCCCTCGTCTTGGTTTCTTTCTAGGTCATCAAAACGCTGTTCATACCCCATCTTCTCAATATCCATACGTTGACGTAGGTTTTGAATTTCACCAGAAATATTCACGTCACTCCTTGAGATCATTTCTTTTATCTCTTTTAGGTGATTCTCCATTGCCTATTCACCTACTGTGCTTGATTTGTCATGTGGTTGCGCTGATGTAGGTAGAGATCGCCTATCTGGATTGGGGTGATTTGACAATGAATTACTTGGGCGATAGCTTTTCTTAGGAAGCGGCTTCTGTGCGTTATATGAGCTAACATAGCTACCTGATGTTGGTGAGGACTCATCACTTGACTGCCTCTCCCTTTTCCTTGAATCACTGACCTTATGTCTCATGTCAGGCTTACTAAATGGTGCAGGCCACTGGTCTTCCTCCAAGTCCTGATATCCATTACGGTGAGACATGTTGTGAGAGTGGTGAGGGTTGAATTGCCTGCCCCCACGTCTACTATCCACCTTATAGTGCATGGTAGAATGTTTACCTTGGCCTAGCAACAGTCACTAGGGACTCTACCTGTGTGGGTCTAACTTCAGTAGAACTAAGACAATGAATCTCCTCCAATAGGTACTAAAACACACTTTACATACCCAGTTTATGCAGTATCAATGATCACTGAGTGTTTAGCTCCTTCAGTGTGTAGAAGAGAGTACCATTCAGTCACAGTATATATTAGGCCAACACAGCACTGACACACTGACACACTACAGCACTGACACACTACAGTGTTTACCCAGTTGCTATGTACAGGTATGGGTGGGTGCAGTATAAACACACCTGAGCTTGCTCACTGGACCATGAAGTGGTGACTTGCTTTCAATCACAAAATGTGGCTGAACAAAAGCAAAATCAGTTCAATTTTACATACCCATAGGTTCCAAGGGTGTTCATGGTATGGTAGTCCCAAGAGAGTACCATTCAGTCAGTTTAAACAGCTATAAATCCGAAATATGGGGGAGCCGCATTGCCGTGCGCTACTGGACTGACGCCATAACCGCTGACCTATGATGCATTAATGCAGCTCTGGCGAGTACCTCAGCAGCAGGGCTACACGATCATGATGACCCAACAGGACCAATACACCCCGAGGGGGTCGGCACAATGCACCAATGAAGTGCTGGTGAGCAAACCAATGGGTATGATGCAATCCTGCATTATCACCCTTTAAAGGGTTTGGCGGGAGTCGGTAGTGGCTTAAAGCATCTGAATCAATGTCGTCTGCTTCTACAACCAAAACAATCAGCAATTACAGACGCTACCAAGACGCCAGCCATAATTATAACACTCTGTTAGCAATCAGCAATCATTCTTCTGTCACATGTATCTATAGTATGTCTCCATAGGCTTTTGCTATCAATAAGGCAAAATTCTCCTGGACCTGATGAAGCTGGAATGATACATAGACCTGGCAAGCTACTCGCTAGCACTACCATAATGGCCTGTAAAACTAAAAGCATCGGGTCTTAAATAAGCACCAGGGGTATACAGTCAGTGGTCAGTCGGGAATAGTTTTTAGAAGATCGGAGATAAGAGATAAGATAAAGGTCCAATTGAGGCCTCCTACTTCTGATCCCTGATTTACAAATCTCTCTATTTTTCTTAAAGGAGTTATTTCTTTTATTAAATTAGCACTATTTTTTCTACATATTCTTAGGTTTAAAAATTCATGTTTATTTTTTATTTTTCTGTTCCCTTTCCATCTAACCTTGAAATGATTTTGGGATTTTTAGAAATGTTTCTCTCATGCTCTGAGGCCTAGATGTTTAGAGCCCCACTGTCCCATGCCCGCATCACCCTCCCGGCTGGGGAGGTTTCAAAAAGGACTGACGACTGACTGTATGTGTAGATGTTGAAGTTTCGAAGTCTTGAATAAGCGCTGGTCTTGAATAAGCACCAGGGATATAGCCTACTTGAAATAATAATGCGTCAAGGTGCTAATACAGGTCAATACGGTACTTTCATGCATTATGCTGACTGAAGAGTATAGCACTTCAATGTAGCCCTTAATGATTTAGCGGGACCTGGTAGGGACTTACAGCATCTAAATCAATGGGATCTCCTTCTACAACCAATCAGCAATTACAGACGGTACCAAGATGGCAGCCAGAATTATAACACTCTGTTAGCAATCAGCCATTATTCGTCTGCCTAATGTCTCTATACTATGTCTCTAGATTATAGGCCCTGCTACAAATCAGACATCTTTCTTCTGCCAATTGTCTCTAAACTTTCTATCTACATGGGACCTGCTACATTGAATCATATGCCACATATAGAGTGAGTCCCAATCAAGATCGGACTGGTTTTGGGGAGGTCCACATGCATGCTGACATCAGTGACTTCCAGACATGATCCCCCAACCATAACTGTTCCTGGCATGTCATTTAGTTTGAAAGTATAGTACGGTAGTATGGCACATTAAAGGGGGACTAGCACGTCAAACTTTAACATGGGTACCTGCTCAAAGATCGTGCATAAATTTATGGGAACCAGCGGAAAATTACGACGACCTGATTGGCTAAGGGGTGGTCACGTGACTTTTTAATATAAGGGCAGCATGACGCATGAATGAAGTTCTGGTGGGTAAACCCACCCAGGTTTGATTCATGCATCAGATATGCTGACCAATGGGCATGGTGCCTTACCACACTAATCAGCCCTTAAAGGGTTAAACTGGATAAGGGTTAAAGCTTGTTCATCTTAACCCTTTAAGGACCCATCGGTCGTCATAATGCATGAATGTAGCCCTGGCGAGTCAGTCGCCAGGGCTACATTCATGCATCATGCAGACCCTATGGGATTGATATGCAAACTCCCGGAGGGTAGGCATGATGCGCTAATGAAGTGCTGGTGAGTTGGACTCACCAGGCCTGCATTCCTGCATCATGCCATAGGGTATCAGTGCATGATGCTTAATAAGACATTGTGTGTTTCAGGGGACCCAACTCTACCTAGCAAAACAGGCCCACCCTAGCTTTAGAAATTGATCGAGATTCCTTGTACATCAGTGTCAAACTGGTCCCAGAGTTAAGTACTAGCGTCCTAGACTCTGGTCTTCTGCCCTATGTCTGATGGGAAGGGACAGGAAAGTAGTCTCTGTTGGTATGAGTGAAACACTAGAGGGGGCTGTGGTTCTCAGGAACCAGGTGTGGGTAAGGACTGTGTTGTTAATGAGGTGGGGACTTTACACTCTGTATGCCAACTATCCAGAATAGGGTAGTGGTTAGAACACTGGACTCATAATGCAGGGTAACTGAGTTCTATTCACCTGATGCTGTCTTTTTCATTAAACCAAAAGGGTTTGTTTTGTGCTGCTCTTACCAAGCATGTATAACTATGAAAACTACTCAAAGATATTCATATCAGAGGTGATGTTTTTGGTAATGTCTTAATAGATCTATACATTTCTTACAAAAAATAATGGTATTGACCTGGTGGGTCTATGGTGACTTGAACCCACTCCCCTGACATTGTGAGTCCAACCCTCTGCTGCATGATCTAGCGGAACTGTTGTTGATTTGTGGTAGACAATCTCCTTATATTCCCACATTGGTCTTCAGCCCAAGTTCTATTTAGCTGTATGCATAGTCACATGGTGATTCTGTATGGTATATGTTGTTGTCAGGTAAGTAGGTGTACTAGATGAAACCTCAATACTGCTGGGACAGTGCACACCTGTACCACTGCACCTATATGCAGGTATGACACAATACATGTATTTGGCGGTACTAAACATAGGGTCTACTTCTTGAGTTGCCCAATGATATGTGCATCTAATTAGCCACCACAGGCTGTATCCCACAATGCAGTGCGCAGAAGATCAGGGGTTACTAGGAGTGAGCTAGTGACACCTGGTATCAGGTTGCATCAGTGTAGGCCTATTACTGAGCTGCCATCTAGGTTTTCTTGTAAAAACTACACTGGTTCAGTGCTTTTTAACTACGGTGATCCACTGTTCAGTTCCCCGGTAGATTCAACAGTTGTGTTTCGATGTTTTCTTACAGTACAAGTTCCTAATATAGGGTTAAAACACAACTCAGCACCTTGATGGTCAAAGAATAAAGATCCTGGATCTCTATTTGATACACCATGATATCTGCATGTTTTCGTGACTTCCACATCCATGACTGACCTCATAACTGCAGTCACGAAACCTGGAAGGCATTTCTCAAGATAGTATGAGTAACAGCATCAGAAACATGGCGGCAACGGGCTAAGACGCTAGATTGGAGCGCTCCACTACTTTGCGAGTTTAACACCACCGTCGACCTAAGTACATTGCTCAGTGTATGTTTTACAGTCGTCTAAACATATAATCTACACGTTCAAGCCATGGCAGCTCAAACAGACACCAACAGGGGGAAAGGTAGGCGAAAAAAAGAACCTACACCGGCTCCACCGGACCCATTGACAGGGGATCCGCCATTGTTGAGTCAAGAAGCCACCTTAGGAGAAGTTATACACGCTGTCAATTCACTAGGAAAGCGAATGACCGCACAGGAAATATTAGCTACGACTACCCTCCAAACCCTAATGAATATCCAGACCACCATAAAAGAATGTACTACCTCAAACACAAAGGTAAATGACACTCTTGCTGAAGTAAACATCAAATTGGCAGAAAATTCAGCGGTGGTCAATGGAGTCAAAGACACACTGTCAAGCTTGACAGCTACCGCTACGGCCTCTACTCGCATAATTCAATCACATCAAAACAAGCTCGAGAGAATGGACAAACAAGAATCCCAGAAAGTAGTCATTATCCAAGGAGTGGAGGAAACAGAAGGAGAAAACCTATATGAAAAGATGGGACAGCTTTTCAATGATACGAAACTAGAATGGAGTCAAGAAATGATAGCCTCTGTTAGACGTGATGGTCCGAAACTACGGAAACAAAACCAACATGGCGTCGAAGAAGGTAAACATCGACCGATTAGACTAACTTTTCTAAACTACCAATGTAAATCCGAGCTCATGAAAGGTCTCAAACACCTAAAACACAACAGAATGTGGGACTATGTCTCAGTAGGTGATGAATTAAATGAGAAGGAAACTAGAAACTTCATAGACCTAAGGTCAGTGTTCTTCCTTTGTCGCGCAAACAAGATTGATGTCAAACTACGACAACGCTCAGTTATAATTGAGGGGAAGACCTATGGTCATAAGAACTTAGACAATCTACCACACCAAATGACCTTGGAGAAGGCTAATGAGGCTAGAACACCAGATGGACTTATGTATCGTTCCAGCTATCACAAACTGTCTAACCTCTACCCGGTAGTAATTAATGATGGAGAGAATGTTTTCTCCAGTGTGGAGCAAGGGTTTCAATATCACAAAGCTATTCTATGTGACAGCCCAGAGAAAGCTGCTCGTATCATGGAACTATCCAGTCCATACGACATGATGGCAGAGACCAAATCCTTAAAGCAAACACCCCAATGGGGCAAGGAAGCTGAAAAAACCATGCACAGGCTTAATACCATTAAATTCGCTACACCTGAACTCAGGGAATACCTGATCTCAACGGGTAATCTCAATCTATACGAAGGAAATTTTCATCCAGTATACGGTACAGGTTACCACCTAGGTCAAACAAATTTATGCCGCGTCAACAACCTAAGAGGTGAAAATCTACAGGGAAAGCTGCTGATGAGGATTAGACACACCTTGACAAATGCTCAACCTGAAATGCCCACACGAAACACAGGACATGTCGCTGACCAGAACCCTAACGTCGACCCAATACCTGTTCAACCGCAGCCATAAATTCCTCTACACATAAAGACTGATAGAAACTGCACCGTAGAAATGGTACATACACATGTATATTTAATTGTATATCAACCTGTATATTTAGTAACAAAATAACTGCCTTATAGCATTCATCCACATAATATCATGTCAACTGAGTCAACGTCACTTTAAATGGAGTGCTCCAACTTTAATCTAGTAATTATATTTTCCACCCCAGGGCGGCCACTAGAGCTGTATGCCCCGTTGGGTTTTTTCTTTTTTCTTTATTATTATTTTATTTTTCTACTTCTCATCATATATGTCGCATTTAAACATGTATTTACGGTATCAACTGATACAGGAAAAATTTACTACAAATGTGTCGAACTACAATACCTAATATAAACCTGTATAACTCTCCCAACTTTAAATCAGGTTTTTCTGTAGTCCACCTCAATGCTAGATCTATAAGAAACAAACCAGCTGGTCTGAAAGACGAGTTAGATAATAAAAATATCGATGTATTATTATTCTCTGAAACATTTCTTAATGAAACCGACGAAGATGGACTGTATAGACTATCCAGGTATAACATGTATAGACATGATAGAATAAGTGAATTTAGAGGAGGAGGCCTGATTGCACATATACTAGATACTGTAACATGTTCTGCTACTGCATACCAGCACCTTAATAGAGGAAACCCTAATATCGAAACTCAATGGCTTCTTATACAAAAGGGCTTGGCAAAGAAAACTCTAGTATGTAATGTTTACAGACCACCAAATGGAAATCTAACTGCCTTTTGTGATATAATGCTTGCAACCCTGTTACAGATTGAAAATCTTGATAATTTCGATATTATTTGTATAGGTGACTTCAATGTCGATGTACTCACAGAAGATAACGACAAGACCATGTTATATGAAATGATGGAAAATTTCAACCTTACCCAACTTATAAATTGTGTAACTACTACTGCAGGCTATAATACATGCATTGATTTAATTTTCACAAACTGTAACAATGTCCTATCTTATGGTCCACTAAATATTCATTTAAGCAACCATCTCCCAATCTATATTATACGAAAAAATCCCACAATTAAAGCTGGTCATAGATATTTCACTGGAAGGTCCTATAGAAATTATAACAATATTGCTTTTCTAGATAAAATTAAAAACTTAGACTGGACTGACTTTGAAAATTCACAAACCTCTGAGGCCTGTTGGAATATTTTTGAAAAAAATCTATATGACACTTTAGATAATATGTGTCCTATCAGAGAATTTAGAATTAAGGATAAAAGCTCGCCTTGGATGACAAATTACTTGTTAGAAAGAATCAATGATAAAAATGAAATGCTAACAACTGCTAGAAAATCTGGATCTGTACTCGACTGGCACAGAGCTAGAACCATTCGAAACCAAGTCAACATGGAAAGAGAGACTGCAATGCAAAATTTCTTCAAAAAAGAATGCGATGATAATATCAAAGAAACTAAAGCATTTTGGCGAAGTATAAAGAAAGTTATTCCATCAAAGCAATCAAACAATAATATAATAAATTTGTTAAATGAAAATAAGGACACAGTGGAGATACCAGATACTGCCTCATTTATAAATGATTTTTTTGTCAATATTGGTCCGAAGCTAGCTAATAAACACACTGACCCATGGTCATTTGATGGCACTACTTGTATAACCGATATGCCTGACCTAGAAGTAACTAGGGAAGAAATTATCAAATGTTTGAAGGATATCGACACATCAAAATCTTCTTGTCTTAATTATATACCCACAAATATATTTAAAGAAGCTGCTCTGTGCATGATTGAAAAATTTGAAAAAATAATCAAACTATGTATAGAAACTAGTAAAATTCCAAACTGTTGGAAAATTGCTGTAGTCACCCCCTTACCTAAAGGCGGAGATAATACAAATGTATCCAACTATCGTCCAATTAGTGTGCTTCCTGTACCAGGTAAAATTTTTGAAAGGTTAATACACAATGCTATTTCCCAGCACCTAGCTGCTAACTCGATATTAACTGAACGCCAAGGAGGGTACCAGAAAGACAAATCTACAACGGACTCTATAAGCTTCTTTGTAAATGATGTACTAAGGAATCGAAATATAGGATATATTACCTTGGCTGCATTTATTGACATCAAAAAGGCTTTTGACTTGGTCAATTATCTGATATTATTAGAGAAACTTGAGCGCTATGGTATAAGGAGAAAAAACTTGGAATTAATCAGAAATTATTTAACTAATAGAAAACAATGTACCATGGCTAATAATATCAAATCAGCAGAATTACCCTTGACCTGTGGAGTACCCCAAGGATCAATCTTGGGTCCTTTATTTTTCTTACTATATATTAATGACTGCATACATAAGGAAGATATACACAAAACTATGTTATATGCTGATGATAGTGTATTATATGTGTCTGGACCTAGTATCGATATACTGGAAACAACTCTACAGCATGCTCTAAACAAATTCATAACCTGGTCAAACAAAAACAAATTAACCATAAATGAGAGCAAAACAAAAACTATGACTTTTTCTTCAGCTCAAACTCTCAAAAATCTACGTAAACCTAACATAGAAATAAATGGAAAGAAACTACTGAGTGTCAACTCGTATAAGTATTTGGGAGTATTTATTGACCAGGAAATGAATTTTAATCTACATGTGAAGACATTAATGAAAAATGTTCGCTACAAATCATTTTTATTATATAAAATACGACATATGCTATCACATACAGTACTCCTACATGTATACAAAACCTATGTATTACCAATTATTGATTATGCAGATATTTTCTATGATACTGCCAATGGGACTTTACTTGAAGAACTCCAACGACTGCAAAACAAATGTATTAAAACATGTCTTGGTTTGAATATTTTAACATCAACTGATAGAGTTCATCATGCAGCAAATCTCCCTAGACTTATACATAGAAGACAATATCATTGTAGGATGTTTGCACACAAAATGGTTAGACTAGGACTTAATGTTAGAGTTGCAAATAGACAAACTCGCCTACACGATGCTCCAGTACTTTTCTATAGCAATATTAATTGTAAAGCATACGAAAAAGGACCAGAAGTAAAATGTGCACAATTGTGGAATACCCTACCTACAAATACCAGAAACATAAAAGAAATAGGTACTTTCAAAAACCTGATAAAATTGGATTTAATGGATACTATCTCATGAAATGAAATGTGAAGAATTCTTACTTATGAATGGTTGTTTAATTCAATGCAACATTATGACTGTGACTAGATATAACAATTTCTTTTTTAAAATACACTCACTTTTGTTTAAATACAATTATATATTCCGCCATGTACCATATCACAAAGTCAAACTATTTCTCAGGAATCTATACATGTAACGTTACATACCATGGGGAGAGGCATAATAATATCTTTTGATACGCCTCGACCCAGGAACTTATTGGTCTCCATATACGGATTATTTTGTACTACCTAATTATGTATCATCTGCTCGTTAACTCATATGTCTATGACCAATAAAGTTCAAAGTTGTTCAAAAATGAGTAGACCCATTTAAATTGTAGTGGGCTCCTTCACTGATGACATAACAGGCCTGTATCTAGTGGTCACTAATGATTGCACTGGTACAACTGCCCTACCAAGCCCTATTTAACTACTATATTGCTGATCATACAGAACAGTTCTAGCACATGATCACCCACTCCAATTTATAAGTGTTTCAAATTGTAGCGGCAGTGTTCAGTTGCACCATCTTGAGAAATGAATTCCTGCCCTGTATAAAGCCGTACACACCAGCGTTAGGTCTAAATCAATGTTTCCTGTCGACCCAGTCAGTGGGTACTAGAAGGTTCAACCCTTTGAGGGCCGCTGGTCATACTCATTGGTCGTCATGATGCACGAAAGCATGCCAAGGCTGCATTCAGGTATCATGCCGACCCTATACGGGGACCCTCCCCCAGAGGGTCACAGTGTCGGATCCAGGATTTTGAAAAGGGGGGGGGCGCACCCCTCATTTAGCCCCTAATTTTGGCTAAATTCTACGAGTACTGGGAAAAAGGGCGGGGGTAGGGCGCGCGCCCCCGCACCCCCCCCCTCTAAATTAGCCACTGGGTCAGCATGGTGCACCAATGGACATGATGCATTAATGCGGCCCTCAATGGTTCAAGCTAGTCATAGGAAACCTGACCTACCTGGCCACACCATACAAAGGAAAACACCAGCCTACCTGGAAGAAACAAAGGAACAACATTTTAGTCATTTAGACATATTCTTCAAATCAAGATTGATAGACCTCATCATAAACCTTTTCAGAAGAAATGTAAGTCTACAGGAAGGCAATTCCAAAAACCTAATGCTCCTTTTGTGCATTTAGAAACAATCATTTTAGAAACAGAAGACAGCCATATTTTGAAATAGTTATGCATTCCCACTGTTAATTTTGCCTATTTTAGTTTAGAAATGATGTAGATATGTCAGTTATGAGCTTGAAAAGATCTCATTTGATAACCTTTATGTCCTGAAAAAAATTGTAATTCTATATCGTGAGTTTTTGAGAATCACCCTCCAGGAGGGCGATTCTCAAAAACTCATACCAACTCACATGTATTTCGAATTACATAGCTGTAGTCACTGCGATTATGACACTCTTGTAAAGAATTGGCTGTCAGATGGACACAAAAGAAAATGACGTGTCACCTACGTAGAGCTATAAAATAGAAACGATAGGGATGCCTCTGTACAACTATATATAGAGCTTCCATTTTCCGTCTAGAAAATGTATGATACTCCTGACATTATTCCATGAATTCCACCCTTATCTACTTGTGAAGTTAATCTCATGAATAAGCATTCTCATCTTTTAGCAGATAGTGTCATGCAATGACATTGTCATGCCTATTACATATTATCATATCCATGTCAATAGGTGAATAATGAGATAAGCCAGCCGGTCCTGGGGCCACCGCTGTGCATATTGCCAGGCCCCTTATCTCCATACCTGTGGTATTCTCTATAACTCTATATTCGGCTATTCTTCAGTTACCATACCTTGCACAGATGGTGCTAGCCATCTATAGGGTACCAAGGGCGAGGTGATGAGACTGCTCGTCAGTACTTTATTGCAGTATCATGCCGACTCTCTATGAGTGTATCAACCCAGTTGGGTCGGCATGATGCATGAATGTAGCCCTGGCGAGTTACTCACCAGGCCTGCATTCATGTATCATAATGACCGATGGGCATGATACATTAATGCATCACCAGCCCTTGAAAGGTTAATGTATCAAACTCATGCTGTCTTGATACATAAAGGGGGCACAGTTATAATCTCACCAATGATTCCCTAAAGCATCATGACAACCAAGTGACATTAAGTTGCAGATTCATTAATTTGGAAAAGGATAGGGAAAATGATGCATTAAAATGCTGAAAGGTGCACCAATTGCAATCTATATGAGAAGGTTTTCGCTTTGTCGGTCATTGTATCATTTGGCAGGCCTATAGATTGACAGCCCCCCCCCCCCAGAGGTCAGTATCACCATCAGACACTGCATTGTTCTACTTCCGGCCACTATGATTGGTGTCTGTCTCACTGACTTCCTGTGGCAAAGCATTGTGGGAAGCGCAAAGTGGTTCTAATGGCAGAAGTGCCATTTAGTGGTGGATCCTTTTTGCTGACTATCCCCTTCCCCATCTAAGACTGGTTCCTGATAATTCCTCACATGTCGTTTTATCTTATTTTTTTCATTTTCTATATCAATAATTTTGGATTTTGTTTGTTCATGGGCACCTTGCCACCTACAGGTTTACATAATAGTAGAAGTATGAAAGCACTCTAAGAAATAACTGTTGAATCTATCAGTGATCCTTGTAAAACTGAACTGTGAACCAAAATTATTGTACATACCAGTGAACTAGTGTAATATGGTGAAAATAACAACAGATGTCTGGCAACTTTTGGATGAGGATTCCGACGTTATTTCGACACCATTTCCTCAGAGAGTGTAATAATCGCGTTGTGGAGACCCCCTTAGTCTGGGTGCCCGGACTACACTGTCAGCCCACCACATGAGTTATACAGTAGAGTCCTAATTATTCTGTAATACAGTTGTACCTGCGGTAGGTATAAAACTAATGACCTGAAGTGCATTCTACTGTAGGCACAGCAGGGGTATTTATAGCCCATTTACGGAAGGTATGTTGAGAACTGCATGCTGTGTTATCGATTTGCCTCCATCTATGAAATCAGTCTGCACCATTAGGGCTTAGTGTCCTGGAGAAAAGGCTTCTGGTTCTATACTACTTACACATATCATATGTAGGTTCACCTGTGGCATACATGAAGGGTCATAGTTTCCTTCTACACTGTGAAAAATAACTGTTGAATCTGCCAGGTCTTCTGAACAGGAAACCACTGTAATCATAATGCAGTTCCTGCATTTTTCTAACAGTTCAGCTAATGCAATAAAGTAGTATAAGAGCCTCAGAGGGCTACTTACCGTTATAAAGGTCTGGTTCCACTACGTCGTTCAGGTCTATTTTAGATAATTTTTTCATACATTGGCTATGTAAAAATTGGTTGGATTGGCAGAAGCCGGACTCGCTCGACTCATTGGAACTACCTTAACCCGATAAAAGAGCGGCTGATGCATTAATCATTGGTCATCATGAAGTGTGTAATTTGCCAGGGCTACATTCATGCATCATTTTGACACTGAGGGGCTGAGATACCCCGGAGGGTCGGCAGGATGCCCCAATAAAGTGCTGGCGAGCAGTCTCGCTTCACTTCATTGGTGCATCATTCATGACGGCTAATGGGCATGATGCATTAAAGGGGCCCTGGCACTGCAAATTAACAACATGGGTACCGATTCAGACAGCGAAAATTGTGGGGACCATTGGAAAAATCGTGGCGCCCTGATTGGTCAAAATTGGTCACGTGACATTTTAATGCAGGCATGCATTACGGTGCCAGGGCCCCTTTAATGCATCAGTGGCCTTTAAAAGGTTAACACACAGAGGCTCACTATCACAATTCATTATCTGCTGGTTTCTTAGTGTCCATGAATGGGCTAGCTGACAGAGGAGGACGGGTTTTATTTCTTATTCTAATTACATTGCAACACAAAGTAACAAAAGATGATGGATAGAAGGAAACTTCTGAAAGGCTTACAACAAGGATTTGATGGAGAGAAGAGGCAAGTTAGTGATGTAGAGACAAAAAGGGGTTTGTTCTATACAAATTGTAATTGATTGAAGGGATATTACCATTAACAGCATAACCTTGTAAGGGTCACTTGATGCCTTCAAGTTTATCTTTCTTATGTAGGGACTCGCTACAACAACCTGTAGGAGACGAGTATCAGCTGACCACTTGTCCCTACATCTGTATCATACCAAGCCAGGTGTAGTTGGAAGGTGGAAACGTCAGGCCCAGGGATGTAGCTCAGAGGTAGAGCGCTCGCTTGCAAGTTGAGAGACACAGGTTTGAATTCCAGACATTTTCACCAACGCTTACTTGTGTAGAGGCAGTAATTCCCTGTACTCGGTGGCAGACCCCCAGGGGCGGGTCTCCGGGTAATCACTGCCCCCCTAGTGTGTATCATACCGATCCAGGTGTGGATGGAAGGTGGAAATGTCAGGCCAGGGGAAAAAGCTCAGAGGAAGAGCAGCCGCCTCAAAGTTGGAGGGTCCCGGGTTCGAGTCCCGGTTTCTCCATGACATTTTCCGCTGACCACTACATTGGTGGAGAAACCGAGCATCCTAACGCAATCACGGATTGAAGGTACGGGAACCCCGTATCTTAACGCAATCATGGATTGAGGACTCGGGAACTGGGTTGGTATGATACAGATAACGCTTCAGCCTGCTAGGGGTGAACTAGTCACCTGCTGGAGGTTGGGTTGGAGGAGCAGGGTTGGTTGAAGCTGATGGGGAGGAGTGTAGGGGCAGTAATTCCCTGTACTCTGTGGCAGACCCCCAGGGGCGGGTCTCCGGGTAATCACTGCCCCCCTAGTGTGTATCATACCGATCCAGGTGTGGATGGAAGGTGGAAATGTCAGGCCAGGGGAAATAGCTCAGAGGAAGAGCAGCCGCCTCGAAGTTGGAGGGTCCCGGGTTCGAGTCCCGGTTTCTCCATGACATTTTCCGCTGACCACTACACTTGTTATGCACCAATCTACTGCTAGATAGCTTTGCTACTGACCAGCACGGCAGTGGTACATCACAGGCAATTCAATTGCCAGAGCTGCTTCCATGTATGACTACTAGTGAGCCTGTTGTATTATTACTTTAGAAGCCGTTGAGGCTTTATTTCTCAGAGGCTTTATTGTGGTATGGCCACCTGTGACTGGCATGTGTCAGCCAGTTGAGGCAGTTTGCACCCGACACACTGAATATCCCACAATCCCCCACCACAGGAAGTCATGGTAGGACAGGCAGCCATGGTGAGTGGAAGTTGAACAATGCAGCATCCGCCGGTGATATGGCTGCAGTGACCTCTAGTGGCACCATGTGGAACTACCGCTATCACTCTTATAGGTGATGGTGTGGGCTGGTACTATAGTCTTCCCATTATCTTCTGGCTACATTTCTAACTTAGCGAACCAGGGCTAATTCTCAAGAATCTCATTCCGGAGGTTCAGCCCTGTAGGTTGGCATTGTGGTGCTGACCATTCTCATTTCGTCATCCTTGACCTTTTATGTTTGACCTTCTATTTATATAAGCAAGTACCACTGTGAAGGTAAATTACATTCCCCTCTCTCATTTGTTTTCAGTACCCTTAAACCTTTAAGAACCAATAGTGCATAAACACCTCATGCAGAACACCTTGTGCCGATTGATCATCATTGTACATAAATGCAGCCCCTTAGCACCAAGGTTTTATTCATGTACCATGGCCATAATCTTAGTACCTATTCCCGCTTAGCGGGATCCTTAGTGGGGTGACCCCTGCTTGAGCTGGTACCTTGAGAGATAAGGACTGGTGACAGCCAGCATGATGGGTACCAGGTGTTATGTAATGCACTCTAAAAATTGTGCACTGAAGAAAGGGAATTATCTGATTGGTCAATAATATATCCCGCTCAGTCGGAATATGAGCTGCATAAGGTCAGCAGGATTTATGAATGCAGCAGTGCGGTTTTACGTATATAGACTAAGGGGAGGGATGGGATCTTTTTCAGACCACTGGTGTAGCTTATAACAAAGCTCTGAACTCAGGGTGTGGCTTATACACGGGGTTTATGGTAGGCACAATGTTAACATGTGCTGGAGACTACCAGGAGCTTCAAGACAGTGTCTAGTTCACTAAACAGCAGATGCGCCTGGTGTGGGACAGGAGGGAATTAATGTCTGTGTACATCCCACACTCCCTGTATCAGTTACCATGGAGATAGGACAATGGAGAACCCAGACCCATGGTGTTGATAAATATGCCACGACCTGGAATCTATAACTGAACCACTGAGGGTTCTAATCTCCTGTGCTCCATTTATGCACCAAGTCTAACCCTCAGGATCGACATGATACATTAATGGATCTGTTGCTCTTGATGAGTCAGTTGTGCATTTCTACTTATAAATGGGAGCAGGTCTTCCCTATTGTCCTATCTCCATGGTAACTGATAGGGGGCATGTGTGTGTCGGATGTACACAGACGGTAATTCCCTCCCATCCAACACCAGGCACTTATCTGCCGTTTAGCCAAGTAGACATTGTCTTGAAGCTGCTGGTGTAGTCTCCACAGTACTGTGTGTCTGGCAGAAGCCAGTCTCTTACTAAATTGGTCTATGTATACTCTAACCCTGTAATAAATGCTAATGGGCCAATGCAGCGTGCCTATTAGTCTTCATGACACATGAATGCAGCCCTGTGCCTATACATGGGTACAATTCCAGTGCATCCCATGTAGTTCTGTGCTGTATAACAGGTGATGCATGAAAATGTCGTTGGTTCGGCAAGCACAAAGTACTCATTTATTTAATGAACATTGTGCACATATGAGAATGCGGTACATTTCTGTTATCATGTCCAAAAATAAATGTCACGGCTTAAATAAAGCAACATAAATCTTATGTGATACAGAGTGTAGTGTTGGGAGTCTTCAGACCTCGTCACTTGTACTTTTGTACCTGTATCGGACTTGTGCTATGATGTCATCCATATAACAGGCATATTCTGATGAGACATATGTAATACAGCTAGGGATGTGGATGTGATAGAGGAGCAAGAGTTGATTGTGGAGAATTCATAAAAATCTGACAGCTGGCAACAATACTGCGCAGGCCAATTTTCTTTGAATATCGCATTTAGATTAAAAAAATGACTGGCTACGCCTGGTCATTTTAAGGTTACAAATTAGGTATTTGCTCTCAAGTTAGGGATTCGCTCAATTTTTCTCACATTGTTTGGTTGTGCATTTCACAACATACCTCCCCGATAAATCGGACATAGCCCTGGCAATTAACTCACCAGGGGCTACATTCATAAATTACTACAGGACTAATCCTGCAGGGTCATCATGGTGCACCAATGAAGTGCTGGAAAAGCACTCCTGCATTAGCGACCCTTGCAGGGTTAAAGGTATAAGTGTGCTGAAAACAGATGAGTGTGACGTGTGATTGACCTTTACCATGGAAGCTTTTAAAGGGTCAGGGATGTGTAGATAAAGAACGGTCAGTACCACCCAGAGGTGTAGGAAGCAAATCTTCATTGGGGGGGGCCGGGGAGGGCACCATCGCGACCACCTTGAATTGTCGGCTGATGCGTGATGGCGTCTATATATCCGTATTTAGAATTCATATAGATAAGTTATTTTTGGTAAATTTTGGATCTGACTTTAGGCTCAGACCCCCATTTTCCCTATGACATCACCATAATAATAAATTTGAGATGTAAGGTTTTAGCTTCTTTTCCATTGTGTTTATGAGTTCTTCGAAAATATTGGGGGGGGCCAGACATACTCAGGCCCCACCTCATTCATGATTGGGGGGGCCCAGGCCCCCCTGGCCCCCCTTTTCCTACGCCCCTGGTACCACCCTCAGGCAGCAATTAAGGAACTCTCCTTTGGCACGGGGAGATTACACTGTAAAATCTACCAGGGATCCTCGTAAAACTGAACAGTGAACCACTGTAATTGTATTGCAGTGAACCAGTGTAGTTTTTACAAGAAGCCCCAGGTGGCAGTTCGGTGGTGCAAGGGATCTCTGTGAAAATAGGGATGGATCTCTGGCAACTTTGCAACAAGGATTGTGTCATTATTTCGACAACGTTTTGTACAGTGTAGCATAATATCCCATGTCAAAGGAGCACTCCATATATAAGGTACACCCTAAGTTTGTGAAATTGCTAGAAAAATATAAAATGATATAAGTTCTACTCAATGGATTTAAAAAAATTAAAATCTGATGGACCTCTCCATACCAGCATTTGAGGAGAGCTTGCCCCCAACTTCCGCCCATCCTATAATGCGCACCAGGGTCCATCCTTGTGTATATCATGCACCTTATATGGCAGGTATTACAGTGAACAGTGCAGCAGTTCATTGAGAACTAAACCTTATAGGTGGTCTGTAAAAAGGTTCTGTTGTGCTTTATACCAAGAATTACCAAGATGCCTCACACTGATCTCAAGCTTCACAATAATTCATAATTGAGTCATATAATCTGATCCAGATGATTAGATTTACTCAAAAGTAACACGCAAACTATGTGAAATACATGATAAATATATCTCGAGGACCTCGTTTCTTTAGAAAAAAAAGTCTCTCTCTGGAAACAAAAGTACTCTCAGACTTTGCAAGATTTACAAAATTGACATGAAATACAGACAACAACATATATGTCATTAATATATTTTTGATGAGCATTTTTTCATCTTTCCACTGTGCTCTTACCCATTGCACCTATAGGACAAATTCACACTATAGAGGATAGTTGTTGAAGCTATTCTTGTAAAACTGAGCACTAAACCACTGTAATTGTTGTGTAGTAAAGCTGTGTAGTTTATACAATGAAGCCCCAGTGAAAATATGTGGTACAAGAAATCTCTGTGAAAATAACTGTGGGACAAGGAGTAAT
The DNA here is from genome assembly GCA_949317995.1 of Acholoe squamosa. Lineage (NCBI taxonomy): Eukaryota > Metazoa > Annelida > Polychaeta > Phyllodocida > Polynoidae > Acholoe > Acholoe squamosa. Next base: position 10,456,984 of record OX439050.1, on the reverse strand, counting down.
CCTCCGCTATTGTAACAATATTTTTTTTCAAAGCACACTCATTTGTTTGAACAAGAAACCCAAAACAGATCAGGTAATGTTGGACAAACTCTAACAACACCCCTTCAGTGCCCACCATAACCTATATTATATAAGAGTAATAGCAGTAGTTCCGCACAGTGCCACCAGAGGTCACTGCAGCCATATCACCAGCGGAAACTGCATTGTACAACTTCCGCTCACCATGGCTGCCTGTCCTCCTGTAACTTCCTGTGATGGGGGATTGTGGGAGATGCCATGTGTTGTCCAATTGCGTCCAGTCACAGGTGTCATAGCACAATGAAACTTTAAGGATAGCTGAAGCATTCATGCATCAGGCTCATTGGTGGCCATGATGCTTGAAGCAGCACTGTTGAGTTAGTCATGCGTGCATTATATTGACTCTACATGTATTACAATGTAGCATGCTGCAGGGAGGTAGTCCTGGCTCACCACACTGTATTTATGCACTGCATAAAAAATGTTGTCCAAATAACGAAGAATTCCTCGTCCGAAAGATCCATTGTTATTTTCACAGAGATTCCTTGTAACACCACACTGCCACCTGGAGCTTCTTGTTAAAACAACACTGGCTCCCTGTTGTATAATTACTGTGGTTCACTATTTTCTTTTAGTTTTACAAGGATCCCTAATAGATTCAACAGTTACTTTTTACAGTGTGTGTCGTTCTCCTGATGCATGATCCCATTAGCTCAAGTGATATCTTTTCCCAGCACCCAGAATTAGTTCTTGGCTTGATTTCCCATGCACATAGGGGGATTCTGAGAATTGCAATGTGTCCTATGTAGACTGCCTCTAACAGCTGTTCATTTAGCGCTGTCTTCCCTCAACAACAAGTGTATGTGATTATCATTACTATTATTGTGTACTATGTTTTGGCCAATTCATTCTTCTCACTATCTGAGACCGCATACCTGTTTACTATCATTGCCTGCTATTGTGTTTTTGAATATCTCATCAATCCCCTCTGTGCCTATCTCTTTTGTACATAATTATTATGATCTAGTGTCAACTAATTCGCAGTATTGGATATTTAAGCTGTTGTTTTAAAATATTCCTGTAAACTGGGTGTTTTACAGCATTATTTAAATGAACATAACTGTTCATTAATGTAATAAACACGTCCAAAAGAACTAATAATACATCCTACCCTTTGGTCATCATGAAGCATAGAAGTTCAAACACAGCCCAGTGAATCTAAAGCCACTGCTGCATTTATAAATCATGCTGACCTTTATATGCAGCTCATAGAGGCAGTCTGGTAAAGTTACCATGATGCCTGGATAAAGCCTTGGTGCAAGCCCTCGAAACAAGACACGGGAAAATCCCGTGAACGACTGGTGAATGTGTGAGCACATATTCTCAGGAAGATCCTGGGAATAGTACCTACAATCCCGTGAATTACCCTGATATTCCCCAGTTTTTAACAGGGCCCTCTAGTGAGATTTATACACATAAGTCTGATTCTTCAGCATAAAGTGAAGATGCCAGAGTCCATCAGGGGCCTCTGTGTGAGCATGGAATCCTGGTTTGGTCCAAAGAACAGAGAGAGGGTGTGAGATGGAAAGAAATGAGAGGGCAAGAGAGGCACACAGAGAGCAAGAGAGATAGATATAAAGAGAGAAAGAGAGAGGGAGAGGGAGAGGGAAAGGAGAGAGAGAGAAAGGGAGAGGGAAACGGGAGAAAGAGAGGAAGGCAATAGAGGGAGGGAAGAGAGAGAAAGAGAAATAGAGCGAGGCAGAAAAAAAGAGGGAGAGCCTTGCCCCCCCAAAAAAAGGAAAATTGATTGACTTAAGCTACTGACAAAATTGATACATAAAGTTGATTGAATCATAATATTATGTGTCCCATTCTAATATGTGTGTGGTGCACATATGCATGGGCACTGACACATTCATCTGTGAAGATGTGTAATGTAGTTCTTGCCTTGAATATGACCTCAGTTGTCGAAATGGCGTTAAACATTTATTACTCACTCACTCTCCCGTTCTAATAATTATGACCCTTAATGATATCTCACTAAATGTGCATGTTTGCTAGACATGTCTTGAACAGAGTTAAACCCTTTAAGGGCTAACCCTAATGCATTAATGCATTTTGGTTGTCATGATGCATTAATGCAGCCAGGGCTACATTCAAGCATCATGCTTACGCTTTGGGAAGATCAGCATGATGCCCCAATGAAGTGCTGGCAAGCAGACTCCCCAAGTCTTCATCGGTAAAACATGCCAGCCAATGGGCACATTACACTACTGCATCAGCAGACCTTAAAGAGTTAGGTAGCATTTAGAGGCCTGGCAAATAGGCACTCAATGATTATAGGGCATGCTAAGTTGTTTACGGGCACTAAGTAAAGAGTCAGCTAAATTTAGACTGTCAAGGTTGTAGGGTGCAGGCAAACCACCTGTGGTACACACTTACAGAACAGGTCATTTTAGTCAGATGGGGAGGGGGATTTCTGGGGCATAAATGGGTGAATGTAAAAGCATATCTAAACTCAGCCTCCCATGAAAAATATACTGGCATCATTTAACACTGTCTGTGCTGTCTACTTAACCGTGTAAAAGCGCCCAAAATCTCACTGTGCCTTATTCACTGTACTAAATAAATACCCAGACATTTGGTTTGGTCTTTACCCCTGGTCCATATCCAAGACAGGTACTTATGAAATTTTAGTGCTGAAGAGTTATTTTAACACCTCCCCACCTCCACTAACCACTGGTACTTATATGAGACCAGCAATCATTGCTGAGTGTCAAGAATTAATCTTCTCAAAAATGAGCATCAAGATACTCACATGGAAAACTTTTCTGACTCTCTTTTGTGTCATTTTTTGGGGAAAATATTTGGGGGAATCTCAAATTTACACCAGACTTCCTTCATATGGGATGCATGCCATAGTTCCATCCATTGAAAATACACTGTAACAGGTTTATGCCTAGGTCCATCACACCTCATGTATACTTACTATGAACTATGTGATATTTAATGGACTATTAACACATAAATACCATGTTATGACATGTGTCCGTCGAGAACATATTTGAGTATGATTTGAAAAATGAATGTGACATATCAGATGGAAATAGAACCACCCCTGTGCCCCCTCACCCCCTGCTGATACCTACTGAGCACTCCCAAACACCAACAGGACCAACCAGTTTGGGCTACACTGCCCCACCTCAGCTGTCATTTCCACCTGGCTCACCTACACACAAGACCTGTCTTCAAAAACTGAGGGTAACAGTGGGTAAGCATAAATTTGCCATTTTTCACCATTTTCTATTCATTATGACATGCAAAGGTCACCATTTTCTTGCTGCTCTATTCATAAGGGCACTTACAATCCTAAATAGGAAATGGCACTAGTATCTCAATATTACCAATGCCATTGTACCTTGTTGTGTGCAATATTCATGAATGCTAATTCAAGCACTTTACCAGCATTTGCAATGATCTATAAAAGAAATCCTAAGTACTTGACTGGATCTTTATTTGCAATAATATGTGATATTGTACATCTGAAGGCATGATTGCAAACCTATACATGTAATTGTGTGGCCACTGGCTGTGTTCAGAAATAGCCCTCCTTATTGCAGCTGCATACTACTACTATACAACTAAGTGTGACAGGCAGTCAGACCCTTTCCCAATCCAGGTCATAGTGGGCCCACCTTGTGTACAGATTACCTTACGTCTTATACAGTGTACCCATTCCCAGCCAGCCTAATTTGGGTAACTCACACAAGCACCTAGCAGAAGGTGACTTTACTTGTATGCAGGGTTGTTGTAGATTGCAACACTCATGGTCAGATTCCCCTTCTGTCCCAGTATATTTACATGTCTGTATATGTGTCCACACTCACATCCATCTATGTACATACATTCCCTTTTATCCACATACACTCACATGCCTCATGTCCACATGCACCCCCTCTCACATCCACATCCTCTCTATGTCCACATCCCCTCTAAGTGCACACACACCTCCCTCTATATACACACCCACCTCCCTCTGTGTCCACACCCACCTCCCTCTATGTCCACACCCCCCTCTCTCTGTGTCCACACTTAACTCCCTATATGTCCACACCCATCTACCTCTGTGTCCACACACACCTCCTACAGTGGCCCACAAGGGTCAAATTGAAGTTGAAGTAAAGAGTTGACTTTCACAAAAAAAGTTAGAGTCCAAAACCAATATTAATGTTCAAAGTCAATTTCATTTCATTGCTGTCAAACTGTGAAGGTGTCAACTCATGAAAACCAACTTGTGACAGGTATCTTTTAGCATTGCATGGTGCACTCTATGTCTTTCTATATGAACAAAGTTTATACCAGCAACTTCTGGGTAGCTATCGGTTCCCTCCCACTCACTGTAACTGCGGTTCCACACCTATCCGCTACTGGCACTGGATCCCATACCAAGTAGCTGCTGGTTCCCACACCCAGCACTTGGTAGTTCCCATGTACATTAGTTGCTGTTTCCTGTACCCAGTACATGCTGGTTCCCACATCCAGTAGCTGCTGGTTCCCATATAAAATGGTTCCTAACCCAAGTAGCTGCTGGATCCCACACCCTTGCTGGTTCTTGCACCCAGTACCTGCTGGCTTCCACATAGAGTAGCTGGTAGTGGTTCCTACATCCATTAGGTGCTGGTTCCTGCACCCACTTCCTGCTGGTTCCCAAATAGAGTGCCTGCTGGTTCCTACATCAGGTAATTGCGAGTTCTTAAAAGAGTAGCTGTCAAAATAAGTCAATTGGGTCAGGATAGGTCAAATTAGGTCAAATATGTTGAATATAGGTCATATTGGTCAAAAGTATGTCTATTCGGGTAGCATAGGTCAAATTATGTCAAATATGGTGAGAATAGGCCAAATTGGTCAAAAGCAGGTCAATTAGGGTAGGATAGGACAAATTAGAGTAAATATGGTGAAAATAGGTCAAATTGGTCAAAAGTAGGTCAATAAGGTCAGGATAGGTGAAATTAAGTCAAATAGGGTGAAATTAGGTCTAATTGATAAAAAGTAGGTCGATAAGGATAGGATAGGTCAAATTAGGTCAAATATGCTGGAAAAATATGTCAAATTGGTAAAAAACAGGTCAAATAGGGAAGGATAGGACAAATTAGAGTAAATATGGTGAAATTAGATCAAATTGGTCAAAAGTAAATAAATAATGTCAGGATAGTTGAAATTAAGTCAAATAGGGTGAAATGAGGTCTAATTGATAAAAAGTAGGTCGATAAGGGTAGGATAGGTCAAATTAGGTCAAATATGCTGGAAAAATATGTCAAATTGGTGAAAAGCAGGTCAAATACATTAGGATAGGACAAATTAGAGTAAATATGGTGAAATTAGGTTAAATTGGTCAAAAAAAGATAAATAATATCAGGATAGTTCAAATTAAGTCAAATAGGGTGAAAATAGGTCTAATTGGTAAAAAGTAGGTCAATAAGGGTAGGATAGGTCAAATAAGGTCAAATATGGTGCAAACCAGTCAAATTGGTCAGAAATAGGTCGATAAGGTCAAAGTAAATCAAATTAGGTCAAACATCATGAAAATAGGTCGAATTGGTCAAAAGTAGGTCAATTAGGTCAGGATGGGTCAATTAAGGTCATATATAGTGAAAACAGGTCATATTGATCAAAAGTAGGTCAATTAGGTCCAATAAGGTCAGGATAGATCAAATATGGTTGAAATAGATCAAATTGGTCAAAAGTAGGTCAATTTTGTCAAAATATAGGGTATGATAGGTGAAGTAAGGTCAAATATGCTGGAAATAGGTAAAAGTAGCTCATTTAGGTCAAATTATGTCAAAATTTGTCAAAATAAGGTCGACTATGACTATTTTGACCAATCTGACCTTCTTTGACTATATTTGACCTAATATGACCCATTCTAACCTACTTTGACCTAATCATGCTACTTTTGACTGATTTGACCTATTTTAAGATATTTGACCTAATTTGAACTATCCTTACCTAATTGACCTTCTTTTGAACAATTTTACCTATTTCACCATTATTTGACCTACTGACCTACCTTTGACCAATTTTACCTATTTTTACCATATTTAACCTGATTTAACCTCCTTGACCCACCTTTAACCAAATTGACTTATTTCGCCATATTTGACCTACCTTAGCCTACTTTGACCTACTGGACCTAATTTTGACCAATGTGATCTATTCTTACCACCGTTGACCTAATTTGATAGAATTTGACCTGATTGACCCATTTTCAACCAATTTGACATAATTTATCCTAGTCTGACCTTATTTCATTCAATTTTACCTACTTGGAACCAATTTGACCTATTTCGACAAATTTTAACTATCTTGACTGCTTATGACCTAGTTTCACGCAACTTTCCCAATTTGCCCATTTTTGACTTATATGACCTTTTTCATCCAGAATTTATCCAGATCACTCTTTTGCTACTAGGAATGGGAACCGGTAGCTACTCTATATCAGAACCAGCAGCTACTGGATATGGGAACAAGTAGCTACTGTATAGGAACCAACAGCTACTGTTTTCAGAACTAGCAGCTACCTGATGTGGGAACCAGCAGGCACTCTATTTGGGAACCAGCAGGTAGTGAGTGCAGGAACCAGCACCTAATGGATGTGGGAACCACTACCATTTACTCTATGTGAAAGCCAGCAGGTATTGGGTACAAGAACCAGCAAGAGTGTGGGATCCAGCAACTATTTGGGTTAGGAACCAGTTTATATGGGAACCAGCAGCTACCTGATGTGGGAAGCAGTAGCTGCTGTATGTGGGAACCAGCATGTACTGGGTACAGGAAACAGCAACTAATGTGTATGGGACTACCAAGTGCTGGGTGTGGGAACCAGCAGCTACTTGGTATGGGATCCAGTATCACTAGCTGATTGGTGTGGAAACAACAGTTACAGTGGGTGGGAACCACCAGTTATGGGATGCTGGAACCAGCAGCTACTTGGTATGGAACCATCAGTTATTGTGTGAGGGAACCAATAGCTACCCAGTAGTTGCTGGTATAGACATATAGAAAGACATAGAGTGTACCATGCAAAGCCAAAAGATACCTGTCACAAGTGGGTTTGCATTCATGAGTTGACACCTCGACAGCTTGACAGCAATGAAATGAAATTGACTTTGAACATTGATTTTGCTTTTGGACTTTAACTTTTTTTGTGAAAGTCAACTCTTTGCTCCAACTTCAATTTGACCCTTGTGGGCCACTGTACCCACCTCCTTCTGTGTCCACACCCAACTCCCTCTATGTCCACACCCATTTTCCTCTGTGTCTACACCCACCTCCCTCTGTATCCACACCCATCTCCCTCTGTGTCCACACCTGCCCTCCCTCTATCTTCCTACCCATCCCCACTATGTCCACACCCAAATTCTCTGTGTCCACACCCACCTCCCTCTGTGTCCACTCTCATGTCCCTCTATGTTCACACCCACCTCCCTATATGTTCACACCCACCTCCCTCTATGTCCACACCCACCTCCTTCTATGTCCACACCCACTTACCTCTTTGTCCACACTCACTTACCTCTTTGTCCACAACCACTGACCTCTTTGTTCACACACACCTCACTCTTTGTACACACCAAACTCCCTCTATGTCAACACCCACCTCCCTCTATGTCCACACGCACCTACCTCTGTGTCCACACCCCCACCTGCCTCTATGTCCACACCCATCTCCCTCTGTGTCCACTCTCACCTGCCTCTATGTCCACACCCACCTCCCTCTGTGTCCACACCCACTTACCTCTTTATCCACACCCCACCTCCCTCTGTGTCAACACCCACCTCCCTCTGTGTCCACTCTCACATTTCTCTATGTTCACACCCACCTCCCTCTATGTTCACACCCACCTCCCTCTATGTCCACACCTACCTCCCTTTGTGTCCACTCTCACCCCCTCTTTGTCTACATAAACCTCCCTCTTTTTCCACACCAACTGCCTTCTGTGTCCACTCTCACCTCTCTCTATGGCCACATACACATCCCTCTTTGTCCACACCCATCTCCCTCTTTGTCCACTCTCACCTCCCTCTATGTCCACACTCACATCCCTATGTGTCCACTCTCATCCCCCTCTATTTCCACATACATCTCCCTCTCTGTCCACACCCACTGCCCTCTTTGTCCACTCTCCCCTCCCTCTGTGTCCACACCATCTCCCTCTGTGTCCACACCACCTCACTCTTTCTCCACTCTCACCTCCCTCTATGCCCAACCTCACATCTCTCTGTGTTCACACTCACATCCCTTTGTGTCCACTCTAATCTCCCTCTATGTCCACATCCATTTGCCTCTTTGTCCACACCCACCTCCCTCTGTGTCCACATCCACCTTCCTCTATGTCAGCACCCACCTCACTCTGTGTTCACACCTACCTCCCCTATGTCCACGGCCACCTCCCTCATTATCCACACCCACCTCCCTCTATGTCAACACTCAATTCCCTCTTTGTTCACACCCACCTCCCTCTGTGTTTACACCCACCTCCCTCTGGGTCCACACCCACCTCCCTCTATGTCCACACCCGCCCTCCCTTTGGGTCTACCCAAATCCCTCTATGTCCACATCCAAATCCCTCTCTATCCACACCCACCTCCCTCCGTGTCCACACCCACCTCCCTCTATCTTCCTACACATCCCCATTATGTCCACAACCACCTCCCTCAGTGTCTACACCCACCTCCCCCTGTGTCCACTCTCACCTCCCTCTATGTCCACACCCAGCTCCCTCTATGTCCACGCCTACCTCCTTCTGTTTGATTTGGCATAACCTAGTGAGTAATGGATATACCATTTGTCTTTATAGGTGCATGAAGTTAGACCAATGAAGACCTGGAGGCAACATCCTACTAAGTGGTTCAAGAGGACAACACGTTCTACTCCATATGATTTTTTCAAAATTTTCAAAGGTTCTCTAAAATTTTTATTTGACATGTATGCACATATTTTCCAATGATTTTTTTCTGATATCCCATGCAGGAAATGAACATTTCTAACACCCACCAGTGAAAACCCAGCAAAGAATAATTGCTTTTCAGTGACCATGATCACTGAATGGTTGATAGTATGGAGAAACAATGAATTTCTACAACATGCTTGGCAAAGTCCTAGATTTTTTTTTGGTTTTTGTGGACTATAGCCTTTAACCATTAAAGCTATGAAATAATGCTATCCGTAGTATCAAGCACATCTAACAAACTGTGAACAGGTCAGCTTGACTCGTACACCTGGCCTTCAGAACTGGTCATGTGACCATAGCACTGAGACACACACAGAGGACCTGCCCTCCCCCCACTTGGCCCTTCATAGGATGTGTTACAGTTACTGATTGTTAATATTTATGGGTCATTTTGGGCAAATAAACCAATGCATTAAGTTGACCTTTCGGTAAGATGACTAGGATGCACTTACCTGAAAACTATACACACATTGCAATTAGATCTTAATCTCTTGCTGTACATGTTAAATCATGTAATTTACATACCAATTATAGGAGCATTCCATATAGTCATCTAACAATATCCGATCTAATATATTCTAATATATTGAGGAGCTTCTACGCATGGTGTAGTCACCTAACCATGTGTTGCCAATGTCTGCCTGCAGCTAACCACCCTGTGACATCACAGAGGCCTAACTGTAACACACCCTAATGGTCACGACTTTGACAGCTCTCATACCCCCTCCTCCACAGTAGGGCCGCACACACCTCTTAACCCTTCAAGGGCCTCTGATGCATTAATGCATCATGTCCATTGGACATCATGATGCACCAATGTATGAAGTGCATATTAGGAGTACAAAGTGACATGGCATTGGTTAATTGGAGTCTTAGAATGGAAAACAAGCAAGTCATTCCCATATTAGGAGCCCAGTCACATAGTATTGTTATATTTGGAGCAGTTACTGCTACAAATACATATGTTGCAGACTGGTAATACCTACACAGCCGTTGTTCTGTTTACTGGTGTCTATTTTTACACATCCCAGGTCACTTCAGATACATACAGAGTGATTGGTGGTTTTGGGTTTTAGGTATTTAACACAAGGCGATCCTGGATAGTCATTGGTAGGTGTCACACACTGCTATTTTACAGGCTGGGTTTATATGTACATACATGTTTATTTTATTAATTGTTAATGTGGGCTAGAGTTTTAGCAAAAGGTGATCCTGGACAGTCAGCAGTACTGGGGTAGGCATCGCACACTGCTATGTATAGGCTGGTTCTATATTTTAGTGGTTGGTAAGGTGGGATTAGAGTCTGCGTGCTCTCCAACACTTAATTGGAGCATTATGCCGACCCTTTTGCAGTGTGTGTATCAACTCATATGGTCATCATGATGCATGAATGTAGCATCATGATGACCGATGGGCATGATGCATTAATGCATTAGTGGTCCTTCAAGGGATGTAATGGTTGGTGAGTTGGGATGTAGTGGTTCAGGTTGGTGAGTTGATGCATTTGATGCATGACCATCAAAATTTATATGATGCCAAACTATAGTCCACCCCTGATTACTTGTCACTTGTACATATAATAACTGCAACCTATAGTCCATACTGAACACATGTAAACAGATTCATTTCCCTTGGACTATGGGCAGAAGGAGGGGTCAGCTAGTGCTGGAGGAATGGATAGGCTTGTAGCTTACTGCCGGTGGGGGACCCATTCATATTTTTGAGATACAGAACCTTTAATATTATATAGGATTATGCAGTAATTTGTCACATTATTCCCCATATTCATATCCAAAAGTTGACAGATTTTTTCATAACTTCCTGAGCACTTAGATTATAAGCATATCTTTGTAATGAATGAAGTATCAACATATAGTCCAAGTGGTAACACATTTGACTCTATATCAAGAGATCTTGGGTTCTATTTTATGACAGGGAACGTAAGAACATCTGTGAGCCAGCAAGCAGAAATGAGGGTTCCTGCAGAATTTAGTACCTGTTTTAGCCACCAGGGGGCACTACTATGGGCTAGAATAGGAAAAATATGCCTAAAACTGCTATAGGCTACTTTTTTATGGACAATCCAATGATTTTTTTATAAAACATTCTATTTTTGGGGGAAAGGGTCCATATTTGGCATTAAAAAGAATGTTTTTGGGCCAAAATAGGCATTTTTGTTTATTTCTGTTGCCATGGAAACATTATTTTCATTCTAAATAAGAAAATCGATGATACCATTTGAAGGAACATTTCATAAGGTCCACTATGGTGTAAACAGAATGAAAATACCATTTCTACATCGAAAGTTAAGGGCAAAAGAATGAAAATTTATGCTTATTTAGCTAATTAGCATAAATTATGCTAATTACAGATGTATCTCATGACCAATGGGACTTATGACTTATTGACACTCACAAAAGGGTCATACCTACCCATATTTAGCAAGCCATTCCTCCAAAACTAACAGGAGTATCTTCTCATGCAATATATCACTGTAAAGCTAGTGATCTGAATTTTAAAGTTGACTTCTAGCATGGAGCACCCTTTCTCCTTGCCTCTACACATCTATACAAATATTTTGGGAACATTTCGATTTTCTTTTTTTTAATTTGGCTACCATAAAACATTTTTTAATGTTTGTCAACATTTTTTCATCATCCAATTGATGTTTCTGGGACAAACCCCCTCTCTATCAAATGGTTTTTACTAACCCTGTTATCAAGGTATACTATCATAGAATGTGTTTGTCTGAAATAGACAGATTGCAACCCCTCTTTTCCCTCTCCTGCAAAACTTGAAATATGCAGATACAACCTTGTTGCACTGAGGCAACGACATATGGATGAAAATCAATATGAAAAGCAAATGCTGTCACTCACTGTTAGTATGAAAGACAAACAAAAACAATCTATTATCCAATAATTTGTAATACACTAATGAGGTTTATTATATAGAAGTCATTCTACCCAATTTACAAATTGATATTCATGTAGTAGATTAATTTGTTATCATTTCATAATAAAACTGATTTAAACTAAAACTTTCCCAAAAATATTATTTAGATGACTTGTTTTAAGATAAGTGGAATTATTATCAGTGGTCTCATGCATTGGTCATTTGAATTTGTGTAGAAAAGTAATTTTTGTTTAATTTAAATTTATTTTGAATACTTTGCAAATTTTGAGGGGCCCAGATAAACTTCCTTTATAATTGAGGCTGGTGCCCCTTTTCCTATGCCCCTGATTCATGTTCCACTTGCAATAACTACTACCCACACGTTTACTTTAACTCACGGGCATGTACTTTTGTTTTCTTTATGCAGGTAGTCAATTGCAACACAGGAGCTTGATGAAATCTGCTAGATAGCACATATTAAGAGAGGTACTCCAGAGAAGAGGGCTGGCTGAAAAACAGCACAGTGGTGCCACCCATATGATATTTTTATTGCTGTCATAGATGTTCTGTCAGAAATAAGAAACATTAAGTATGGCTATTTAGGGAAACCAGACTTGCATTGTTGATTCCTAGAATCATCATGCCTTTTTTGGTAGATTTGAATAAAAAGATTCAGACATGCAGTCTTGAATTCTAAACAAAAGAAAATGTAGTTACAATACCCTGTCTATAAGGTGCACCCCACATTTAAGTCACACCCAGACCTTTCTAATATAATAAAGGGTATGTAAATGTTGTATATTTTATTCTAATCAATGGATCTTCAAAATTCAAGAACCAATAGCCATCCCAGTGCTTCCTTCACCCACCTTTACCACTGAATGTGGATGGGGGAATATTGCAGAGACTTTGGGGGAAAAGTTACTCCCAGAGAGAAAATGTACTCCCAGTTTTGCTGCATCTAGAAGATGCACCAAAGGGCAATTCTTGCATATAAGACATGCTATATACATGGTGTATTACAGTATAATATTGCAAAGGCATTTTATGCTATGTTCCTGCCCCCTGATGGCCAAGACTAGAACTTCAAATCCTCTATGTAAGAAGGTATGGTAGTAATATCAGTGTAGATGCAAGGGTAAATGGTTTTCCATGTTAAAAATCAATTATCAAATTGAGATCACACCTTTCAGTGTTATATTGCATAAGAAAATATGCCTGATAGTTTGAGAGAAATAGCTTCTGCCTTCACCATAGTAAAGCATGGAACTTTCCCACAAATGGGTTCCTTGATTTTCTTTTGCTCCTTTGTGCTCCCTTGTGGAAAAATTAGGAAATAAATCTAGCACGGGCTAGGCACCAATCCTGTTTACCTGTTCGAGACTATATGTGTGATGAAAAACCTGAATATTTTCATTGCGGTGGAGCTTACTCTATTCAATATGCTGATGCTGGCTTTTTTAAGGTAGATGGCTCTAATGCCAATCAAGTTCTCTGTGCAGGTTTCTGCACATGTGTACTTCTCTATGGCTAGTGAACGACTATACAAAATCATAGCAGGCCCATGAAGCTGAGGTGAACTCTCAATCTTCTGTGTCTACACCAGGCACACTAACTAGTTAGGCCACAAATCCAGCTGGCTGTGTGGGGGTTTATGAGCAGTATTTAGCCTGCATGATGTAATTCTATTATTTTCAGGAGATTTTCAATGTGGACAAACAATTCAAAAGTGCATGGGACCACATGATGGTAATATATTTTCTGGGTACAGAAAGTTGATGAAAATATTCTGGGAAAGTAAGCCAAAAAATTAGCTACTCTTTAATGAGATTCCATGCAAATTATGGCAAAACACTGTATAACCCTATGGTAGATTCATAGATAAATATCTCATAAACTAGCATGGGACCCTATGCTAGTTTATAAGACTGCTTTCTTTGTACTATTAGAAAGAGAAAGTAATTACAAACATCTGGCGAAAATTTAGCTACTTTTAGCCTATGGGCGCCATCCACCTTCCCCATTTATTGCCCCCCATTCTAGATGTATTTATTACCCAAATAAAGGCTCAAATCAAAATATAAGTCAATGTGTCTAGTTTTGTGTGAATCTCTATATTGCTCAGAATCTATCAATCGAAATGATGGCGTTTCAAGGCTAGATCTACATCAAAGACAAATACAATGAGGAAAGTCTCATCATAGGAATACAAACTATCGATTTCAAATCTTAAATGGAGGTTAGAAGTGGGGGTTATTTGCAAAAGTATTTTCAATATTCCCGTGATATCACGTGAATTTACTGTCATTTCACGTGATCCCGTGATATCATGTGAATTTCTGCTCACAGAATCCCGTGAATTTTACACGTGTAAAATTCACGGGAATTCACAGGAACGACACCAGTTCAACACGTGATTTTACTGGTGAATTCACATGAATTTGTTTCAAGGGAGGGGCTGCATTTGTGTACATAATGATGATCAATTGGCATGAGGCATTTATCCACCATCAGACCTTAACTTTTTAAGGGTGCTGAAGACAAATGAGAGAAGGGGGTGTGATTGACCTTTACAATGATAGTAGCTTCTTGAAGGTCAAACCCAAAAGGTCAGGGATGATCTATAAAATGAGAATGGTCAATGCCATCCCCAGCCTACAGGGCTGAACCTCCAGAATAAAATTCTTGAGAATCAACCCACTTTAGCTAGATTGGAAAGGTAACTAGGAGATGATAGAGAGACTATACTAACACACCACTCTGGCGCCCACCATCACCTATAAGATTGATAGCTGTAGTTTCACACAGTGCCACTAGAGGTCAGTGCCATATCACCAGTGGATGCTGCATTGTTCACCTTCCGCTCACCATGGCTGCCTGTCCTACCATGACTTCCTGTAGTGGGGGATTGTGGGAGATGCTATGTGTTGTGTAAAAACTGCCTCCATTAACTAAGCTGGTGGCCATAGCACAATAACGTTTCTAAAAGTAGAACTTAAAAGACTTCTAGTGTATTAAAACTTTGGGGTGGTATAAGGCCCTTGCAGAGTCAAGCAGTTTATGCTAATATCCCTTCGATTAATTACAATGTGTATAGAACAAACACCTTTTTGTCTCTACATCACTAAGTGCCTCTCGTCTCCATCAAATCCTCATTATAAGCCTTTCCAAAGCTTCCTTCTCCATCTTTTGTTACTTAGTGCCAGGATTTAATTAGAATAACAAATAAAACCAGTCCTCCCCTGTCAGCCCATTCATAAAAGCGAAGAAATGCAGATGATGAATCTTGCTAGTAAGCCATTGCATCTTATAATGGTTATTAACTCATCAAGAGCCAGGTTGTGCAAGGATGCAGTAACACAGTTGTTTGGCATTTGATCAATTAAACATCAACGGTGCATTAATGCATCATGCCAATCGGTTGTCATGAATCACCAGGGGCTGCATTCAAGCATTATGCCAACCACATAGGCTTGATACTCAAAGATATAATGCACGAATGTAAGCAGAGAGGCGGCTAACCCACCCAAACCTGCTCACGATGAGCAACTACAACCTTGTATTTAGGCTGGTACCGGTATGTGTGGAGGGGGGGGGGGGCTCTAAGGGGCTGTGTACAAATGATGTCATGCATTTTTGGACCATTTTTGACCCCCCCCCCTTGTCATGTTTCATCATACAACACTTGACCCCCCCCTCAGCATGACATCATGCAGAGAGCTACCCCCCCCCCCCCCAAGGTGAATTGGCAATTAAAGATAAGATAAACTAGCACTGATCAACAAATGAACAGAGAAACATGCCAAACACTGTCAGCTTATTATCAGCTTATGGGCCAGGGGAGGGGGGGCACTTCAATTGTTTTTTATATGGATGTGTGGCTGAACCCGCAAACTACATTTACCCTTGCTATTGCACTCGTTCACAGGGTTTTTTGTCAAAACTCTACTCTTGCTAGAGAATTTTAGACATGACAATCTTAGATTTTGCTCAAAATATCTTAAATCAACCTTATTTGGAGAAAATTTGAATTTTGTTCATGCTATTTTCATGAGAACTGAGAAAATATACATGAACATTTCTGAATTTTCAACGTTAATCAGGGTATTTTGCTGAATGTTAACCCTTGCTAGGGACATTTTGCTCAAAAGTAGACCCTTACTAGGGACTATTGTGGCTGAAACAGGAGGCTTGCTAGGGACTTTACCCAGAAAAAGTTCCCTTGCCAGCCGCACATATGTGTATACATTACATAGAGAATGCCCCCCAGGCTTATGGGTCCTTATATGCAGGATGCACTATACCCATTCCTAATACACAGAGTACTATGATAGTGATCATATACAAGTATTTCCTGTCACAAAAGGTCCTAAAAACTGTCTAGGTCAATAGTCCAATACAAGATCTCAGAAAGTGTCACAAATTCTCAGAAGACCATCAATTGCAATCATACTTCCAATTTATGAAATAACAAAGCAATTGAGTCACCTCAGGATTTTACTGTAGTACCTGCAGTCCCAATGAGTTCCATTCAGACAGAGATGTGGAGAGTAAACTAAGGGGGAAGTCCCTTTTACATTTCCCCAAGCATCTCCTCAATGAAAATAGCAACAGGGTGGTGGAAAGCTCCAAGGGATTACTCCTCAACAACGGGAGGGGGTGGATTGGGAGAGGAGCAAGATACTTCAAGGAGTGGGAGGGGGAGGGTCATTGAATGAGATGTCTGAGGAAGGCATGCATGTAGGGCCTATAGGTATTATATTTCCCTACCTTTAAAATATTTCTTTTCTTGCCAAAACCAAAACAAATTTTGATTTCTTGATGACATGATGTCATGCAGCCCATGACCCCCCTCCCCCCTTGTCATGCTTGGTCATGGGAAGTGGGATCCCCCCTCCCCCCTCCTGCATGACGTCATTTGTACACAGCCCCTAAACCATGGGTTAGCCTACCCGAGCACATCCATTTTTTGTCCCACTAGTTAAGTATGTAATTTAAGAAACTCACTGTGTGGCTCACCACCGAGAGCATACGAGGGAAGAAAATTCTGGGTATTTTTCTAGATAGGAACATGACCTGACTAATAAAACAAGCAGTGAGATTCTGCACTGTATGGTAATTGGCCTTTAGAGGGTTTGGTGGATTAACTATGTGGTGCACCTATAATGACAGGCAGTGCTGTGCCAGGTTGATGCTATCTGTCCTTTCCATTATCTGCCCCTCATTACATTTGGGAGGTTTCCATCCTAAGCTGTTGGAGGATAATAGAGGGAGGTACTCTGGTGCCCTGAGGTATATACAACCGCAGGGCACCACCATACAGAAAGCAGTACAGGAAGCATCAATATAAATAGTAGTTTACTATATTTCACTCCCACTATGCCCTGTTCCACACGAGGATGTTCTGGCTCGGGGGGAAGAGTGTAAAGACTAGTACATATATAGTATGTCAGAGGGCGCATGTAGTGTGGCACAGTTACCTGTGTCACACGTAAGGTGTAAAGGCTAAGACAGAGAAATCTGAGCAACCAGCTGCATGGCACAAAGTCCTGTGCAAGAGGAAATGTAGGGTGTTACATAACACCCTGCGTCCTCTGACTATACTACTCACGAGGTCAGTCCCGCTTCCGGTGAGGCTTCCTGTTTACTTCCTGTAAGGTCAGAGGGTGAAACTGCGTTTGCTGGTTCCCCCAATTTTCTACCTGTGCATTGGCACCCCGGTGGACAAAGGAGACTTGGGACAAGAGCTGGTTACTGAGGTAGCCCTCTTTGATCCTAGGCCCTTCACGGGTGGCAAAGGAGAGTTGGGACTAGAACCTTCACTCCCTCTTACTACTACTATGCCTCTTCAATCCTTGGTGAAACCGTGATACTACTACCGTACACGGTTTGACCGGCCTGTGCTCGAAGAGTGATAGTAGAGTAATATAACAGTACAGGGAGAGAAGCTAACCCTCAGCTGGCAACCTGCTGCAACTCTCATACTCGGGACAGGCTTGTGTCAGTCTAATTTCCCATCCTCTAGATGGTGCAACATACAGTATTTCTATGTAGACACCAGATGGCAGTACAAGCTGAGGCAAACATATTACAACAATAAGGGCTGATTACCAGTGGGGGGGGGCATTTGGAAAAGAACCCTTTCAGTGGGGCAAAATCCCAAAGTGGATGTACTGCCTGTTGGCAAACCCAAACCACAGCTTCAGGAATTGCTAACATGAACATCATTGGCACGCATGCAGAAACGTGTAATCGATGCGGGTACCAGTAACCTTGTTTTTGTATACGGTACCAGCTAGTACCCGGTAAAGGCGACCGCAGACAGGGCCAATTCGGTCGGTAGTTAGGGAAGGGTAGCTGATCGGATCGGGGGACATCGAACATGTTTGATATTGACAGACTGGATCGGACGTCCTCCGCAGACCTTCCCGACTTCCCGATCGGCCGATCCAGTCGGGCCCGTCTGCGGTCAGCTTAACAGTAGACCGACATTTTAAAGGGGGCTTTGAAAATCGCCAAGCTAGCCCTCTTTTAGTAGTAAACTAAAAGTCATATATTCTGTGCTCCTCACATGTCATAGCTTTTGTAGGCAAAAGTCCCCCCCCCCTCCCACTTGCGCAGGTCAGTCATGATAAAAACAACTGTAGACTGGTCCAACCCATAAGGTGACCGCAGACGGGCCCGACTGGGTCGACATCCTGACGATCGGAAGCGTCTGCGTGGACGTCTGATCCAGTTGGTCAATATCAAACAAGTTTGATCTTCCCGATCAGATCGTGTCGGTACTCCCTGGTTACTGATCCAATCTGGCCCATCTGCGTTCGCCTATAACCTAATTTAGGGGGGGGGGGCTCGTTTTGCAAAATCAGTTCTAAGTGAGGGGCAGTAAAAGAATCTGAATGCTGTTAGGTAGTTTTCCCACATCAATGAAAACCCACCACCTCCCCTCTTGTACATATAATGACCACTTCATTATACACAACACAACAGCCATGTGCTTTTGTGTGGACAAAGGAGAGTGGGGACTAGAAACTGTTTTTTCCAACAGCACAAACATACAACTTGTGGCCTAGTGTTGTCATATTTTGGTCCAAAATGACCAAAACAGGCTTGATTTGGTAAAAATATGTTGGATTTCTGGGTGGACAAAGGAGAGTTGAGACTAAATTAGTTTCTCACGCACACACCAGGGGCACCCTTCACACGCTCTTACTCACTACCCCCTTTCCTTTTCCGGCCCCAATACCGGAACAGAAAACAGCGCGTGCTACCGTACATAGAGTCCTACACTCGCCCAGCCTTGGTGCTCCTCATGCTGTTCCACACGAGGTCAGTCCCGCTTCCGGTGAGGCTTCCTGTTTACTTCTATATGTAAGGTCAGAGGGTGAACCTGCGTTTGCTGGTTCCCCCAATTTTCTACCTGTGCATTGGCACCCCAGGTGGACAAAGGAGACTTGGGACAAGAGCTGGTTACTGAGGTACCCCTCTTTGATCCTAGGCCCTTCACGGGTGGCAAAGGAGAGTTGGGACTAGAGCCTTCACTCCCTCTTACTACTACTATGCCTAGGATTGCCTCTGCTTGGCGACAGTCTCTCACACTCTTCAATCCTTGGTGAAACCGTGCTGTTCCACCTGATAGGAACTAGAAATACTACTCACTCCCCAAGCATGGGCTGTAATTTTCTAGTCTGAAACACATGCTTGCAGAGTGACAAGTTCAGGGCCTTTCTAGTGGTTACTAGTCCCATCATATTTTGGCCCTAGGTACGAGTGTACTAGAGGGAGGCAGCTAAGGTGGTGCAGTTTCAGTACAGGCAGTATGGGGCCTGCCTGCCTGTTTGCTAGGCCTATAACTGGGAGGTGTAAATTTTAAATGCCCCACCCCCGTCCCTGACAGACCAAGCATAAAAACAGACCTAATGAGCTCTACACATGTACCACTTTTTTAATCTTGTTAATCAGACAATTATTAAGGCTTTTAGCAAGAAGACACTAAAAGAAAGTATATCAGCCCTGTAGAGCTGGCATGATGCATGAATGCAGCTCTGGTGCGTTACTCACCAGCGTTACACTGATGCATCATAACAAACAATGGACATGATGCATTAATGCATTAGCGGCCCTAAAATGGTTAAAGGACTTCACTACGTTTATATATAGGCCCACTTCAATCATGGTAGGAGTGCTCAAAGCCTGGCTATTTCCAGCTGAAACCTTTAGACATCAAGGGTGTGACCTATGGATCTACATCTGGGTGCTGTTTTTAACTGGGTGGATCAACACAAGGTGGCTATGTCTAGGTAGCCAGCACAAGCACAGTGCAGAAGGTACTAGAGTAACTGGCAGTTACCGCATTCAACATAGCAAATCCTATTGTGGAGTATAGAGAACTAAAAGGGGAGATTACGAAGTATGTCTATACTTATTTGAGTAAGGCTAAGTTGTTGGCATGCATGTGATGTACAAGATACAGTATCATCTGAACTAATATCTGACTGATTATTTATTAGCCAATGAGATAATCCCAACAACTCACTGCGGTCCTCTCGGGGGCCGACTGGTACCCATATGATAGGTCTTATCAGTAGAACTTGCTGGTAACAAGCTCCAGTAATGGCGGCGCCCATGAGGCGACCTGCTAAGACGTAATAGTATGACATCTTCTAGAAGAATAGTGTTGAGAGGTTTTAGATTTGTCAGTACTAGGGTAACTTAGTTTGATTACAATAACAAGTACTAGAGTACATTCATTAGGATTAGCCCTAGTACCCAACTTTTAGTTTTGGTTGATTTCTACATAATCCAAGTAACTCCAGGCCGTGTCTCCATATGGGGCTGTGTACAAATGACGTCATGCAGGAGGGGGGGAGGCGGGGTCCCACTCCCCATGACCAAGCATGACAAGGGGGAAGGGGGGTCATGGGCTGTATGACATCATGTCATCAAAAATCACAAGTTTTAACAAGAAAAAAAGATTTGTAAAGGTAGGGAAGTTTAATGCATCCATCTAATATGAAATACCAAAACAGACATGCTTTCCTCAGACATCCCACTCAACGAGTATCACTCCCATCAATGTCAGTGTTGGTTGACTAGGCCTACTCTATCCTACCTCTAACCCAGGCCCCGTGACACTTTGAAATACCCTTTTAGTTGGACACATTTTACCATACATAGGACCCCATGTATAGGTTGATCCCTGCAGGTAAGAAGCTCCCTGACCATGAGAATTTGGTAGAAAGCTTCAAAATGACCCAAATTCTATTCTATATGATATATTTCACAATTCAAAAACCCATTGGTAACTTAAGGATTTCTCATTACTTATCAACGGGCCATTCTGTCCTGCAGACATTAATGTTCTGCAGGCTCGGACTGATTTTGGCAGTACCGGATTCCTCAAGAACACAAGGTCTTTAGATTACAGTCAGTCATTCGGTCCCACAGTCTTGTCATTTCTGCAGGCCCGGCAGCAATTTTCACAGCAATGGCCTTGGTCCCACATGTTTTATGGACTGCGAGGGGTGCAGTAGATTTCCATGCAGAGGTGCAGAAAATTTTCTGACTCCTTCCCTTTTGACAGGTTGCAATTTCCCTGGTCACCTCCCGTGTTCTAAAATAATTCACAGGCTTTCTTACTGAAAAGGCATAACATCCTTTTGACCCCTCCCCTAGCTTGAGGTGTCAAAATTATTTCTCCCTTTGAAACAAACAACCTTACTCTCCTTTGTCTGAATGAGACTCTAGGGACTATGCCTTATATGCAGGTTCTACAGTAAAAACTGACTGCTTTGTATGTCTGATTGCAATTGATGGTCTTCTGAAAATTTGATCCTTTTCTTTTATCATGTATTAGACTATTGATCTAGACAGGATTTTTTTTCAGGATATTTTGTGACAGGAAATACTTGTGTATGATCAATACCATAGGCATAGTACTCTGTGTATAAGGCACGGAAATTCAATCCACATATAGGGACTCATAAGCTGATGCTGACAGTGTTCGGCATGTTTTTCTGTTCATTAATTTTGTTGATCAGTGCTGTTTTATGTTGCATGTATCCTTGATTGCCAATTCACACCCATTATGTCCCTATGAACCATTTCAATTTGTTTATCTAGGCTGTACACTATTCATGCACTTTGGGCAGGGGGGGGGGTATCTCTGCATGACGTCATGTTAAGGGGGGGTCAAGTGTTGTATGACGAAACATGACAAGGGGGGGAGGGGGGGGTCAAAAATGGTCAAAAAAAGCATGACGTCATTTGTACACAGCCCCTATGTATGTACATGTTTGCATATATGATCCTTCATGGTGTATGGGGTAACTGCCAGTTACCCTAACGCATTCTACACTGTGCAAAGCACAGGGGGTTATTTCAATATGACTGTCTGAGTGATTGACAAATAGGCAGAGGTCCACGATAATATGCACAAATCACAGTTTTTTCATATATAAGCAGGGGGTGATATTGTATCACACGAGGTGAAGCCGAGTGTGATACAGTCTAATCTCAAATGCTCTTGTCCTCTACTCTTATTCCTCAAATACCTTAATGGTAACTTTGTATCAATGTCAAAAGCACAGCATATTTGAACAATGGTTTGTATAAGGGGGCCAATATCACCAGGGTTGTGAGGTAAATGCACGCTGAAATTTCACGGTAGTTAAGACTATAACTTTCGTATAGAGCGGTTGAATGATAAAAGCGTTTGTGTTTTGGTGCCACGTATGAGGACAAGGTCCTTTGCCCTATACATGCACCTTAAAATAGAAACCTGTTTAGGGGTTAAGCAGGGATGCCCCTCACTGGCCGACAAAAAAACAGGAAAACGGGACTTCGTACACATTTTGCCGGGAAAAAACAGAAATCTTGAAATCAAAACCAGGAATTTCTGGTAAACCAGGAAAAGTGGCATCTCTGGTTAAGGGACGTTTCAGGGATAAGAGCCCAACACTAGCCCCCCCCCCACCTCCCCACCAGCATATCAGAGACAGTGTTCCTGAGCAGACATCCAATGTCTGACTTTACACTTCCAGTCTGATTGCCCACACAATAAGCTGTCCAAATTGAACCAACCAATCAGCACCCGCCATCACCTTAAGCCTTGAGAAGGCACACAGTAAGTCAGCC
Source organism: Acholoe squamosa (assembly GCA_949317995.1). Lineage (NCBI taxonomy): Eukaryota > Metazoa > Annelida > Polychaeta > Phyllodocida > Polynoidae > Acholoe > Acholoe squamosa. Next base: position 10,433,924 of record OX439050.1, on the reverse strand, counting down.
AATCAGAATGTGTCTGGTATTCTCAGCCCTCTACTTGAGGAGAATAAAAGAAGTGGTGAAAAAAAGAAAAAAATGGAGCAGAATCTAGGGAATGGATCTAACCCCTAAATTCGACAGGGTGACATTGCCATTTCTTAAAATCGACATCCGGCATGGAGCTTAGTGACAAGGACATGGAGAATGAAAAAGTTATATATAGTGACATGAGACATGGCCTTTCCTTAAAATCGATATGTGACATGAAGCTTAGTGACAAGGACATGGGAAAAAAAGGAAATTTAGTGACATGTGATAAGGTCTTTTCTTAAAATCGACAAATGACATGGGGATCCTCCCTCTAGACCCCCTTGGGAGATTTGATTACATTCCATGTACACTAAAAGAATTGTGGTCTTCAAAGTGAGTAGCATAAAATGGGGGTGTGGATGTCACATGTAGATTTTAAGAAATGCTCATGTCACATGTCACTTAAAACGCCATGTCCCCTGTCACCTCTAAGAACCCACCATGTCCCATGTCGAATTTAAGAAAGGTCCTATGTCATGTCACTAATTTTTTACCTCACGTCACTAAGGCCCATGTCACATGTCAATTTTAAGAAATCGCCATGTCACCATGTCGAATTTAGTGGTGCATACCCATTAAAATAAACGAGGCAAGCCCATCAGAATTCACTTGTCAGACCTGATATTTACTTTTCATGTTGACAACTTCACAGCCTGTCATGCTAGGGTCGTCAGGTAGGGCCGCGTGCCTGTAGACACTAAATTTAAGTCATCAAGACATCTGCACCAGGGCTGACAAGTTAACTTTGACAGGTTTTGACTCGTTTATTTTATGCCGTTCAATTAACAGGCCCTGGTTGCCCTATTATGTGTGTGTAGCCAGCCAACTCGTGGCTGTGCTCAGTACAGAAAAAGGGTAGTCAATGAGAGCAGCATGAGATAAAAGAGTTAGAGAATCATATTTCTTTTAGCAACAGGGGACGTGGTGGGTTTAAGGGGCTGGGCAAAATCTTTTTCGAACCCTTTGACTGGGGCTGGACAATACAATTGTACCAGTTTTTAGTGAAAAATGTGTCTGTGAGTTATTAGGTTAAAAGGCTGCATTGCATTCCGCGAAAGGGAGTTTTACCCTTAAAAAGTCTTAAAATTAATGACACAGACCCTTCATGAGGACAACTTTAATGCCTGTCAGTCTAAATTCATCAGGTGGAAGGACAATGGTTGACACACCTAAAATGTGATTTCGAAGAACACTGTGACGGGCCCGGGGGGCACTCTCTATGTAATGTTTACACATATGTGCGGCTGGCAAGGGTACTTTTTCAAGGAAAAGTCCCTAACAAGCCTCCTGTTTAAGCCACAAATGTCGCTAGCAAGCCTCCAGTTTCAGCCACAAATGTCCCTAGCAAGGGTCAACTTTCAGCAAAATACCCCGATTAAGTGGGAAATTTTGAAATTTTCATTGGGATCAGCACAGTTTTCATAAAAATAGCATGAACCAAATTCAATCATCTCCCCAATCAGTGTAAATTTAAGACATTTTGAAATAAATCTAGGATTATTGAGTCAAAAGTGCCCTAGCAAGGGTAGGCTTTTGAAGAAAAACCCTGCGAATGAGTGCCCTAGCAAGGGTAAGGGTTGTCATGGGTTCAGCCACACACCTGTATCAAAAAAAAATTAAAGTGCCCCTCCCAGGGTGACAGGGCTCGCAAGTTTCATTTGAAAGAGTTTAAGTCATTTATCGTATGCCACTTATGAGTAACCCTACTGGAGAGTAACCCTACTGGAGAGTAACCCTACTGGAGAGTAACCCTACTGGAGAGTAACCCTACTGGGGAGTAACCCTACTAGAGAGTAACCCTACTAGAGAGTAACCCTACTAGAGAGTAACCCTACTGGAGAGTAACCCTACTGGAGAGTAACCCTACTAGAGAGTAACCCTACTGGAGAGTAACCCTACTGGAGAGTAACCCTACTAGAGAGTAACCCTACTGGAGAGTAACCCTACTAGAGAGTAACCCTACTGGAGAGTAACCCTACTAGAGAGTAACCCTACTGGAGAGTAACCCTACTAGAGAGTAACCCTACTGGAGAGTAACCCTACTAGAGAGTAACCCTACTAGAGACACTACAACTGACAGTGTTGCAGCTTCAGTTAATTCAGTCCATTTGTTTGTTTGACGCAGAGACCCATAATTCTAAATCATGAGAGTTAGGTACAGAAGTCGAGCCGTTCGGGCAGCGGTTTTCTGACGATATCTATTGCATTATGGGTAGGGATGACCTCGAACGCTAACTACCCCACCTCAGCTGGTTCCCTCCACGCCCTTCCACCCCAGCCAGGTCTGGCTAGGTACCAGTCCTTAACTATGCTTGGGAGTGTAGTAAGTTTACTTGGGGATCAACATTGACCCACATGGGGAGGACCAATAGAGGATGGCCTTACATTGATCCTTTGGTCGATCCATGAACGCCTCGAGTGTTTGTTTTCCTCTGGTATTGTTGATCTGGACCAGTAAATCGGTATGTCTAGACCAATCAATAGACCCTGCGATTGCCTGTTTAACTTTGATTGGATGTGCCAATATCAACAACCTAACCTAGCAATTATAGCGGATCCTAGAACAATTAAACTGAGTTTTCAATGACCTGAAGAAAATACATATATATCAAGTCTGCCCTTATAAATATAAACTAACAGAAATGTATACACCCTAGATATTTTATATTGAACTAGTACAACTACAGGGGACTTATAGTCAAAAAATGTCATATCAAGTTCAGGGGAATGCGAAGGGGTAAAGTTTTGGCAAAGTTTGTTGTTTTTTTGTGTTTTTTTTTTTTTAGGGTCTCTTTTCTGGGCCTCATCTCTAATTTTTGCCCCCCCCCAAAAAAAAAGAACAAACAACAACAACACCAAACGACCAACGCCTCCCTATCGTTAAAAATGACCACTCCCTGTTTGTGGGTTGACCCAAAAAAGAAAGACAGCAGAGTTGGATGGACGACACAGCAGCAGCGGCCGCATAAAACACTATCGCCACCTGGTGTCGGAAATTGGAACCAAATACTCCCTGAAGGTTTGACTGTGTCCACGTGTGTCTAGACCAAATACCTAAGCAAAGACACAATTTTTTTGTTGCTCTTTGACTCAAGTTTGCTCTGTAATGTGAAAATAAATTTATTCCAAAATAGTCTAATGGTCTACCACCACTAGATTACAGGATTTTAGGTCTGCATGTCAACTGTTATAAGGGTCTGGATCGATTCCCAGTGGGTCTGCCATTTTAAAATTAATTTTGCTAGGTATCAAAGATGAAATCCACTGGAAGATATATGCCATAATGAGCACATTGTAACTGGAACACGAAATTCTCTATCTCATCAGTTCTTATCAGTGATGTTGCCAGAACCATTTCAAGCCCCACTTAAAGCCCCACTTGAAGGAAATGTAGATAGATTATTTTATTCTATTCCTCATCTCTCGAATTTCGAAACTAGCATGCACTCTGCGGGGAATTTTTACGTGGATGGTGGTTTAAAGAAAAGAGAAAGAAGATTATTAGAAAAAGATTATTAGAAAAAAAAATTCATTTAGTGAATTATAATATACATAAGAGCCACTTCAATTTTTTTTGATACAGGTGTGTGGCTAAACCCCCAACTACCCTTACCCTTGGTAGGGCACTCGTTCGGGTGTTGTTTTTTTTTTCTTCAAAACCCTACCCTTGCTAGGGAACTTTTAATATAATATTCTTAGATTTTACTCAAAATGTCTTAAACTGAGCTTGTTTGGAGAAAATTTCTATTTTGTTCATGCTATTTTCATGAAAACTTTGAAAATATTTATGAAAATTTCTGAATTTTCCACGTGAATCTGGGTATTTCGCCAAAAGTTGACGCTTGCTAGGGACATTTTGTTCAAAAGTAGACCCTTGCTAGGGACATTTGTGGCTGAAACAGGAGGCTTGCTAGGGACTTTTCCTTGAAACAGTACCCTTGCCAGCTGCACATATGTGTATAAATTACAGAGTGACCCCGCCCTTCCTGCCCCGCATAAGAGACATAAAAGCAATGGCAAAAACCCACCTACTCACGTGTCATGGGGAACATCCAGGGCCAGAAATCATGTTGAAGGGTCAGGGTACACTATTGAAACGTTTTCCCTTATCATCCTTTATTTTAATTTAACATATAAAATGCAAATACCAACCTTTAAAATTACAGTTGGCCTAAGCTACACGGGCCTCTCTTATTACACTGCATGTCTGGGTATTAAATTGCAAGGTTATGGCTTGAACTGTACTTCTTTTTTTAATTCGTTTATCTATTTAAAAAAAGAATTCATTTATTTAGACTGGTTGACACAAGATGGATTCTAAGGTCCCCTGTTCACTTGAAACCATATATATATATATATATATATATATATATATATATATATATATATATATATATAAAGAGAGAGAGAAAGAGAGAGAGAGAGAGAGAGAGAGAGAGAGAGAGAGAGAGAGAGAGAGAGAGAGAGAGAGTGAGTGAGAGTAAACCATCTTTACTTAAATTCCTATGGAGAAGTCCATCTCTTACATGGCAAATAGCTACCAAAAGATTGATGTAGTTGTGATAAAAGACGGTGAAATCCAATGTATTCCCATTGCAAATACATGTATACGAAATACACTTGACTAGGAACGAGAGGAGACCCGGAGCAAAGAGGTAGTATCTAGTATAAGAGGTCCCACTCCGCCATATTGGGTGACGAGAGATTGAGTCTCGGAAGCGCGTTACTGGTAGGAGACAGGCCAGCTTGCACCAGGGTGTACTTGCCGGCTGCCCCCATAGAGCGCAGTGTTAAACGTGCCATCTTGACCAGCTAATTAAACCTAATAAACCTAAGAATTGTGAAATGATTTTACCATGGTTAGATAGTTTAAGACATGATTTTTTTTGTCGTCTAAATTGTTTTCATGAAATTGATTTTGTATAACCACTGGAAGACCAGACAGAGCAGAGAGTTGAGACATTTTGAGCCCTGCATGCGGCCATGCTATCCTTGCATGGTGCATGCATCACCACATTTCTTACTTCACTTTCCACTGTCCATGTGGCCAAACTGGACAATTTATCCACAATCAAAGTACATAGGATTCATATTTAGGACTTTCTTTGTCATATACTGGAACATGGAGGCTGGGGAAGTAGGGAAAATCATTATTTTAACGGGGTGAATATGGGTCGTTTTCACATGTTTTGGTAGAAAATGCCCAAAATTCACAAGTTTCGTGGCCTGTCCAAGCTTCCCCCAATAAGACGGTTTACAGAAATTATATTTAATTCTAAGAATAAGCATCTTTGAGTCCTGTCCTTTCACCCAGTGGTTGAATTATTTTATTATTCCAAGGATTAATATTTTTAAATAGCTCTTGAAAATGTGTTGTTTAACACTGCGCTCTATGGGAGCCTGCGATTCTACACCCTCACGGCACACTGGAACCCTGGGCGCGCCGAGACTCTCGTCACAATGTTAAACCTATGGGAGACAGCGGGAGAGCTCCGTCTTACTAACCCCAAAATTCATCCGTCGGTCTTTGCCCGGAGTACCAGAGCTCACGGCCCGGGAAATACACAGCGTCTGACCGGCGTCTCCTCCCTGCGTCTCCCGCCAGCATCCTACAGCCACACCCCCGGATAACATTCCTCGCCCCTCTCCCTTCATCCACTGTCTACAGACAAAAAACATGAACTAGAGCAGACAAAATTGTTTATAGACCCACCTCTATATCTGCCATGCATAGTAAAAGTCCTAATTACGACTGTCAAAGGGTAAAATCCAAGATTTGGTGGATTGGACTTGAGTTGGTCGTGTGTATTGGCGTGTGTATTCACTTTAGATTTTAACACTGGGCGGCGCTGCAGAGCTATCAGCTGTCTGGGAGCTGAAGGAAATTCTCCATTGTAATTGGTCTAAATTATAGGTCATTGAATCTAAGAACCCTGGCTTTAATAATTCTACAATATAAACGAACCAATTCAATTGATTTATCAAATATTAAGATGTAGGATTTGATTGATATACTGTCTTATTTTAATAAAAAGTTCATCAAAACAACTTCTGATGGCCTTGACCTTCGCGACTGCGTGACTTCATTCTGGAGTAGTTCTTGCTGGAGTTTACGAGTATTCTCTGAAATTTCCTCAAAATTATGGATGTTGTAGGAATATGTACTTCATCATGAGTATTTAAGAAGACGGGATTAGTTTGGGCTTCGATCTGACCAAGTAAGATCGAGGAAAAAGCAAACGTGAGTAAAATTTACACTGATTTATTTCCCCCTGATTCAGCGACTGTCACTCAACTGAGACTGAGTCAACTGTCATTCAATCACTGAGTTCACTCTCACTCTCACAGTCTCAGTGACTCAGACAGTCTCAGTACTGAGTCTGTGCTCCCTCTCCAGCCTCGGCCAGCAGCTATTGTTACCAGTTCAATAGCCTAGGCTATAACCTTATACCGTACAGGGATTTTGACAGGATTTTTTTAAATGGGCCAATGGCGCATTCATGGCCAAAACAATGCGCCATTTTGGAGACCAATGGGCTAATATGAACCATTTGGCCAAAATGCAGAATCTGTTGAAGCAAAATAGGTGTAATTGCCTTTTCCTTCTAGTTTTATCATACTACATAGTCATAGGGCTCTCCACATGAATAAGGCATACAGCAGGGATGTGATTTCTCCTACATCTGTAGGATTTCCTTCACTTTAACTTAAGGGTAAAAAAGTTGACCCTCATGATTTTTGCAGATCCAATCAGAAAGCTTTTTAACATTTATGGGGGGGGCTGTCTTAGGTATTTTGAGGCCATGGAATACCAAATTACCTGTAGCCATGTTGTCGGATCAATGTTCCTACACATTGGCCAAAATAAAATCACATCCCACAAACAGGTAATTTTCAAACACAAGCATTATGTGGACCATGGCAACATAACGTCCAGGGCATGCCTCATAAGAGAATTTTGTAAAACTATAAGATAATCAGGCCAAAAATATACTAATATGTTTTGGGATTTCCGTCCACAACTCTGCCTTTAATTTCCTGGGTGTATTAAACTTCTCTTTTCATAGGTCAACTTGCAAAATTCAAAAGGAACTATAGAGATTTCAAAGTGTGCCTTCAGATATTTTTGTACTTCTTACAATTTTCATCCCCTACCACTACGATTTCAAAGGGCAAAATTACAATAGATCTATCCGTCTGACTCTTAGCTTTCCAATGGTATATAACACTACTATATCTTCTGTAGATACAGCTCATCTCAAAGAAAGTTTTTGTAAAATGTTTTGGGGGTGATGCACATTGTGCTAATGCGCCAATGGCGCATTTTTTGGTGTATTTTATGCGCCATTTAAGTTTTAAATGCGCAATATGCGCGATGCGCAGCCCTTTCAAAATCCCTGACCGTAATCTCCCGCGTATAAGGCGCAGCCCGCGTATAATTAAGGCGCACTCCCAACTCAGGGAGGCCTGTCCCACATATAAGGCGCACCTCTAAGGGCAGATTTTCATTAATTTAATACTGTTCTATAGTAAAAATACCCCCCCCCTATAAGGCGCCCCCCAAACTCAAGGCAATGTCCCTCCCACGTATAAGACTCAGCAGCATTTTGTTTGGCGTATAAGACGCGCCTTATACGCGGGAGTTTACGGTACTACTGTAAAACCCCGTGTATAAGCCGCCCCCGCGTAGAAGCCGTACCCTGAGTTTGTGAATTAATCTCAAAATATAAAAAAAAAATCATAACTTTTATTCTAACCAATGGATTTTCAAAATTTAAAAACCTATGTGCCCCTGAGGCTGAGGTGTACCCCTACCCTTCTAGACCAATGAAAAAGTAGAGGGAAGGTATGAGGAGGAGCTGTAGCTATCTACCCCCCACCCTCCCTCCCCTCCCCCTGTGCTTGAAATGGTATAAAAGCCGCGCCTTATACGCGAGGTTTTACGGTAGTTATAGTCTAGCAGAATTGTAGCGGGACCCTGACTCGTCAGTTATAGTTTTTTTCTCTCTTGATTATTCATCTATAGGGTCCCTATAATCATTTCCAGGCGGGTGTGGAAGTGTCACCCTTGAGCAATTAGAATAATTCAAAATGGCTGCCAATATGTCAATATTTCTTTAAAAACCACAAATCTCTGCTTCTAATCAACATAGAAACATAATTTCAAGTTCTAAACATATATTTTTGGGGTCAAAGAATTCATATTTGTCATCACTGATAACATAGGTGGCGGTCATTTTGAAAATTTGATGAGATTAGTGCTATATCGAAATTTATTGACACATACTTCATTTCTTGATTTGATAAAGGTAAAAATTCCATCAAAGGCACCCATAATATATTCAGATGGCAGCCATTTTGAATTTTCAATGAGATAATCACTATGAACACATTTTCTTGTTCTAATGATGGTAAGATGCCATTCAAAACTCCTAAACATAGATTGACAACAGTGAATTCATACATGATATAAATTTGAATAGGTTAGATAGCAGGTATTTTGAATACTTTGCTGCTTGTGGGTGAGTGAGTAGGCCTACTATATTACATAATGAGGGTGAGTGGATTCATTTACTAGCACAGACAGGTCCAGGGCAAGGGTGAACTATAAGTATATACATCTCAGGCTCACCTCTACAGGTACCGTAATCTCTCGCCTATAAGGCGCAGCTCGCCTATAAAGCGCACCCCCAACTCAGGGAGGTCTGTTATAATGTATAAGGCGCACCTCTAAGGGCAGATTTTTGTTAATTTAGTACTGTTCTATAGTAAAAATACCCCCCCTATAAGGCGCACCCCAAACTCAAGGCAATTTACCTCCCACGTATAAGACCCAGCAGCATTTTGTTTGGCCTACAAGACGCGCCTTATACGCGGGAGATTACGGTACTCCCTGTTTACACATTTTCAGATATGAAATGGGTGATAATGATAATCACTATGATCTCTTAGTCAGCAATAAAGAGCTCAGAAATTATATCATCCAATCAAAATTATTTTGCATTATTAACTCGAAAAGCGAGTTATGAGGAGACACCCTGGGGCCTTGCACTTTCAGTCATTTTGGTGGTGCAAATAAGTTTAAAAAAAGATGGAAATTTTATATATAAGAGGCAGAATTACTTAATGAATTTGTAGTGCCATTAAAGGAGGAGATGTAGGGGTCTTGCAGGAAAAGGTATTTCATTACCAAGTTTTGTAAATTTTGAGAAATTGTCAATATTGTACAGACTCAGTTGGTTGGCAGCCATAAGACACTTTTTGCCTCCAATGTTAAAGATATATGATGTTGATCCATGTATCAACTTTCCCGCCTTTTTTGGCAATGTGGTGTGAGTAGCGCATTTTTGGCGGGAGTTAGGTGAATAGTGGCTTGGTGGTGCGAATAACCTAGGTGAGAGAGTGCTTGACTCCATGGCGTCCCCTTCAAAGGATGTGGCAGTCAAAGGGAGTGCTGATGCAACAGGATGAGTGCACAACTCAGGGGAGCCAATCACAGGCTTTTCACTTTTCGAGTTATCAGCAATTTACATTGCTGCATTATATTCAACGGATGGAAACCCAACATGTAAAGGATACAAGCATGAGAATTTCTGTTTTATTTCTTGAGAGAAGGTATTTGGGGGTGATAATGAATGTATATTGAGATTGTTCAGAAAACAAAACATATCTTTCAAAATATGACTTCTAATTATTATGATATAGATATATTTAATTGCTTGACATTAGAAACTTTAAAATTCATTGATTATTGAACAAGTAACCAATGGATAACTCATGACGCGTGTGGGTTAGTGAAGGATAATGACACGAGGCCGTAGGCCGAGTGTTATTAGCCTTTGCTAACCCACACAAGTCATGAGTTATCCATTGACTACTTATTTTATACCACGAAACCAATAAATAATCAATATTATACCAATAAATTCAAGTTGAAAACAAAAATTATTTCCCTTCTCCGGGACTCGATGCCAGCCATTGTGTACACGATCGGTACATACACCTCCTCCCCCGGCAGCGGACAGCGGCACACGGCGAAAGATTTCAATGCGTCTCGCTGTTATGTTTGTGTATAACACACCTCCTCGCCCGGCAGCGGACAGCGGCAGCGCACACGGCGAAAAAAGACGCGTCCGGCCCGGGAATTGATCCGCGGACCTCTCACGGCTGAACGCGACGTGTTAACCGCTAGACCACCGCGTCTCCTCCTTCTGCGCCCGGCAGGGGACAGCGACAGCACACACGGCGAAAAAAGATGCTTCTCGCGGTTATGTTTAATACACCTCGTCGCCCGGCAGCGGACAGCGACAGCACACACGGCTTCGTATCATATCCAGATTTGGTTCTAACCGAGCGTATCTCGTCAGTCCCTGTGGCGCAATGCATAGGGAGTTGGATTTGGGATGTGAGACTGCAGGTTCGATCCTTACCCTGGCCTGGAAAATTTCGTGGGTTTTAATATGTGACATGTGACATGGGAGAGGCGTGCGGTTATCCTGGATAACCGCACACCTTACATGGATAACCGCACGCCTTACAAAATTGATGTTACAGTCTATAGGGTGTGCAATATCGACAGATATGTGGATGGGAATTGACCCCAAAAAGCACTGTGTAACCCACAAATCGTGGTATAACAGAAGATATCTGCACAGTTATGGTGGACACATTAGGGTAATTTAGGACGAATATGATCCATCTGGATAGTCTCAGATTCCTCATATCAGTGTGGATCCAGGGTTCTGACTTGCTTAATTCGGTTATTTTGGCTAAATTAAGTGAGACTTAAATGGGAAATATAAACTGAACTACATACAAGAAAAGAGGGGGAGATGTAACTAAGAGCTGTATTCTAATTTTGAGTTGAAATCTGAATTTTGAATAATTTTTTCATGAATGTTGTAGTATTACACATGCAGGAGATTAAAAATCGCAGCCCTACAGCTGTAAAAACTGAAAATATTCTGTTGAATAACATTGTAGAATAGCCCTGTAGGTTCTGTTAGCTTCTGTAACAAATATTTATTTATGAAAATTGGTCCAAAGTAGTGCAAGTTTGTAAATCCGCGCTGCTCTTAACAATCAGTCAATATCTATCAAAATCCCCTCAAAATGTAGGTCTATATGTTGGTCATTTAGATATTATATTGTATCATTCCTATTTATACTTAGATAGAGCATTATGAATGGATTTCTGAAGAAGGACTAAGGCTTTCCAGTTGCTTGTGCAGGAAAGGCTGACAGAATCTAAATGTTACCCATACACTTAAAGCGATTAACATAATGTAATGAAAGAATAACTTAGATATATACCCACCATTGTGTAGATCAGACTTTTCCCTTTCAAACCATACCACCCATTTAAAATTCTGATCTATAGGGGCTAAGAAATTGTCATTTCGGTGAAAATTTAAAGTTCTTGGAGAAACCGGGACTCGAACCCGGGGGCCTCCAACTTCGAAGCGGCTGCTCTTCCTCTGAGCTACTTCCCCTTGGCCTGACATTTCCACCTTCCATCCACACCTGGATCGGTATGATACACACTAGGGGGGGCAGTGATTACCCGGAGACCCGCCCCTGGGGGTCTGCCACCGAGTACAGGGAAATACTGCCCCTGTGAAAATGTTCTTGGAGAAACCGGGACTCGAACCCGGGGCCCTCCAACTTCGAAGTGGCTGCTCTTCCTCTGAGCTACTTCCCCTGGCCTGACATACCCTGTCACCAACACGGCCCCACTGACATTTCCACCTTCCACCTACCTCTGGATCGGTATGGTATACATAGGGGGAGTGACCACCAAGTGAGCGTG